>WAAF01018211.1:215860-240483 GCA_013400475.1 Tricholaema leucomelas | reverse complement strand
TTCTGTTGCTGCTTGCCTGGCAGCAGAGCCCAACCCCACCTGGCTACAGCCTCCCTTCAGGGAGCTGCAGACAGCAATGAGCTCTGCCCTGAGCCTCCTCTTCTGCAGGCTGCACACCCCCAGCTCCCTCAGCCTCTCCTCACAGGGCTGTGCTCCAGGCCCCTCCCCACCTTTGCTGCCCTTCTCTCAACACCTTCCAGCACCTCACCTGGGTGGGTGCCTGGCAGAAGAGATCAACCCCACTTGGCTATAGTCTCCCTTCAGGTAGCTGTTAAACACCTCCAAGGATGTGGACTCCACCACCTCCCCTGGCAGCCCATTCCAATGCCAATCTCTCTTGCTGGGAAGAACTTCCTAACATCCAGCCTGAACCTGCCCTGGCACAGCTTGAGGCTGTCTCCTTTTGTTCTGTGCCTGGCAGAAGAGACCAACCCCGCCTGGCTACAACCTCCTTTTCAGGTATCAGTGCCTGAGCAGGCTAAAGGTAGTCCACCTGTACTAACCAGAACCACAGAGGAACAAAGGATCCACAGTCCAGAGGACATTTAGCTTGGTGAGGTGAAGCTCATGTGCAAAGCTTTGCTCCTTGGCCCCTTCTGCAGTGAGCACAGGAGCTTCTCCCACAGTTCTTGTCTGCAGTGATTGCTTTGCTACAAAGGGCCATGAGGAAAAACTACACACACACAACAAAGAGAACACTTTGGTGGTGAGACACAGGCACAGGTTGCCCAGGGAGGTTGTGGATGTCTCCTTCCTGGAGGTGTTCAAGGCCAGGTTGGATGAGGCTTTGAGTAGCCTGTTCTAGTGGGAGGTGTCCCTGCCTATGGCAGAGGGGTGGAACTTGATGATTTTAAAGGTTCCTTGAGCAACCAGGTCTAGTTGAGAGCAGGAAAAGCTGGGGGTGGCTGCTCCCTGAAGCCTTGAGCAACCTGGGCTAGAAGAAAGTGTCTCTGCCCACAGCAGAGGGTTGGAACTGGATGAGCTTTAGAAGATCCCTTCCAACCCAAACCGATGTGATGATTATTCATTGTTTTGCCCTGCTTTTCCCCTCCAGCACAGGCTGGGGAAGGACTAAAAGCAATGAGGAAGCAAGCAGAACTGCACATTTTTTTTCCATGATGCAGCTCCTCTGCTGCAAATAATTAAGAGCAACCAGAGTCAGATGGCAGCAGGCAGCAGTGAACTTGGAACAGATGCGCAGGGAGAATGAGTGAGTGTCTCTGGGAGCAACGAGAAGGAGGACAGAAGAAATCTTTGCTGTTCTGACAAATGAATCAGACTGATTCTTCTCCAGCCTCTGCACATCTTGCAGCCTGCAGCTTTTATGATCTCAGCCTGGCAGAAAGGAAAAAACCCTCAGGATGGGAAAAGATGTCATGAAAGTCAGCAGAGCAAGTCACGGGGACAGATGCTCCAGGGAGGTGTGGATGGGGCTGTGCTGCCTCTACTCAGCACTGGTGAGGCCACAGCTTGAATGCTGGGTTCAGTTTTGGGCCCCTCACTATGAGAAGGACATTGAGGTGCTGGAGCAGGTCCAGAGAAGGGCAGTGAGGCTGATGTGGGGTCTGGAGAATAAGTCCTCTGAGGAGTGTCCAAAGAAGCTGAGGTCATTCAGCCTGGAGAAGAGGAGGCTGAGGGCAGACCTCATTGCTCTCTACGGCTTCCTGAGAGGAGGCTGCAGTGAGGTGGGGACCAGCTTCTTCTCTCAGCTAATGAGAAGAAATGGCCTCAAGCTGCACCAGGGGAAGGTTAGGTTGGACATTAGGAAAAACTTCTTCACTGAGAGAGTCATCAGGCACTGGAACAGGCTGCCCAGGGAGCAATGGAGTCACCATCCCTGCAGGTGTTCAAGATGCTTGGATGAGGAGCTTAGGGATGTGGTCTGACAGCTGTGGACAGGGAGATGTTAGGTGATGGCTGGACTTAAGTTTTTTTCCCCAACAAGGTGATTTTATCCTTCTGATCCCTCCCAAGAGCTGCTCCAAAAGCCTCAGCAAGCCAAAGTACAACAGCCAGAGGCAGGAATGCCCCAGGAAGCCTGGAGCACACCCAGGGAGAGTGTTTAATGGGTCTGTGCTCAGAGAGCAGCACACTGTGCTCCAAGCAGAGTGCAGCAGTGATGAACAAGAGCCCTGACCCTTGTTCTCCTGCAAGTCTGGAGCTGCATCCCTGCCAGGCTCCTGCTGGCACAAAGATGCTGCATCCATTCAGAACATCTGCCTGCAGCTCTGGCACCAGGTGGGCTCACATAACAAGAGTCAGATGTTGCACAGCACAAAGCAGGTCTGGACCATGTCACAGATTGAATCGGGTTGGAAAGGACTCTGAAAGGTCACCTTGCTCACCCCCCCTGCAGGCAGCAGGGACACCTCCAACTCAATCAGGCTGCCCAGGGCCACAGTAAGTCTGATCTTGAATATCTTCAAGGATGGGGCCTTAACACATCCCTGGGCAACCCCTTCCAGTGTCTCACCACCCTCACTGTGCAGAGCTTCCTCCTGATGTCCAGCCTAAATCTCCCCTGCTCAAACCATTGCTCTTCATGCTATGACCCACAGGGCCTCTAAACAGTCCCTCCCCAGCCTGCCTGTAGGTCCCCTTTGGATATTGAAATGTTGCTCTCAGGTGTCCCAGAGTCTTCTCTTTTCCAGGCTGAACAGCCTCAACTCTCTCAGCCTGCCCCCACAGCAGAGCTGCTCCAGCCCTCTCATCATCTTTCTGGCCTCCCCTGGACCCTCTCCATCAGCTCCATGTCTCTCCTGTGTTCAGGGCCCTAGAGCTGGCCCCAACCCTGCAGCTGAGGTCTTCCCAGAGCAGAGCAGAGAGGGGCAGGATCTGCTCTCTCCATCTCTGGCCATGCTGCTCTGGATGCAGCCCAGGTTGCCACTGGCCCATTGCTGGCTCATGTCCAGCTTCTCACCCAGCAGCACCTCCAAGTCCTTCTCTGCAGGACTGCTCTCAATGTCTTCATTACCCAGCCTGGACTGATATCAAGAACTGTCCCAACACAGGCACAGGACCTCACACTTTGCCTTATTTAACCTCATGAGACCCAAAGCTGGAGGTGGGGAGAGTCAGGCTGGAGGTGAGGAGGAAGTTGTTGAGCATGAGAGTGGTGAGAGGCTGGAATGGGTTGCCCAGGGAGGTGGTTGAGGCCCCATGGCTGGAGGTGTTTCAGGCCAGGCTGGCTGAGGCTGTGGGCAGCCTGCTCCAGGGTAGGGTATCCCTGGGCATGGCAGGGGGGTTGGAACTGGCTGCTCCTTGTGGTCCCTTCCAGCCCTGACTCTATGATTGTAAATGTTGTGGTTATCCTTCAGCAGGGAAGATGCAGAACAGCCACTGCAGTGCCTCACCGTGCTTGGTTATTGCAGGCAGATGAGCAAACCCTTTCCTGGCTGCTCTGGAAGCTCCTCAGGCTTCACCATGAATATTTCAGGCCACAACAGGCAGCATTTTTCACACTTAAATGACACAACCTCTCAGGACTCAAATGCATCACTCCCAACATGCTGCCCTCACTGGCCAGCTCTCCTGCTGCCTCACCACCCTCACTCACCACTCCTGAAACCATGCCAAAAGGCACTTAGCCTTGAAACAACTTCAATCATCTTCCTCACAGCATCCCATGATAACGTTTATCCTCTTTGCCTTGTGTAATCCAAAGCATCAAAACACTCACAAATGCATTGTGGAGAATCAGCCAGCTCATTAGCAGGCAAAATTAATACCCAACACAGCAGCCAGGCAGGAGGAATCTCCATAATCCCATCAACCCACGGAAGAAAGCTGCCAGCAGGGCTGAGAGGAGGCTGAGGGCTGGGAGGGGAACAGCAGCAGGATGAAAATCCCAAAATCACAGGGGCTGGAAGGGATCTCTAAAGCTCATCCAGTCCAACCCCCCCCTGCCACAGCAGCATCACCCAGAGCAGATCACACAGGAACACATCCAGGCAGGGTTTGAATGTCTCCAGAGAGGGAGACTCCACAACCCTCCATGGGCAGCCTGTGCCAGGCTTCTGTCACCCTCTCAGGGAAAAAAATCCCTCCTCAAAAAGCAGCATTGGAAATGACTGCCAAGGAGTGGGGGGGGAGGAGAGCAGGAAGCTCAGGTGTGTGTGGAGGTGGATGCCCACCTCTAGGTGACAACACAGAGAGGCTCAGAGAGCTTGGATGCTTCTATGGACATTAAATAGAACTGCCTGGTTGGGAAAGACCTTAAAGTGCAGCCATAAAAACATCTCCCTGTACACTGTGAGAGTTGGGGCTCTGCAGCCTGCAGAAGAGAAGGCTTGGAAGAGACCTTGGAGTGGCCTTCCAGGATCTAAAAGGGGCTGGGGAGGGACTACTGGCAAGGTCTGGTAATGACAGGAGGAGGAGGAATGGGTTTGAACTGGCAGAGGGGAGGTTGAAACTGGATGTTAGGAAAGGGTTCTTTGCAGTGAGGGTAGTGAGAGACTGGCACAGATTGAAGGTGGTGAGACACTGGCACAGGTTGAAGGTGGTGAGACACAGGCACAGGTTGAAGGTGGTGAGACACTGGCACAGGTTGAAGGTGGTGAGACACTGGCACAGGTTGAAGGTGGTGAGACACAGGCACAGGTTGAAGGTGGTGAGACACAGGCACAGGTTGCCCAGGGAGGTTGTGGAGCACAGAATCACTCCAATGATCAGGACCATTATTCCAGGACCATTATTCCTGGACTGAAGGAAAAGCAAAGAGCACAACATTGTCCTCCACCTGAGCCTCTCTCACAGCAGCATTTCTTTCAGTCCTCAAACCAAACTGCTCTGCTTCTCCCTGCTCCTGCCCCCAGCATGTGCTCTGAGGAGGAGGAACCTTAAAAATATCAAAGTGAGATTGAGCTCTTCTTTGGGAAACATTTTTCTTTCTCTAGTAACTTAAAGAGAAAGAGCAAAGGTGCAGCATTAAAGGGCTCTTAGCACTCAGGAGCATTAACCCTTCTCTCTCTTCCCATGCTGCCAAGAGCCAGAAATAATTCTAGATCTTTAGAATCACAGAAATGTTTCAGTGGGAAAAGACCTCTGAGGTCATCCAGTCCAAGCAGCAACCCAGCACCACCATGGCCACTAAAACATGGCCCCAAGTGCCACGGCCACAGGTTTCTTCAACACCTCCAGAGATGGGGACTCCACCACCTCCCTGGGCAGCCTGTGCCAGTCCCTGACCACTCTGGCAGGAAAGAAATTTTGCCTCCTCTCCAACCTAACCTTCCCCTGGCACAATTTCAGGCCATTCTTCTCCTTCTATCACCTGAAACTAGGGAGAAGAGCAACCCCCACCTGGCTTCAACCTTCTTTCAGGGAGCTGTAGAGAACAGTGTGGTCTCCCCTCAGCCTCCTCCTGACTGCAGATCTGTACCATCCAGATCACCTAGATGGACTAAGAAGCAACACATGCAAAAGAGGTACCAAAGTCCATGAGCTTGCAAACCCTTCAGGTGAGTTCTGCTGTTCATTCCAGATCAAACTTCCCCAGCCACTGGAGATGTCCCAGCTCAGCTGCTTGATCTCTGCAATGGCCCAAACCCAAACCTCATAGCAACAAACACCAGATCCTTGGCTGACTCCTGAGCTTTGAACATCAAGAGAGCAGTTTGTCCCCAAAACCCAGACAGGAGCTTAAGCAGATGTAGATTTAAAACCCAAACCCAGCACCAACTCCAGCAAAACAACCCCCTGAGTTCTTCTGTTTGAGCTTGCCCTTGCTCCACGCCAGGCAGCTACAGAAATGCTTTGTGGAGGATGTTGATGTCCTGCTCCAGCACTGAACTATTTCTACTGGCATCAGTAGATTCCTGAGGGATGTTCAAGACAACACAGAGGTAAAGTGTTGGCAGAACAGGCCCGAGGCAGTGTAACTATAGGGAGCATTCCTGATGTTTGAGTCTGGATTTAGAATCACACCAGCTATGATTTCTCCTCAGCCTAACCCCCAGCCTATGGCTGTATATTCCTAGAGGAATCACACAGAATCCCAGCAGGGTGGTGGTTGGAAGGCTCCTCTGGAGATCACCCAGCCCAAGCAGTACAGCCACAGCAGGTTTCTCAAGATCACAATATCCCAGAGGGTTTGGAAACTCTCCAGAGAAGGAGGCTCCACAACCTCTCTGGGCAGCCTGCTCCAGGGCTGCAGCACCCTCACACCAAAGAAGTTTCTCCTCCTATTTAAGTGGAACCTCCTGGGTTCCAGTTTGTGCTCATTGCCCCTTGCCCTGTTGCTGGACATATGTAAAGGGAACAGTGCAGGGTTAGAGGACAGTGTAGGGCTGGGTTACGGTGTGGATTTAGGGCAGAGAGAGATCACAGAATCATAGAATCAACCAGGTTGATTTGGCTCACCCAGCCCTGGCCAATCAACCAGACCATGGCACTAAGTGCCCCAGCCAGGCTTGGCTTCAGCACCTCCAGGCACAGAGACTCCACCACCTCCCTGGGCAGCCCATTCCAATGCCAATCACTCTCTCTGACAACAACTTCCTCCTAACATCCAGCCTGAACCTGCCCTGGCACAGCTTGAGGCTGTGTCCCCTTCCTCTGTTGCTGGCTGCCTGGCAGCAGAGCCCAACCCCACCCGGCTACAGCCTCCCTGCAGGGAGCTGCAGACAGCAATGAGCTCTGCCCTGAGCCTCCTCTTCTGCAGGCTGCACACCCCCAGCTCCCTCAGCCTCTCCTCACAGGGCTGTGCTCCAGGCCCCTCCCCAGCCTTGCTGCCCTTCTCTGGACACCTTCCAGCACCTCAACATCTCTCTTGAATTGAGGAGCCCAGAACTGGACACAGCACTCAAGGTGTGGCCTGAGCAGTGCTGAGCACAGGGGCAGAAGAACCTCCCTTGTCCTGCTGCCCACACTGCTCCTGAGCCAGCCCAGGATGCCATTGGCTCTGCTGCCCACCTGGGCACTGCTGCCTCAGCTTCAGCTTCTCTCTCTCAGCACCTCCAGCTCCCTCTCTGCCTGGCTGCTCTCAGCCACTCTGGCCCCAGCCTGTAGTGCTGCTTGGGGTTGTTGTGGCCAAAACGCAGAACCCTGCACTTGTCCTCGTTCAATCTCATGCCAGTGACCTCTGCCCACCATCTCATCTTCTCTCTTTCAGCCATGGGCTCCCACAGTGCTAAAATCTACACAACTTCCCTTTTCACACCCAAGAGGAGACAATTCATTAGTGTCTTACCCTGATAAGACACCCAGCACCAAGTTGAGCATGAAGAAAGAGCCAATGATGATGAGAGGGATAAAGTAAAGCCAGTTCCAGGTATTTCCTGCAGCATCATTTGTCTGGAAACAGAGAGAAAGGAAAAAGAGAGAACCAAATATTAGTTCACCTCAGAAACAAAATGCCAACAGAAACTACAGGGCAGAAGGCAGGGGAGGTTGTCCTCAGATTTCCCTTGGGTTGTCCACCACTGATGCATTGGTTGGTTCTGTAATGTTCACCAGTTGGTCTGTGAGCAAAAGAGCTGCTGAGGCAAGCTGATTGCTCCACTGTGCACACCATCAGTTGTCAGCAGCTCCAGTGAGAATCACAGAGTCATAAAATCATTGCATGGTTTGGGTTGGAAAGGATCTTACAGATCATCCAGTTGCAACCACCCTGCCATGGGCAGGGACACCTCCCACCAGCCCAGGCTGCTCAAGGCCTCATCCAGCCTGGTTTTACACACTATCAGGATGAAGCATCCACAGCCTCCATGGGCAGCCTGTGCCAGTGTCTCCCCACCCTCACTCTCAAGAATTTCTTCCTCATCTCCATTCTCAATCTCCCCAGCCCAGTCAAAAGTCCCTCCCCAGCTCTCCTGGAGCTCCTTCAGGTATGGGAAGGTTGCTCTAAGGTCTTCCTGGAGCCTCCTCTTCTCCAGGCTGAAGAGAACTCCTCAGCCTGTCCCCATATGAGAGGTGCTCCAGCCCCTGATCAGCTTTTTTGTCCTCCTCCAGCCCCTCTGCAGCAGTTCTGTGCCCTTCTGCTGGAGGCTCCAGAGCTGGATGCAGTAGTGCAGGTGGGGTCTCACCAGAGCAAAGTGGCAGAATGACTTCCCTTGACTCTGCCCCTGTACTCTGTTCCTGTGAGACTCCACCATACACTGATGCAATGGATGGAGAAGATCCATCCAACTCCACAGCTCCAGGGCTGTCCCTGCTGCAAGGCTAAAACACACTTCTGAGTGACCTACTTCAGTGCAGGTTTTCTACACCAGCCTCCTCCCATACCCATTGATTCTGACTTCTTGCCTGCTGAGCATCAGTTTGGGATTTCACAGAACCATTAAGCTTGGAAAAGCCCTCTAAGATCATCCAGTCCAACCATCACCCACCACCACCACCATGGTCGTTAAACCATGTCCCCAAGGGCCACTTGAACACCTCCACCACCTCCCTGGGCAGCCTGTTCCAACCCTTGACCACTCTTGCAGCAAAGATATTTTTCATTATCTCCAACCTAACCCTCCCCTGGCACAATTTTAAGCCATTTCTACTCATCCTGTTTCAGTTACCTGGGAGAAGTGAACAACCCTCACAGGATCACAGGATGTTAGGGGTTGGAATGAACCCAGAGAGATCATTGAGTCCAACTCCCCTGCCAGAGCAGGACTTCATCTCCTTCTAGGGAGGTGCAGTGACATCTGCATATAGCATGCAGTGACATCTCCCCTCAGCCTCCTCTTCTCCAGCCCAAACAAACCCACCCCACCAGGGAGCAGCCACAATTTCCCCAAGTCTGTGCTGCAGCTAAGGCAGAGTCTGGCACCCTGCCCAGGATCTCTGCCTCTACACCCAGCAGGAGAAGACAAGAAGTCTGCAGGAAAAGAAGGCATCTTCAGAGTGACTGCAGCTCCTCAGCTGCTTACTCAGCACTTGGGGCTTCTGTCATCCAAACCCATCCCAGGCTCCCTGAGTAAGCAGCAGGCTGGATTAAAGGGAGGAAAGGGCAGTTTGGGCTGTGATCAAGTTTCTGCATTCATCAGCCACAAGAGAGCTCGTCAAGAACTGCTGGGAAGTGAAATGCCACTTGGCCCAGGGAGGAGAAAGCTCCTGAGTGAAGAAAGCAGCAATTTGAGAACCTGCTGTGGAGTGGAAGGCAGAAAGAAAGGGAAAAGAGCTAAAGGCATTCTCCTTCTTCTCCTGCCTACCATAAGAAGGTGAAGGGTAAGAGGAACACAGACCTCACCTACTTGCCCAACCACCAAACTAGGTAGAGACCACAGAGAAGTGTCACCAAGCACCAAGTTAGTGCCATGGTCTGGTTGATTGGCCAGGGCTGGGTGCTAGGTTGGGCTGGATGAATTTGAAGGTCTCTTCCAACCTGGTTGATTCTATGATTCTAAGTGGCCCCAAATGCATGAAGCCCACCTGGCATAGGTACCTTCTACCAAAGACCTGTGGTGCTTTCTTGGACACCACTCCCAATCCTATTTGCAAGTGGAATTCTCCTTGCAGACAAGAACCTCCTTCTAACATCCAGCCTGAACCTCCCCTGGCACAGCTTGAGGCTGTGTCCCTTTCTTCTGTCCCTGGCTGCCTGGCAGCAGAGCCCAACCCCACCTGGCTACAGCCTCTCTTCAGGGAGCTGCAGACAGCAATGAGCTCTGCCCTGAGCCTCCTCTTCACAGCAAGTCCTACAGGTAATAGGTTTTAGAGAAGTGTGGAATGGTTTGGGTTGGAAGGAACCTCTAAAGGTCCTCCAGATCCAGAGAATCCTAGAATGGTTTGGATTGGAAAAATCATAGAAACAAGCAGGTTGGAAGAGAGCTCCAAGCTTAGCCAGCCCAACCTAGCACCCAGCCCTGCTCAACCAACCAGACCATGGCACTAAGTGCCCCAGCCAGGCTTGGCTTCAACACCTCCAGCCACAGCCACTCCACCACCTCCCTGGGCAGCCCATTCCAATGCCAATCACTCTCTCTGACAACAACTTCCTCCTAACATCAAGCTTGAACCTGCCTGGCACAACTTGAGGCTGTGTCCCCTTCTTCTGTTGCTGGTTGCCTTGAAGAGACCTTGAAGATCATCCAATTCCAACCACTCTTCCACTGGCAGAGACATCTTCCACTAGACCAGATTCCTCACAGCCTCATCCAACCTGGCCTTGAACACCTCCAGAGAGGGGATATCCACAACCTCCCTGGGCAAAATGTGCCAGTGTCTCACCAACCCTACTGTAAAGTAAACCCAAACACCCTTCAGTCCCCAGAGTCATCTTGTAACCTGAAACAGGCTCACAGGATGTCAGGGGCTGGAAGGGACCCAAAGAGATCTTCCAGTCCAACCCCCTGCCAAAGCAGGACCACATCATCTAGCACAGGACGTGCAGGAATGCATCCAGATAGGTCTTGAAAGTCTGCAGAGGAGACTCTACAACCCCTCTGGGGAGCCTGTTCCAGTGCTCTGGGACCCTTACAGTACAGAAGTTATTCTTCATATTGAAGTGGAACCTCCTGTGTTGCAGTCTCCATCCATTGCCTCTTGTCCTATCCCAGGGAGCAGTGAGCAGAGGCTGTCCCTATCCCTTCCTTCCTGACCCCCAGTCCTCAGCTCTTAATAGACATTGCTCAGATCCCCTCTCAGCCTTCTCCTCTCCAGACTAAGCAGCCCCAGGGCTCTCAGCCTCTCCTCATCAGGCAGTGCTCCAGCCCCTTCAGCATCCTTGTAGCTCTCTGTTGGACTCTCTCAAGTAGATCCCTGTCCCTCTTGAACAGGGAAGCCCTGAACTGGATGCAGTATTCCAGAATGGTTCCAGAGATGAAGCTTTTACCCTCATCTCTAATGCATCCATAGTGCCTATGCAACCAAGTATCTGCAGAGACATCATTCTGTGGTTCATATCTGCTTCAATCCTTCCCCAGGGAAGGTGCTCCTGAGCAAACACATGACAAGCATTTCTCCAAATAGCAAACACCTTCAGAAATAGCCATGTCACTTGATCAGTGACTCAGTCAAGAGGAAGAGGGACTAACTAACCCTACCACTAACCACCTCTGCTCGAGGCAGAACCAACACGTGACATACAGATGGATCTGAGGAGAAAAACACAGGCTGGGATGAGGGCAGAATTACAGCATGGTAGAGGTTGGTAGGGACCTCTGAAGATAGACTAGAATAGAATAGAGTAGACTAGAATCAACCAGGTTGAAAGAGACCTTCAAGCTCATCTTCTCTGGAGATTTTCAAGGCCCATCTGGATGCATTTCTATGCGACCTGCCCTGGCAGGAGGTTTAGACTGGATGATCTCTGAAGCTCCCTTCCAACCCCTCTGTTTCCATGCACTGAAAACAGAAGAAATCACAGAATCATAGAATCAACCAGATTGGAAGAGAGCTCCAAGCTCAGCCAGCCCAACCTAGCACCCAGCCCTGGCCAAGCAACCAGACCATGGCACTAAGTGCCCCAGCCAGGCTTGGCTTCAACACCTCCAGCCACAGAGACTCCACCACCTCCCTGGGCAGCCCATTCCAATGCCAATCACTCTCTCTGCCAACAACTTCCTCCTAACATCCAGCCTAGACCTGCCCTGGCACAGCTTGAGACTGTGTCCCCTTGTTCTCTCCCTGGGTGCCTGGCAGAAGAGCCCAACCCCACCTGGCTACAGCCTCCCTGCAGGGAGCTGCAGACAGCAATGAGCTCTGCCCTGAGCCTCCTCTGCTGCAGGCTGCACACCCCCAGCTCCCTCAGCCTCTCCTTAAGGTGTGTCCTGAGCAGTGCTGAGCACAGGGGCAGAAGAACCTCCCTTGTCCTGCTGCCCACACTGCTCCTGAGCCAGCCCAGGATGCCATTGGCTCTCCTGTCCACCTGGGCACACTGCTGGCAAAGATCACTGAACCCAAACCCCCTGGCAAAGAAGGATCACCCAGGGCAGGTCAACAGGAACATATCCAGGTGGGTCTTGAATGTCTCTAGTGAAAGAAGAACAGAGGAAACTGTGCAGCTTAACCTCTCACGATGGGGTTCAAAGCCTTGTGTCAGTACCTGTTTCCCCACCCCAGCAGCACTACTTCTTTGGTCACCATTTTGCCTCTCCATTCCTCTCTGCTTTTAGCTGATTCCTCTCTCTGTTTTCAGCTGTTTCTTCTCCCTGTTCTCCTGCACCTCACACTTCTTGAGATGGGTTTGGAGGAAACAAAGATGCTCATCCTCAGTTCTCTTAATGGTGAGAGCCCTGGGGCTGGTTAGTCTGGAGCAGAGAAGGCTGAGAGAGGACCTTATCAATGCTTACAATGTCTGAAGAGTGGGTGCCATGAAGGGGCCAGGCTTCTTTCAGTGGTGCCCTCTGACAGGATAAGAGGCAGTGGATGGAAACTATAACACAAGAACCTCCACCTCAACACGAGGAGAAGCTTCTTTACTCTCGGGGTGCCCTGTGGCAGGCTCCGTCTCTGGAGACCTTCAAGACCCAGCTGGATGCATTCTTGCGTGACCTACCCTGGGTGACCTTAGGTGGAGGTTGGACTCAATGATCCCTGGAGGTCCTTTCCAACCTCTATCACTCCATGATTCCTCCCCAGTGCAGTGGATAACCCCCAGCCTGTGTGCCCATGACTGTGACATCTCCTGAGCTATCAGAGCAAACCCCACAGTTTCAGACCAAGAGGCTGCTCTTCAGCTCTCACTTTGGTAGCCAAGGTGGCAGCCTTCATGCCTCCAACTGCAGCAAACACTGGGGACTCACCATCAACCAGGCAAGGGGGGGGCTGGAGAGCCAATCCACAGGGAAGAGCTGGAGGGAGGGAACAGATGGGAGGAGGGAAACCATGTAAACATGCAAAGGGAGTGCAGCAGGTCCCCTGCTGCCAAACCATCACTTAGCATTTATTTATTCATCTGAAGCCCAAACTTGGCCATGGTTCCACAACTCCATGCCACAGTCAAAGCCCTGGAAAATGAAACATGCTGAAATACAACTAATTAGCCACCTTCCTCGAAAGGTTTGCTTGACTACCTTATGCTCAGGGTAGGGATCTGGTTGCTCTGCCTCGCACACAAGGATCCAAGGCAAACCAGAAGGGCAAAACATCAGGCAGAAGGGGTGGCAGAAAACCTCTCCCAAGAAAGCCCTCATGGACCTGCAGAACCTTTCCCAAAGCTTCCAAGCACAGTTCATGGCATCAGCACTGCCATGCTGAGGTACATACCTGGAGGTGTTCAAGAACCATATGGACATGGCCCTTCAGCACATGGTTTAATGACCAAGGTGCTCCTAGACTGAGGGTTGGACTCAATGATCTTAGAAGTCTCTTCCAACCAAAACAGCTCTATGATTCTGTAGTGACTCAAACCAGTTTGGTGCCAGAAATCAAAGAATCAAGCAGGTTGGAAGAGAGCTCCAAGCTCAGCCAGCCCAACCTAGCACCCAGCCCCAACCAATCAACCAGACCATGGCACTAAGTGCCCCAGCCAGGCTTGGCTTCAACACCTCCAGCCACACAACCTCCACCACCTCCCTGGGCAGCCCATTCCAATGCCAATCACTCTCTCTGACAACAACTTCCTCCTAACATCCAGCCTAGACCTGCCCTGGCACAGCTTGAGGCTGTGTCCCCTTGTTCTGGTGCTGGCTGCCTGGCAGCAGAGCCCAACCCCACCTGGCTACAGCCTCCCTGCAGGGAGCTGCAGACAGCAATGAGCTCTGCCCTGAGCCTCCTCTGCTGCAGGCTGCACACCCCCAGCTCCCTCTCTGCCTGGCTGCTCTCAGCCACTCTGTCCCCAGCCTGTAGCACTGTTTGAGGTTGTTGTGGCCAAAGTGTAGAACCCTGCACTTGGCCTTGGATGCCCTGAGCTCCTGATGCATCCAGGGAACAGAATGCACTCCAGCAAGGCACAAGGTACTACTCACAATCAAGCCTCTTGTGACTTGTCCAACAGCACAAAGGGCCCCTGCTAGCACTCACTCTTGTCTCAGACACAGAGCTGTGAGGCCACGGCTTCATTATGCTAACAAAGTGGCAGCTACATCTAATTATTAATTCATTTAATACCATGTTTTGAAACAATTGACTTGAAAGCAGCCAACTGCTGCTTGCAATGTGCTGCAGAGATCAGAAACGCTTTCAGAGCAGCTTTCATCTTCCTTCCTGCAGCTCTGGCCATGGCTCCTGTTCCTGAGGTGTGCAGGTAGGCAGAGCCCTTGTGCTTGGCTGCCCTGAGGTGACAAACTGCTGCCCAGGGAGGTGCTAGGCTCACCATCCCTGGAGGCTTTCAAAGCACGTGTGGCACTTTGGGACATGCTTTAGTGGGCATGGGGATGCTGGCTGCAGGGTTGGACTTGAGGCTTGTGCTTGGGAAAGCCCTTTAAGGTCATCCAGTCCAACCATCAACCTACCACCATTAAACCCTGTCCCCAAGTGCCATGGCTCCTGAACACTTCCAGGGGTGCTGACTCCCTCTTCCAGTCCCTCACCACTCTGGCAGCAAAGACATTTTTCCTAATCTCCAACCTAAACCTCCCCTGGCACAATCCCAGGCCAATTCCTCTCACTCCATCACCTCATACTAGAGAGAAGAGCCCAACCCCCTCCTCACTCCAACCTCCTTTCAGGGAGCTGCAGAGAGCAATGAGGTCTCCCCTCAGCCTGCCTTTCTCCAGACTGAACACCCCCAGCTCCCCCAGCTCTGTTCTCCAGACCCTCCTCCAGCTTTGTTGCCCTTCTCTGGACTCACTGCAGCCCCTCGATGTCCTTCTTGGAGTGAGTGGCTCAAAACTGACCACAGGACTCAAGGTGCAGCCTCACCAGTATGGTCACAAAGCCTCTGACACAACAGGGTGTCTGATGGGTGGCTTTGATCACTTCTTGAACTAGGCAGGGTGTCCCTGCCCATGGCAGGGGGGTTGGAACTAGGTGATCCTTGTGGTCCCTTCCAACCCTGACTGATTCTGTGATCAGGACCATTATTCCTGGACTGAAGGAACAGCAAAAGCTGAGGTCTCCTTTCAGCCTCCCTTTCTCCAGACTACCCAACCCCAGCTCCCTCAGCTGCTCCTCATCAGCTCTGTTCTCCAGACCTTTCTATCTTTACCCCAGTCTTAGAGATCTTAATGATTCTGAGTTTCTTGTGTTGCTGGAGCTTCTTGCTGCTGCTTCAAGACCAGAAGCAGCTCTGCTCCAGCCAGCCCCATCCCACCCTGGTAAGACGTGAGCAAAGCCCTGCCTGCTCCAGCATCCCTCTCCCAGCCCATCCCCAGCCCAGCAGCACACTCCCAGTCCTCCTGGGACTCTGCCTACTTTTGGCTCAGCATTCCCTGCAGCCTGCCAGCCTCACAGCCAAATCCCACAGGCTGCCAACTTCAAAAGGGGCTGATCAAAGGGAGCAGGAGCTGCTTTGGTAGGGGAAGGAGCATCTCAGTACTCTGCAGCACTTCCTTGTCAGCAGTGGGGAGTTACTCTGACAGCCCCTGCAGGAAAAAAAGACCCAGCAGCCCCCAAGGAAGGGAAGCCTCTGCAGTTCTAGCAGGGTTGCTTGCTCATGGTTTGCATCACTGATGAGATCTTGGTTCTGGAATCCCAACATAACAAACATACAATTAAGGGAAGTTTGGGTTACACACAGCCTTGTGAAGAGGCAAGTTGCTGCCTCTGTTCAGCAGGTGGAAAATCTCAGGGTCTGGGACACTTAGAGACTGCAAGAGGAGCACAGAATAACACCTCAAGTCTCGACTCCCTCTTTCTCTGAGCACACAGCACAGTGGCACACTTCCTCCAGCTGTCCTCAAGCTTCAGGTTGAGAGAGTTGGGTTGTTCAGCCCGGAGAAGGCTGCAGGGAGACCTTAGAGCAGCCTTCCAGGGCCTGAAGGGGCTCCGAGAGAGCTGGGAGGGACCCCTGACAAGAGCTGGGAATGGCAGGATGAGGGACAATGATTTTGAGCTGGGAGAGGGAAGACTGAGAGTGGAGATGAGGAAGAAGTTCTTGAGACTGAGGGTGGGGAGACACTGGCACAGGTTGCTCAGGGAGGTTGTGGAGCACAGAATCACCCAATGTGATCTTTGGGTGATTCTGTGCTCCACAACCTCCCTGGACCAGTTTGGATGAATCTTTGAGCAATCTGGGCTGGTGGGAAGGTCCCTGCCCATGGCAAGGGGTTGGAACTGGATGAACTTTAAGGTCTCTTCCAACCCAAAGCATTGCATGCTTCTGCAGCACAAGTGAAATCTGTATTTGAACACTCATCACTCCACTTTTACATCAGGAGAGCAGCAAACCAACTCTCTCTGCCTGTGAACCACCAGGAGCCATTCTGCAGCTTGCAGGAGCTGCTTCCTCTTTCAGCCACTTTTGACAGGACAAACAAGCCTGAAGCAATGGCCCCAGATCTCTGGGGGAGAAACTCTGCCACCACTTTGCTCAGCACATCGTCCATCAACATGAAAACCAAGCAATTAAGGGGCTAACACCTCACCCTTTGGAAGTGTTTCCAGAGTGGGGTTCAATAAAGAAGGGATCTAATTGGGCAGATCCAGCCAAAGCTGAAACCCCACAGACCATTAGCTCCTTGCTATGGTTTTTAATCAAGTTGTAGAGTACACCTTGAGTTTACTCACTTTAATCTAATCAATGGCAGAGCCTGACTTATTTGGGGCAATTAAAGTGTAATCTGCTCTTAGATAAGTGCTCTTGCATTGAGGGAACCTCTCAGCTGTCTTCAAGAGATGAACTCCAGTCACCCCTCCTCTGATCTTCCTCCATTCACTCCTCGCTTCTCCTGTTAATTAGCGACGCTGCTGCTGGGTGATTCATCTCTGTCTGTTCTGTCCTTAGGATCAGGTGAACGCAGCCATTGCGAAGAGCAAAGCCAACAATGCTAAAAGCATGAACAATGAGCACATGGAGCCCCACTGAGGTAGTGCCTGGAGATGAGATGCTAAGTAACTCCTGCTGAGCTCACCAGAGAGAGAAAGACCTCGCACAAGAATGTCTAAGGGCAGACACAAAGAATCACAGAACCAACCAGGATGGAAGAGAGCTCCAAGCTCAGCCAGCCCGACCTAGCACCCAGCCCTGGCCAAGCAACCAGACCATGGCACTAAGTGCCTCATCATGGCTTTGCTTCAACACCTCCTGGGATAACAACTCCACCACCTCCCTGGGCAGCCCATTCCAATGCCAATCACTCTCTCTGACAACAACTTCCTCCTAACATCCAGCCTAGACCTGCCCTGCCACAGCTTGAGGCTGTGTCCCCTTGTTCTATTGCTGCTTGCCTGGCAGCAGAGCCCAACCCCACCTGGCTACAGCCTCCCTTCAGGCAGCAACGAGCTCTGCCCTGAGCCTCCTCTGCTGCAGGCTGCACACCCCCAGCTCCCTCAGCCTCTCCTCACAGGGCTGTGCTCCAGGCCCCTCCCCAGCCTTGCTGCCCTTCTCTTCCAGCACCTCACAACATCTCTTCAGTTGAGGATATCCCTGCAGATAACAACAGCCCTAAGAATAATGTGCAGGCTTCCTCAGCATCTTAAATGCAAATCAAGATTCTTCCTGGTTTTTCCTTGAAACATGGTTGGCAATCACAAAAAAGTGTTTAAAGTAAGGTTTTGATTGCCTTGTATGGAGTTACACCAATAGGCTGTGACATGCTCCTGCTCTTCAGCACAGGACTGGCACTGATTGAAGGATCACAGATTAGAAGGGAATTCTGAAGATCACTGAGTCCAACCCCCCTGCCAGAGCAGGATCACCTAAAGCAGATCACAGATCACATAGGAACACATCCAGGCACGCCTTGAAAGTCTCTAGAGAGGCTGAATGTAATCAAACTACCCCTGAAGGAAGCAGCCAGCCCCAGCTCTTCCTGCCATATGCAGAGATGCTCCCAACTACACTTGGTTGCTCAAGGTCTCATCCAGCCTGGCCTTGAACACCTCCAGGGAGGAGATAGCCATAGACTCCCTGGGCAACCTGTTCCAGAGTCTCACCACCCTCACATGGAAGAGCTTCTTCCTAAGATCCAGCCTAAACCTACTCTCCTCAGCTTCCAACCATTCCCCCTTGTCCTGTCTCTCGACACCCTCATGCAAAGGGCGCAGGGGCATGCTCAAACCCCTCCACATGGGGGCGCATGCAAACGCTTCCAGACGGGGGCACCGTCAAACCCCTCCACAAGGGGGGGCGCTCAAACCCCTCCACAAGGGGGCACCCTCAAACCCCTCCACAAGGGGGGGCGCTCAATCCCCCTCCACAAGGGGGCACCCTCAAACCCCTCCACAAGGGGGGGCGCTCAATCCCCCTCCACAAGGGGGCACCCTCAAACCCCTCCACAAGGGGGGGGCGCTCAATCCCCCTCCACAAGGGGGCGCCCTCAAACCCCTCCACAAGGGGGCGCGCTCAAACCCCTCCACAAGGGGGGGCGCTCAAACCCCTCCACAAGGGGGCGTGCACAAACGCCTTTAGATGAGGATGTGTTCAAAGCCTGCCATGGAGAAGCACTGCAGTGCTGAGAGGTCAGTCCTGTGGGCCTCCAAAATCCAGAAGGATTACAGCAGAACACAGACATGAACCTATTGGTGCAGGGCCAGGGGAGGTCACAACAAGCATTGAGAGGGGCTGGAAGAGCTTTGCTGTGGGGTCATAGAACCATAGAATCAGTCAGGGCTGGAAGGGACCACAAGGAGCAGCCAGTCCCAACCCCCCTGCCATGCCCAGGGACACCCTACCCTAGAGCAGGCTGCCCACAGCCTCAGCCAGCCTGGCCTTAAACCCCTCCAGCCATGGGGCCTCAACCACCTCCCTGGGCAACCCATTCCAGCCTCTCACCACTCTCCTGCTCAACAACTTCCTCCTCACCTCCAGCCTCACTCTCCCCTCCTCCAGCTTTGCTCCATTCCCCCCAGTCCTGGCATTCCCTGACAGCCTCAAAAGTCCCTCCCCAGCTTTTCTGTAGCCCCCTTCAGATCCTGGCAGGCCACAAGAAGGTCACCTGGGAGCCTCCTCTGCTCCAGCCTGCACAGCCCCAACTCTTTCAGTCTGTGCTCACAGCAGAGCTGCTGCAGCCCTCTCAGCATCCTCCTGGCCCTGCTCTGGACACTCTCCAGCATCTCCACAGCCCTCTTGTCCCAGGGGCTCCAGAACTGGATGCAGTACTCCAGGTGGGGTCTCAGCAGAGTGCAGTAGAGCAGAGGGGGAGAATCACCTCCCTGGTCCTGCTGGCCACACTTCTGCTGCAGCCCAGGCTCTGCTTGACTTTCTGGGCTGCAAGTGCACACTGCTGGCTCCTGTTGACTTGGTCAGGTTGAGAGAGATGGGTTTGTTCAGCCTGGAGAACAGAAGGCTCCTGGGAGATCTTTTAATGGCCTTGCAGTGCTTAAAGGGCTGATCACAAAGCTGGGGACAGCCTTTTGAGCAGGTGCTGCTGTGACAGAACAAGGGGTGGATGGTCTGAAACTGAAACAGACTCAGAGCAGAGAGAAGGAAGACATTTTTTCCTCTGAGAGTGGTGAGATCCTGGCCCAGGTTGAATGGGCTGCCCAGGGAGGTGCTGGAGTCGCTGTGCCTGGAGGTGTTGAAGCCAAGCCTGGCTGGGGCACTTAGTGCCATGGTCTGCCTGATTGGACAGGGCTGGGTGCTAGGTTGGACTGGATGAGCTTGGAGGTCTCTTCCAACCTGCCTGATTCTATGATCCCTGGAAGTGTTCAAAGACAGGGATTTGAGCAAGCTGTTTAGAGGGAAGGGTCTCTGCTGACTGCAGAGAGGCTGGAACTATGTTACCTCCAGAGCCCCTTCCAGCCCAAACCAGCCTATGGGTTAACAAGGACAGTATTAAGAGATTTTCTCTTCCTTGTGAAGCTGCAGGGAGAAAGAGAGCACAGCAACATCCCTGCAGCACCTTAGCACTGCACAGCAGCCCAGCTCCCAGCTCCATGGGGAATGCACAACACCAGCAGAGCACACATGTGCTGCTGGCTCTGCGAGGCAGTCCCTGCCCCCAGGCATCTCCCTTAGCACTCAGTGCATTTCTGAGAGCAAATGCACAGTGACAAGGAAAGGTCAGCACTGGTAAACATCAGCTCCCAAGGGTAACCTCTCCTCAAAACAGGGTTGCAGGAGATTTCACACTGTCCCTGCAAGCCAGCTGTGTGGCAGATGCTGTGTGCTCTGGGCTCTGAGCTGCTCTAAAAAGCTAAGAAGCCAGAGCTGCCTCCTTGCTGCTGACAGGGCTGTGCTGGCACATCTCCACACACCTCCAAGCACTGCCTGCTTTAGCACTGCTCAGGGTTATTTCATCTGCCTACTCCTCACTTCCCATAGCATGCTGCAGATCTCCAGCAGGGCTATGCCCACCTCTTTGAAGAGCCAGGTGAGCTTTGAATCATAGAATCAAGCAGGTTGGAAGAGAGCTCCAAGCTCAGCCAGCCCAACCTAGCACCCAGCCCTGCCCAACCAACCAGACCATGGCACTAAGTGCCCCAGCCAGGCTTGGTTTCAACACCTCCAGCCACGGCGACTCCACCACCTCCCTGGGCAGCCCATTCCAATGCCAATCACTCTCTCTGACAACAACTTCCTCCTAACATCCAGCCTAGACCTGCCCCTGGCACAACTTGAGGCTCTTCTGTCGCTGCCCTGGGCACAGAAGTACTTCAGCTTGTGCCACCAGAGCCATTCCGTGACTCCATAACCCACCTCAGCCAGTAGCACCACAGGCTGCCAGGCACAGCACACACAAGCAGCACTGCAAACCAACTCTCATCTGTTCTCAGCCAGCTCAGTATGTTCTGGATGTGTGCTGCAGCTGACTGCCTGCAGGTGACTTCTAACAGAGAGGAGAAGCATAGAAACACAGAATCACAGAATGTCAGGGGCTGCAAGGGACCTTCAAAGCTCAGCCAGTCCAACCCCCCTGCCAGAGCAGCATCACCCAGAGCAGACCACACAGGAACACATTCAGGCAGCTTTAAATATCTCCAGAGAGGGAGAATCCACAACCCCTCTGGGCAGCCTGTGCCAGGCTTCTGTCACCCTCACAGGGAAAAAATTCCTCCTCATGTTTCCATGGACCTTCCTCTGCCTCAGCTTGCACCACTGCCCCTTGTGCAGTTGGGCATCCCCCAGCAGAGCCTGGCTCCAGCCTTATGTACTTAGAAACATCGATGAGGTCACCTCTCAGGCTCCTCTTCTCCAAGCTGCAATCCCCAGCTTCTCAGCCTCTCCTTGTATGAGAGGTGTTCCATTCCCTTCACCATCTTCCTGGCTCTGTGCTGGTGGTTCCATTCCCTTCATCATCTTCGTGGCTCTGTGCTTGTCACTTTCAAGCTGTGTCCCTCTTGAACTGGGGGGTGCTCCAGATGTGGCCTCAGCAGGGCAGAGGACATTGCCTCTACCATTAGTTTTTACTGCAATGTATCTGCAGAAGCCTTTCTGGGCAGGCAGCAGCACATTGGGTGTGTGAGGAGAAAACAGCAACTCCAAAGCCACCTCCAGAGTCCCACAGACTTTGCTACTGCATTCTCTCCTGTTGCAAAGCAGCTGTGACAGCCCACACCAGGAAAGCCAAGTGCATAACCTCGCAGGAAACCACAGCCATGAGCAAAGGGCCAGCAAAAAGCAACCTAAGCCAACTTTATGTCTTAACTGGCAGGTTTAAGAGGTACTTAAAAGTGTGGGTGTTGTTGAGCCCAGGAAGAAGCTTGCAAGCAGGCAGCAAGCCAAGAAGACCTTGAGCTCATTCCAATCATCATTCCAAGATGAGGAGATGATGCTTTGAGGTGTTTAACTCCCTTCTGCTTTCTGTGGCACACTCATAGAATCAGTCAGGGTTGGAAGGAACCACAGGGATCAGCCAGATCCAACTCCCCTGCCATGGGCAGGGACACCTCAAACTAGATCAGGCTGGCCAGAGCCTCATCCAGCTTGGCCTTAATCACCTTCCTGAGCAATCCATTCCAGGGTCTCAGCACCCTCATGCTGAACAACTTCTTCCTAACATCCAGTCTGAATCTCCCCATTTCCATCTTGGTTCCATTCCCCCCAGTCCTATCACTGCCTGACAGCCTAAAAAGTCCCTCCCCAGCTTTCTTGTAGCCCCATTCAGATACTGCAAGGCCACCATAAGGTCACCTGGGAGCCTTCTCCTCTCCAAACTGAACAGCCCCAAGTGCTTCGGTCTCTCCTCACAGCAGAGCAGCTCCAGCCTTCTGCTCATCCTCTGGCCCTTCTCTGAACACCTTTCAGCCCATCCATAGCCCTCTTGTACCAGAGGCTCCAGAACTGGATGCAGTACTCCAGGGGAGGTCTCATCAGTGCAGAGCAGAGGATTCATCTCCACCTTTCCTCCACCTGCCTGCAGAGTTTTGCACAGGAGACCATCTCATGGTCCAGGCTGTCAGTGCCAGCCAGACCCAAACTTCTCCTAGAATCACAGAACCACCAAGGTTGGAAGAGACCTTTGAGATCTTCATGTCCAACAGCTCGCCTAGAGCTCACCACGGTGTCACTAAGCCTCAGCACACACACACATGGGATGGTGACTCCTCCACCCCCTTGGCCAGCCTGTTTTGAACACCTGAGAATCCTCTCTGGCAAGAAACTTTCCCTAAGAACCAACCTGAACCTCCCCTGGCACAACTTGAGGCTCTTCCCTCCTGTCCTGTCATTTGGTGTAAGTGAGAAGAGACCAATCCCTACCTTCTTCTGACCTCCTTAATGTGGTTGTAGAGAGCAATGAGGTCTCCCCTCAGCCTCCTCTTCTCCACATTAAACAACCCTAGATCCCTCAGCTGCTCCTCTTAGGACTTGTGCTCAAGGTCCATCACCAGCTCAGTGCAAGCAGCTTGGTTCTTGGATTTGCTTCAGTTCCTCAGCTCACAGCAAAGTGTCAATGGTTCGGTCTTCGTAGAATCATAGAATGGTTTAGTTTGGAAGGGACCTCAAGGATCATCCAGCTCCAACCCCCTGCCATAGGCAGGGACACCTCCCACTAGAGCAGGCTGCTCAAGGCCTCATCCAGNTGTCCTGCTTGTGCTGGGGGCTCCAGAACTGCACCCAGGACTGCAGGTGGGGTCTGAGGAGAGCAGAGCCAAGGGGCAGAATCCCCTCCCTTGCCCTGCTGCCCACACTGCTCTTGCTGCAGCCCAGCACAGGGTTGCTGTCTGGGCTGCACTCACACTGCAGGCTCCTGTTGAGCTTTGCATCAGCCCAGACCCCCAGGTCCTTTTCCTCAGGGCTGCTCTCAGCCATTCCCCACCCAGCCTGGAGCTGTGCCTGGGATTGCACCGACCCAGGTGCAGGACCTTCTACTTGGCCTTGTTAAACGTCATGAGGTTGGCCTGGGCCCACCTCTCCAGCCTGTCCAGGTCCCTCTGGATTGTATCCCTGCCCCTACTCTGTGCTGGGTCTTTATCTATAAATGCCTCTAGAACGAACTCCCCAAACAACTAAATCAAACTGATTCTCTTCTGCCACTGCCAGCCCCACACACCCACCAAAATCATCTGTGGGCTGGGCTGGAAATGGAACAATTACATCCCAGCTTTCCATTTGTGTCTCTTTATAGGAGTCAAGAAACTCAAAGACACAAAGAGGGGGGACAAAAAACCAGCAAATGCCTCACCAGGCACTGCAAACCCAGCGAGGGGAAAGTTCCAGTTGGGATCTAATTTAGGGCAAGTTTATTGTTTTATTTGAACTGCTCACTCTTACTTAGCAGCATATTAGGTTAGACCCAGTCCACGCTGCTGAAATGCCCACTGGACACTAATATTTGTCAGTAGGAAATGGAAGAAACACAAAAAGTCTCTTGCCATTAAGATCAAAAGGAGGGAGGGTACACTTTGACATTTCTCCTCTCCTGCATGGAGTTCCTCTTCGGCAAAGCAAATTCCACCGTGGAGCTTTGAACTCTTCGCACAGGAAAAGCTAAAAGGTGAAATCCCTGCTCTTTGAAAGTCAACAGCAAGGCTTCTGCCAGCTTCAGATGAATCAGGTTTGAGCCATGGTTTGTCTGTAGGAGAACTGGGACCACAAACCACACACCTCAGCTCCTTGGGAGCTCACTGAATGATAGAACTGGCGAGGTTGGAAGAGACCTTTGAGCTGATCAAGCCCAACCTCTCGCCCAGAGCTCACACCCTGTGGTGGAGGGTCCAAATTATGCCTAGAAGGTCTAGAGAATCATAGAATGCTTTAGGTTGGAAGGGACCTCAAGGATCATCCAGCTCCAACCCCCTGCCATAGGCAGGGACACCTCCCACTAGAGCAGGTTGCTCAAGGCCTCATCCAGCCTGGCCTTAAACACCTCCAGAGAGGAAGCAGCCACAACCTCCCTGGGCAACCTGTGCCAGTGTCTCACCACCCTCACTGTAAAGAACTTCCTCCTAACATCCAGTCTAAATCTCCCCTCTGCCAATTCAAACCCATTCCCCCTCGTCCTGACATTCCCAGACCTTGGATTCAGGTCACCTTTTATGTCACCATTCAATATCACCTTTTATGATCAGGTTACCCACCTGGTGAATGTGGGGCAGGCTGTGGATGGAGTCTACCTGGACTTCAGCAAAGCCTTTGACACTGTCTGCCACAACAAGCTCCTGGCCAAGCTGGCAGCTCATGGCTTGGACAGATTCACTCTGTGCTGGGTCAAGAACTGGCTGAAAGGCCAGACCCAGAGAGTGGTGGTGAATGGTGCCACATCCAG
>WAAF01018211.1:199004-215613 GCA_013400475.1 Tricholaema leucomelas | reverse complement strand
GTGAGGAGAGGCTGAGGGAGCTGGGGGTGTGCAGCCTGCAGAAGAGGAGGCTCAGGGCAGAGCTCATTGCTGTCTGCAGCTCCCTGCAGGGAGGCTGTAGCCAGGTGGGGTTGGGCTCTGCTGCCAGGCAGCCAGGGAGAGAAGAAGGGGACACAGCCTCAAGCTGTGCCAGGGGAGGTCTAGGCTGGATGTTAGGAAGAAGTTCTTCCCAGGGAGGAACAATTGTAGGGGGGCAAGGAGGTGGCTGTAGGGAGGCAAAGGGGCAGTTGTAGGGGGGAAAGGAGGTAGTTGTAGGGGGGCAAAGGGGCAGTTGTAGGGGGGCAAGGAGGTCGTTGTAGGGGTCAGTGGGGTAGTAGTAGAGGAGCAATGAGGTAATCGTAAAGGGGCAATGAGGTCTCCCCTCAGCCTCCTTTTCTCCAGACCAAACCACTCCATTTCTCTCAGCTCATGGGACTTGTCTTCAAGGCCCTTCACCAGCTTTGATTCCCTTCTCTGGACCTGCTTCAGCACCTCAATGTCCTACTTGGACCCAGCATTCAAGGTGTGGCCTCACCAGTGCCCATTAGAGGAGACATTCACACCCTTAGTCTTGCTGGCTGCCTGTCTGCACCAGCACCACCAAGGCAGGAGACAGAATGGTTGCATCAGCCCAGTGCAAGGGCTGGACCACACTGCTGAGAGCCACAACTGCTGTCAGTGGACTGGGTTGGGACTAAGCCTGTCCCAGCTGCAGAAGCAGTCAGGTTTGCTGCTCTAGGGCATGCTGGATTGGAGCAGCACTGCTGCCCACAGCAAGCTGGTGCCCCAAGTAGGTTTTTTTATCTAGTTCCACAGCCCAGAAGTTGCTCTGCCTGTACTTCAGGGATGTCTGCTCTCTCTGCACTGGGTTAAGCTGGAAACCACTCACAACATCAGACTGCAACATTTCAGTCCTCCTAGACTAAAGAAAACAACTTAATTGCTCTATTTTAACACATCCCCAAATCCAAACATCACTTAGTGGGAGAACTGGACTCCATTTGCTGGAGAAAAGGCTCTTTCCTGGCCTCAGGACATAGTATCTCTCCAAACCCACCTGTTGCTCCTCAACTCTGTTTGAGCAGAAGCAGGCCACAGCTGACAGATGTGCAGCTGCGGGAAGTGCTGGTCTGGGGCAGTTGTGCTGCTGATTCAGGAGTCTTCTCCAGCTTGCTCTTTGAGCATTTCACCCAGCTGATGATTCAGTCTTTTGGCTTCAGGCATAAATCACCTTCTAGATAAAGTCTTGCTAGAAAGCTTTCATTGATTCCAATTGGAAATGGAACTGTGGGAGCACAAACAGTGGAGCAGCAAGGAAAACCTGGGCTGAGCTTTCCTGCCCTCCTGACTCCTCAGGGTATCACAGCAGGAATGAATATTTACAAGGTAGACTGCTAACTGCAAAGCCTTTGATGCTGCTCTTCTCTAAATCTCTATGCAGCTGCATCTGGACCATATCTAAGGTCACCTCAACCCTTTGGAAGTGATTGGATAACCCTTCACAGTCTCACAGTATCACCAAGGTTGGAAGAGACCTCACAGATCATCAAGTCCAAGCTGTTACCACAGAGCTCAAGGCCAGACCATGGCACCAAGTGCCACGTCCAGTCCTGCCTTGAACAGCTCCAGGGACGGCGACTCCACCACCTCCCTGGGCAGCCCATTCCAGTAGCCAATGACTCTCTCACTGAAGAACTTTCTCCTCACCTCAAGCCTAAATTTCCCCTGGCACAGCTTGAGGCTGTGTCCTCTTGTTCTGGTGCTGGCTGCCTGAGAGAAGAGAGCAACCTCCTCCTGGCCACAACCACCCCTCAGGTAGCTGCAGACAGCAATAAGGTCTGCCCTGAGCCTCCTCTTCTCCAGGCTAACCAATCCCAGCTCCCTCAGCCTCTCCTCGTAGGGCTGTGCTCCAGGCCTCTCCCCAGCCTCGTTGCCCTTCTCTGGACATGTTCAAGCATCTCAATGTCCCTCTTAAACTGGGGGGCCCAGAACTGGACACAGTACTCAAGGTGTGGTCTAAGCAGTGCAGAGTACAGGGGAAGAATGACCTCCCTGCTCCTGCTGGCCACACCATTCCTGATGCAGGCCAGGATGCCATTAGCCCTTCAAACAGACCTGTCCCTTTGGAAAGAACCAAACCATCAAACTCAAGCCCAAGCTCCTTCTTTCCTGAGCATCCACTTACACCACACTCTTCAGCTTTTGTGATGCCACCACAGACCAACTTTTTAGTCACAAAGCTGTTTTCTGGACAGAGCAAACTCTCAGCCTTGCTTACCTTAATGCTAATGAATCATGTCCCACCCTGTCACTGACCCCAGCCACCACCACTGCACACAGTCAATCCTAACTCTTCTGAACACCCCACAGCAAAGGCAGCAGCAGGAAAAGAGGAGCAGTAACAGAGCCCTCCTTGATGCAGGGCAACCAAGCATCAGCTTCCAGAGGGCAATGAACAGCCCATGAAGGAAGCAGTCCATAACCTCAGCTTCCCTGTAATGGATCCCAGTCCTAGACTGCCTGGCATCAAAAAGGATCTCAGCCTTGAGAAGAGACCCAACCTGGAGCTGCATGCACAGCAGGAATCATAGAGTGCACTGGGTTGGAAGGGACCCCTGAGGGTCAGCTTGTCCAACCCTCCTGCAGTCAGCAGGGACACCTCCAAATAGAGCAGCTTCCTAGAATCACTGAATGGTGCCACTTAGAAGAGACCTCTAAAGTCATCACATCCAACCATCAACCTAACACCACCATGGCCATCACACCATGTCCCAAAGTGCCATCTCCACATGTTTCTTGAACACCTCCAGGGATGGTGATTCCACCTCCTCCCTTGGAAACTTATTCTGAGGTTGCTCATGGCCCTATGAAGTTCAACCTTGGACACCTCCAGGCCTCCACCACCTCTCTGGGCAACCTACTTCAGTATATCACTACTCTCATTGTAAAGAACTTCCTCCTAACAGCCAACCTGAATCTCCCCTACTCCAGCTTCAATCCATTGTCCCTTGCCTGTCACTCCCAGCCCTTGTCCAAAACCCTTCCCCAGCTCTCCTGTAGCACCTTTCAGGTACTGGAAGGCTGCTTTAAGGTCTCTGTGGAGCCTTCTCTTCTCCAGGCTGATCAGCCCCAACTCTCCCAGCCTTTTTTTGTTGGAGAGTAATAAAGGAGGTTTGCCCAAGCCAGGCAATAGATCTACCCCAGCCAAACCCAACAGGTGGCAGTGGATGCACAAGGGGAAGGGTGAAGGGAGGGCTCTGCTGACCCTGAGGAGCAGCAGCTTTCCTGGCTCCTTAGTTAAGTGGGAATAAAAGCCTCAGCCTTTTTTCTTACAGGTCCATAAGCAGAGTTCCCATGGAGCACATTGTGCCTCTTGTGGTCCTGCAGCCTTCTGCAGATCTGCACTAAATAGGTCCAGGGCTCACTTCTGATGGAGATCCTGCATCAGGGGGATGCTGGCTTGCTTGAGAAGGCCAGAGGCTGGGAATGGCTGGAAAACTACCCCCACCACTGCAAAATATCCCTGGCCAAAGCCACTCTCCTCAGCAGTGGAGAACCCAAACGGTGAACCAAAGCTCCCTGAGCAAGTGATAACCTCTGACACCCACTGTGTGAGCCTAAACATGCTGCCCTGAACCACAGAATGTGATAGGGGTTGGAAAGGACCTCTGAAGATTGAGACTAACTCCCCTCTTCTCCAATCTGAGCACCCCAACTGCCCTCAGCCTCCTCTTCTCCAATCAGAGCACCCCAACTGCCCTCAGCCTCCTCTTCTCCAGGCTCAGCACCCCAACTGCCTTCAGCCTCCTCTTCTCCAGTCTGAGCACCCCAACTGCCCTCAGCCTCCTCTTCTCCAGGCTCAGCACCCCAACTGCCCTCAGCCTCCTCTTCTGCAGTCTGAGCACCCCAACTGCCTTCAGCCTCCTCTTCTCCAGTCTGAGCACCCCAACTGCCCTCAGCCTCCTCTTCTCCAGGCTCAGCACCCCAACTGCCCTCAGCCTCCTCTTCTGCAGTCTGAGCACCCCAACTGCCTTCAGCCTCCTCTTCTCCAGTCTGAGCACCCCAACTGCCCTCAGCCTCCTCTTCTCCAGGCTCAGCACCCCAACTGCCCTCAGCCTCCTCTTCTGCAGTCTGAGCACCCCAACTGCCTTCAGCCTCCTCTTCTCCAATCAGAGCACCCCAACTGCCCTCAGCCTCCTCTTCTCCAGGCTCAGCACCCCAACTGCCTTCAGCCTCCTCTTCTCCAGTCTGAGCACCCCAACTGCCCTCAGCCTCCTCTTCTCCAGGCTCAGCACCCCAACTGCCCTCAGCCTCCTCTTCTGCAGTCTGAGCACCCCAACTGCCTTCAGCCTCCTCTTCTCCAGTCTGAGCACCCCAACTGCCCTCAGCCTCCTCTTCTCCAGGCTCAGCACCCCAACTGCCTTCAGCCTCCTCTTCTGCAGTCTGAGCAACCCAACTCCCCTCAGCCTCCTCTTCTGCAGCCTGAGCACCCCCAGGTCCCTCAGCTGCTCTTCACAAGGTTTGTGCTCTAGACCCTTCCCCAGCCTGGCTGCTGTAGAATGCAGAGTGCTGAGGGCACACTCATGGGGGAAGCAGCTGAGTGAGGGAGTCCACTCGAGCTGGGCAAAGGATGAATTTTTCATCAGGAAATCCTGTTGGTGTGTTTGGGAATTGATCTCCTGTGCTGTGAGCCTTTGGATCAGGGCATAGAACAGCAGTGCCTTTGCCTTTTCAGTCTCCCCAGCTCCGAGAGGCTGGAGAAGGGGAGAAACAAAAGGCAGAAGGATTAGCTCCTGTTTAAAGCTGGCTGGATTCATGCTATTAGTGCACCCAAGGGCTGTAGTTAGAGGTGGTCATAGGCAGCTAGCAAGGCTGGAGCAAAAGTGCTGCTGGCCTCAGAGTGTTTGGGTGGACGTTATGCATGTCACAGAATCACAGAATGGTAGGGCTTGGAAGGGACCTCTGGAGATCATCCAGTCCAACCCCCTGCCAGAGCACAGTCACCCAGGGCAGGCCACACAGGGACACATCCAGATGGGTTTTAAAAGTCTCCAGAGAAGGAGACTCCACAACCTCTGTGGGCAGCCTGCTCCAGGGCTCCAGCACCCTTACAAGAAAGAATTTTATCCTGTTCAACATCTTTATTGATGATCTGGAGCAGGGGATTGAGTCCAGCATCAGTAAGCTTGCAGATGACACCAAGCTAGGAGCAGCTGTGGAGCTGTTGGAAGGTAGCAGAGCCCTGCAGAGGGACCTGGCCAGGCTGGATGGGTGGGCAGAGGCCAATGGGATGAGACTGAACAAGGCCAAGGGCAGGGTTCTGCACTTTGGCCACAACAACCCCAAGCAGCTACAGGCTGGGGACAGAGTGGCTGAGAGCAGCCAGGCAGAGAGGGAGCTGGGGGTGCTGGTGGATAGTAGGCTGAAGCTGAGGCAGCAGTGCCCAGGTGGGCAGCAGAGCCAATGGCATCCTGGGCTGGCTCAGGAGCAGTGTGGGCAGCAGGACAAGGGAGGTTCTTCTGCCCCTGTGCTCAACACAGGTCAGGCCACACCTTGAGTGCTGTGTCCAGTTCTGGGCTCCTCAATTCAAGAGAGATGTTGAGGTGCTGGAAGGTGTTGAGAGAAGGGAAGCAAGGCTGGGGAGGAGCCTGGAACACAAACCCTATGAGGAGAGGCTGAGGGAGCTGGGGGTGTGCAGCCTGGAAAAGAGGAGTCTCAGGGCAGAGCTCATTGCTGTCTACAACTACCTGAAGGGAGGCTGTAGCCAGATGGAGTTGGGCTCTTCTCCCAGGCAACCAGCAACAGAAGAAGGGGACACAGCCTCAAGTTGTGCCAGGGGAGATACAGACTGGATGTTAGGAGGAAGTTGTTGGCAGAGAGAGTGATTGGCATTGGAATGGGTTGCCCAGGGAGGTGGTGGAGTTGCCATCCCTTGAGGTGTTCAAGCAAAGCCTGGCTGGGGCACTTAGTTCCATGGTCTGGTTGACTGGACAGGGCTGGGTGCTAGGTTGGACTGGATGATCTTGGAGGTCTCTTCCAACCTGGCTGATTGTATATCTATGATGTTGAGAAAACCCTGCTGCCTGTCCTCCAACAAAGCAAGGAGAAAGACCTCACCATTCAAGTTCTGTATGCAAGAGGCAATACCTTCCAGCTTCTCCTCCTATCAACCCAGAGTGGGTCCAGCAGGGATCCAGCTGTTTGAGGCAGTGTTAATGTGCAGATGCTGGGCTGGTGGCATTGCTGTTATCTCTGCCCACTCTGACAACCACACACTGGGCCTTCAGTCACTGCTGCAGTGTGGTTTGGGCTCTTGTTTTGCTTTAAAATTTGATGAACTTCAGAGCAGGCACAGAGGAAAGCAAGACAAAAGCCAAGCAGCCAGAAAACAGCAGCTGACTGAAGCTGTGAAAAAGAAAAAGGGCTGCACTGAGTGGATCTTCTCCACCCACGTCCTTCTTTCAGCTACTAACCTGCAAAAGCCACTGCCAGCTCCACAGCAAGCAGAGCAGCACAGGGAGCTGGGGACACAGCACATGGGGCAGAGCCAAGGGGGAGCAGGCAGAGGTGGCTGCTGGCACTGATTGAATGGCCCTGTGGCATGGCACACTCCATCACCCTCCACACAACAAGCAGATCATCCTGAGACCTCATATCCATAAGGGTATCCTGGGCTGATCCCCAGCAGCGTGGGGAGCAGGGGCAGGGAGGGGGTTCTGCCTGGCTGCTCTGCTAAGACCCCCCCCTACAGTGCTGGGGGCAGCTCTGGAGTAGGACCAGAGGAGGCCACAGCAGTGATGGCAGGGCTGGAAGGGCTCTGCTGTGAGGTCAGGCTGGGAGTTGGAGGTGTTCAGCCTGAAGAAGAGAAGGCTCCAGGGAGACCTTCTGGTGGCCTTGCAGGGCTCGAAGGGGCTGAGTAGTGTGGCTGGTTTGAGGCTCACTGGAATATCTGAATGAGAGAAATTAGATCCTTGGTTGTGACAAGCAAATAATGCTGAAGTCTTTGTCACTGCTTGGGTTGTTGAGAGGGGGAAAAAGCCAAAATGGCAACAATTTGTCCCACTCTGCTCTGGGATGCTGGAGCTGTTTGCTTCCTCCTCACTCTGCTCTGATCTCTCTCCTCTAACCTTGGCTGACAGAAAACAACCTCAGCTTTGCTGCTTGCTTCGTTTGTCTGTCTGGGAAAGCAGAGGGGGAAAGAGAGGGTAGCTCTGAGCCCCTCTGGGCAGTTTCTTTGTCCAGGAGGCAGTTTGGATTTCTGTGTTGTTTCTGGTTTGTCTGTAGTTGCACCTCCTTGTAAACCTCTTGAGTCTATCTGCTTGTGAGTTGCTGTAATGAGAGCTGCACCTCAGTGCCAAACCCTCTGAGCTGGGCTGGTCAATTCCAATAGTTGGAGGGGGGGAGGGAAGTTCCCAACCTACACCAAGCAGAAAGCTGGGGACAAACTTCTGAATAGGGTCTCTTGTGACAGGACAAGAGGTGATGGCTTGAGACTCAAAAAAGGAGATCCAGACTGGAGAGAAGGGAGAAATGTTTGACACTGAGAGTGGTGAGAGCCTCTCCCTGGTTGCCCAGAGAGGTGCTGTGCTAGTTTGAAGCCAGCTGGAATCTTTCAGTGAGAGGAATTAGATGCTAGGCTGTGAAAAGGAAACAAAGGTGATGGCTGCTGCACTCAGAGGCTTGCTGAGATGGATAAAAACAAGAATACAAACAGATAACAGAGTTGCTCTTGGGCTTTGGCTGCCTCCTTTCTCTCCCTAACCTGCTGTCTGTGTAACTAATCATAGAATCAACCAGGTTGGAAGAGACCTCCAAGCTCATCCAGTCCAACCTAGCACCCAGCCCTATCCAGTCAACTAGACCATGGCACTAAGTGCCTCATCCAGGCTTTGCTTGAGCACCTAACCCCCCTAGGCCAAACTCACCTTGAACATAAGGCAAAGTCTGGGGGAAGGTAGAGGGGTGGAAAGGAGGTGGAAGGGTGGTTGGGAGCCCCTCCTGGGCACTCTGGTTTCTGGGAGGGCTGCTGTGTTTCTGTTTTGCTTTTAACTTGTGTATGTCTGTCTATAGCTGTAAATATCTGCTTGGATATTGTGCCAAGCTGTAAATATAAAGCTTCAGTCTTTAATTTCCAGCCAGCTGAGCCTAGTCTGGGTGAATTTAAGTGTGAGGGGGCAGAAAACACCCAAACCATCACAGGTTGTAGCTGCCCCATCCCTGGAACCATTCCAGATAAGGTTGTCTGGGGCTCTGAGCAACCTACTCTAGCTACAGATGTCCTTGCTGAGTGCAGGGGGTTGGACTGAACAACCTTTGAATGTCCTTTCCAGCCCAAACCAGTCTGTGACAGCTGTCAGAGACATGAACCCACCAAGCACTACATCCTAAGCTGAAGCCTCAGACAGATTCTAAGACAACACAACAAGTACTCAACTGCATCTCCTCCAGGCATCTGTTGCCAATGAGATTAATGAGCACCTAGAATGATGCTCTAATAGTTTTCAAAGCAACCCCCAAAATCAATACCCCAATAGTAAGCTCTGGGGTTTATTTTTGCATGTGCTACAAACAGCAGTTGGGGGGGAAGATGATCTAATCCAGCAGGTATTGATTAATCAATCCCAGCCAGGATGCTAATGGGCTCCTCTTACAAGGGCTGGCCCAAGGAGGAAGCAGTGGGATTGCTGAATGAGAAACTGGTTGTGTGCTGATGTTTCAGAGCAAGAGGAAGACATGCAGTGGGGAAATGGCCCTTCTGGAGATGGCTTTAAGTGATGGTTTAAGGGCAGAGACCAGGAAGAAATGGAGGCACTGAGCAATGAATGGAGAAGGTAATAAATCAGAGATGCTCCTTGTGGTGTGCTGTGGTTGATGTCCATAACACAGCCCTGTGCTGCAGAAACCACCACAGGAAGGTCTGTGAAAGAGCCCAGTCTGGGTCTGGAGTCTAGAATGCAGCAGGTTGAATTCTTTCTTGTGCTCCTGGCCAGTGGAATGGTTTGCAGGCATTGCTAAGCTTTGCTTCAGTTATTTTTCCAGGGTGGCACTTCTGACTAGGACAACATAGAATCAACCAGGTTGGAAGAGACCTCCAAGATCATCCAGTCCAAGCTAGCATCCAGTCATATCCAATCAACCAGACCATGGCACTAAGTGCCCCAGCCAGGCTTTGCTTCAACACCTCCAGCCACAGCCACTCCACCACCTCCCTGGGCAGCCCATTCCAATGCCAATCACTCTCTCTGACAACAACTTCCTCCTAACATCCAGCCTAGACCTGCCCTGGCATAGCTTGAGGCTATGTCCCCTTCTTCTGTTGCTGCTTGCCTGGGAGAAGAGCCCAACCCCACCTGGCTACAGCCTCCCTGCAGGGAGCTGCAGACAGCAATGAGCTCTGCCCTGAGCCTCCTCTTCTGCAGGCTGCACACCCCCAGCTCCCTCAGCCTCTCCTCATAGGGTTTGTGTTCCAGGCCCTTCACCAGCTTTGTTGCCCTTCTCTGGACACCTTCCAGCACCTCGACATCTCTCTTCAATTCAGGAGCCCACAACTGGACACAGCACTCAAGCTGTGTCCTGAGCAGTGCTGAGCACAGGGGCAGAAGAACCTCTCTTGTCCTGCTGCCCACACTGCTCCTGAGCCAGCCCAGGCAGCCATTGGCACCTGCAGGGATGGGGATTCAACTACCTCCCTGGGCAGCCTGTTCCAGTCTTTGAGAACCCTTTCAGTGAAGAAGTTTTTTTCTCATACCCAACCTAAACATCTCCTGGTACAACTTGATGCCATTTCCTCTCACCCTACCACTTGTTAAGTCCTTTACCACCACAGCAAATAGAAGCACAAAGCAACTGTACCATCCTCTAGACCCACTTCACACCCACTGTAGGATCACAGAATTAAGCAGGTTGAAAAAGACTTTCAAGATAGAATCACAGAATCAGTCAGGGTTGGAAGGGACCACATAGAGCAGCCAATTCCACCCACCCTGCCATGCCCAGGGACACTCTACCCTAGAGCAGGCTGCCCACAGCCTCAGCCAGCCTGGCCTTAAACACCTCCAGCCATGGGGCCTCAACCACCTCCCTGGGCAACCCATTCCAGCCTCTCACCACTCTCATGCTCAACAACTTCCTCCTCACCTTCAGGCTTAACCTGTCCATCTCTGGCTTCGCTCATTGAGTCCAACCTGGCTGAAGAAAAGGGCTGAAAGGGGGCACAGGACAGCTGCCTGCTGGATGAGGATGGACCTTTCTGCTGGGTGGGCTGGCAGGGCAGCACACAGTGCAGGTGGGAAGAGATCTCAGTCACCAAAAGCACATCTCAACCCTCCTTCCTTCTAGGAGCCACCAAACCAGAGCCTAGAGGCTCCCCTAGGACATTAAGAGTCTAGAAGAGAGCAGCAGAGCTCAGCACAGGACTCAGTCCCCACCAAGGCCCTTGGGTAAGCATGCACAGGAGAAACAACTTCTTGTTATCCAGTCAAGTGATCTGGATGGACTCAGCTATGCACTGGACTGGAATCAAGAGGTAGCACAGCTTAGCTTCTGCATGCTGAGGATGTAACACAGAATCACAGAATTAACCAGGCTGGAAAAGACCTTTGAGGTCATAGAGTCCAACCTATCACCTTCTGATTAACCAATCCATAGCACTAAGTGCCTCATCCAGACCCCTCTTAAACACCTGCAGAGATGGGGACTCCACCACCTCCCTGGGCAGCCCATTCCAATGCCAGCCTCTCTTGCTGTGCAGAACTTCTTCCTAACATCCATCCTGAAGCTGTCCTGGCACAGCTTGAAGCTGCATCCTCTTGTTCTGTCCCTGGATGCCTGGCAGAAGCATGTGAAGATCCAAGCAAATCACAGCTCTGCAGCAGACACACAGGTCCCTCCCAGCCATCCCACTCGGCAAGGGAATGCAAACCAGATGCTGGAAGGCAGCTGAATAGGTCCATTCCCAGCCTCTTGGCAAGGGCTGGGAACTTGCCTCTCAAGACAGGACACCTCAAAGGAGTAGCTGTAAATTACAGACACAAGTGAGAGCATTGCACTGCCTGAAAGACAACAGAGCCCTTCTGCTGCTGCTGCCTGGGTGAAGCTGCCAACCTCCTGCACTTTGTACAACTGGAAAGAGCAAAACTGCCCAAGAGGTTTTGACCTTGAGGGGCTGTACCAGTCGTGGTCCTGTCTGGCAGCAGTGAGGAAACTCAGCCTGGTGTATCTTCTCTATAGCCAGAGTCATGTCAAGTGTGAAGGTGATTGGAAGGGTTTTGTATGAACTTGGAGCTGCCAAAACCAGCACTGGGCCCTCAATGCTGCTCACTGGTGTGGCTTTTGAGTTAAACTCAATCAAGAGAGGAAATCTGCAGGTACAAAGTGTGATCAAGGCACTGGGTTCTGGGTTTGCCACCCTGTGTTGTGCAGATTAGGACCTAATTTTCTGTGGTTCATCAGGAGGACATCCTCGTTGCTGTCTACAACCACCTGAAGGGAGGCTGTAGCCAGGTGGGGTTGAGCTCTGCTGCCAGGCAAGCAGCAACAGAAGAAGGGGACACAGTCTCAAGTTGTGCCAGGGGAGGTCTAGGTTGGATGTTAGGAGGAAGTTGTTGTCAGAGAGAGTGATTGGCATTGGAATGGGCTGCCCAGGGAGGTGGTGGAGTGGCTGTGGCTGGAGGTGTTGAAGCCAAGCCTGGCTGGGGCACTTAGTGCCATGGTCTGGTTGGTTGGCCAGGGCTGGGTGCTAAGTTGGACTGGCTGAGCTTGGAGGTCTCTTCCAACCTGCTTGATTCTGTGATTCTGCCCACCCACAGCAGAGCACACCAGCATCCTGCACTGGCACACACCACTTCTCACACGTGGCAAGACCAGCCTGACCCAAGACATCACATCACAGGTAAACAAGTCTGCAACCTCAGACCACCAAAGGCCACAAGAGTGGTTCAAAGGCTCTCAACAGGACCTGCAGAACAACCTTTAAGATAACAGGAACAATCCTCCCAAAAGCAGCAGGGTGAGGAGCAAATCATTAGGGCAAAAACTGCACAAACTACATCACTTGTTGAGTCACAACAACTTCTCCCAAGGTGTCACAACACTTAACAGCCCCCAGGAGTGCTGCACCCCCCCCAGAGACTCACGTTGTAGAGGATGTCAGTCCATCCCTCCATGGTGATGCACTGGAAGACAGTGAGCACAGCAAAGAGTATGTTGTCAAAGTTGGTGATGCCATAGTTGGGCCCTTGCCAGTACTCCCTGCAGGTGGTTCCACTCTCACACTGCCTGGCAGGAGGCTCCTCTCCACAAGGAAAATCTCCCACAGCATCACCTGCAAGGAAGAAAGAAGGGGAGAAAAGTTACTGACTGCTGCTGCTGCATCCTCCTTGCGCTGCTGCATGAATCACAATGGGTGGGGTGGGAAGGGTCCTTAATGCTCATCCAGTTCCAACCCTCCTGCCATGAGCAGGGACACCTCCCACTAGCACAGGTTGCTCAAGACCTCACCCAGCACATCAGGACCATTGTCTCATGAATGAGACAGAGAAACCTCCTCTTTTTTGTAGGCTCATAAAATAGGTTGAGTTGGAAGGGACCTTAAAGGTCATCCAATTCCAACACCCCCACCACAGGCAGGGACACCTCCCACTCGATGATCTATGGAGGTCTCTTCCACCCCTTAATATCCTCTGATCCTGTGAATTGTTTCCTTGCTTATAGAATCATAGAATGGTTTAGTTTGGAAGGGACCTCAAGGATCATCCAGTTCCAACCCCCTGCCATAGGCCTCCCTACACCTCCCACTAGAACAGATTGCTCAAGGCCTCATCCAACCTGGCCTTGAACACCTCCAGGGAGGTTGTGGAGCACAGAATCACCCAATGTGATGCCTGCTCTAGGGTAGGGTGTTCCTGCCCATGGCAGGGGATGTTAGAACTGGCTGATCCTTGTGGTCCCTTCCAACCCTCACTGATTCTATGATTCTATGATTCTATTCTATGACTCTCTACGGTCTTCCTGGAGCCTTCTCTTCTCTGAGCTGAACAGCCCCAACTGTCCCAGCCTGCCCTCATAGGAGGATGAATCTGTTGTAGTTAAGGACCACAAGGGACAGGCAGCAAGCTGGCCAGCATCCTCCAGGGCCTGCCATAAAGCCTGAGGTGCTGCAACCCTCCAGAGGTGTTAGGAGCACCAACACAGAGCAGTTTGGAAACCTAAAGTGGATTTTCAAAGCAAAGAAATAGCTGAGGAATATTCCTCTTTACACAGAGGGGCAACCTGAGGGGTAGGGAAGGGTTTTAGCAGTGACAGGCTATAGTAATGGAGCAGCAAACTGCATCAAATCAAATTCACCAGGGGGAAAACAAGATCAGCACTGATAATAATTAGGAACAATCATTGCACAGAGCAAAAGCCTGCAGGAGGAAGATCAGGCTGGCACTGTGGCTCCAGGATGCATGTGTGATGTGTTTTCCTGTTGACTCAAGACCTTAATCCTGGGCAGCTCTCTGCAGCTCCCATATGGGTCTCCACAGGCTTTCACAGGAGCCTTGGGAGATGAGTCTGCAGAGTGAAAATGCCAAAGCCAGACTGATCTCTGTTTGGTCTCTTGTTGCCAAGGAATGCTCTGAAATGCCATCCAGTGAGACCTGGCCAGGCTGGAGAGCTGGGCAGAGAGCAACCTTATGAAATTCAACAAAGGCAAATGTAGAGTCCTGCACCTGGGGAGGAATAACCACAGCATGGGCTGGTTTGGAAGGGACCTCCAAAACTCCAATCTTCAACAGTCCAACCAGTATAAGTGAGGTGGCTGAGTCCCCATCCCTGAAGATATTCAAGCTGAGGCTTGACAGGGCTCTGGGCAACCTGTTCTAGTTGAGCAGGTTCCTGCTGACTGCAGAGGGGGTTGGACTGGATGACCTTTGGAGGTCACTTCCAATCCAGATTGTTTTGTGATTCTGTGACCTGCTGCAAAAAGGCCTGGGGGTGCTGGTGGGCAACAGGATGACCATGAGTCAGCAATGTGCCCTTGGGGACAAGAAGGCAAATGGCATAGAGCCAGTCAGAGTTGGAAGGGGCCATAAAGATCATCCAGTTCAAACCCCAGCCCGCCATGCCCAGGGACACCTCACACTAGATCAGGCTGGTCAGAGCCTCATCCAGCCTGGCCTTAAACACCTCCAGGGATGGAGCTGCCACCATCTCCCTGGGAAACCCATTCCAGTGTTTCACCACTCTCATGGTCATGAGCTTCTTCCTCACATCCAGTCTGAATCTACCCATCTCCCCCAGTCCTATCACAACCTGACAGCCTAAAAAGTCCCTCCTCAGCTTTCTTGTAGGCCCCTTGAGATACTGAAAGGTCATATTAAGGTCCCTTGGGAGCCTTCTCCTCCTCAGACTGAACAGCCCTAACTCCCTCAGTCTCTCCTCACAGCAGAGCAGCTCCAGCCCTCTGCTCAACTTGGGATGCATCAAGAAGAGTGGAGTCAGCAGGACAAGGGACATTCTCCTCCCACTCTGTTCTCCACATCTGGAATACAGTTCTGGGGCCTCCTAGTTCAGGAAGGGCACAGAACTGCTTGAGAGAGTCCAGCACAGAGCCAGAGAGATGATGAAGGGAATGGAAGATCTCTCTTACACGGAGAGATTGAGGGAGCTGGGGCTCGGAGTGGAGGAGCCTAAGGAGTGATGTTAATAATGCTTATAAAGATGTGCAGGTGAGTGCCAGGAGCTGGAGCCAGGCTCTGCTGGGGGATGCCCAGTGCCAGCACAAAGGGCACTGCTGGAACCTGAGGCATAGAAGTTTCATTTAAACATGAGGAGGAATTTTTTTCCCTGTGAGGGTGGCAGAAGCCTGGCACAGGCTGCCCAGGGGGGTTGTGGAGTCTCCCTCTCTGGAGATATTAAAACCCCCACCTGGATGTGTTCCTGTCTGATCTGGTGTAGGTGATGCTGCTCTGGCAGGGGGGTTGGAGTGGATGAGCTTTGGAGGTCCCTTGCAGCCCCTGACATTCTGTCATGAGGTTTGCATCTCCACGTTCAAACCAACCTTTGGAGCCTGTGGCATCAGGCCTGGCTTGGTTAATGCACCTCTGTGGAGCTGAAGAGCACTTAGGCTTTAAAAGGCTGTGCTGATGGCTTTGTGGGATGCTCTGCTGCTCTGCTGCTCTGCTCACAGGGGAGCACAGTGCCAGGAAGCTTCACCACACTCTGCCTTTCCAGAAACACCACCTCACCGCTTCCCGCCGAGCAGGTGGAACCCAGCCCATAACTCATCTGCCAACCAGATCCTGAGCCCTCCAGAAAGCAGCAGCCAGTGCCTGGAAACGCAGGCACCTTCCCACAGCACCCAGCCAGCGGAGCTGGGGCGGGGGGAAGTGACCCTGGCCGTGCCATGTCCCCCCCATTGAGACGCCAGCTGCTGCAATGCAGAGAGCTGCACCACACACTCTGCTTTCTCGGCTGTGCTCCCAGTTCCTTGCTGGGAGCCTACCCAGCAAACAAGAGGCACTTACACACGACATTACACATGACAAAAACCTGCTCCAGGTCCCCAAGCCTGGCACAGAGACCTCTCAGTCGTCACTGATGTCAGAGAGCTGCCTGCAGGGAACACAAACGGCTCGGGGGGAGGTTGTTTTGCCCTTTTCTGGTAACTGGGTTTTGAGGGAAGAAATAAACTCTCTCTTCTCCTTTGCCCTCCAGCTGAAGGCAGCTCAGTAGCCAGAGCCTCCCAGCTCAGCTTGCAAATGCAGGCTGAAAAAGCTGCTCCTCACTTTGCTTGCAGACCTGAAAATGCAAACCTGCTCACAACTGCTTTCTCCTGGTCCTCACACCAAGGAACCACCTTCTGCTTCCTCCACACTCCTATTTGCACCATTTTTATTCCTCCACAATTGCTGCACTAGCCCCAAGGACCATACAATCATAGAATTGCTTGGGTTGGAAAAGGTCATCAAGAGTCTAAGGTCACCAAGTCCAGCCATCAACCTAACACCACTAAACTATGTCCCCAATGGACACAGGTTTCTTGAACACCTCCAGGGATGGGGACTCCACCACCTGACTCCACCAATACTGGGGCTGCAGAAGCTTCAGAAGCATAGAACTGTTTGGCTTGGAAAAGACCTCTAAGGTCATCAAATCCAACCATCAACCTAACACCACTAAACTATGCCCCCAAGTGCCATGGACACAGGTTTCTTGAACACCTCCAGGGATGGGGACTCCACCAATTCTTCCAGTGAAGAGATGGTTCCCTAATCTCCAACCTAAACCTCCCCTGGCACAACTTTAGGCCATTTCTTCTCCTTCTATCCCCTGGTGCCATGGGCTGGGACCTGTTCTGCTTGGCACAAACACTCACTGGAAGATTTTCCTCTCTTGTAAATCCAGCCCAAGAATTCCTTTCTTCCAGGAATCTTTGTGCTTTGGCCCACAGCTCACAACACCTGACTGTGCTTTATCAGCTCTGTCCTGCTTTTCACAGGAACACAAAGGCTGGGAAAGACCTCAGAGCTCATTGAGTCTAATCATAAACTTAACACAGCCAAGACCTCCCCATCCTGTTGTTCCTGCAGTGGGTTTGAACTGGCAG
>WAAF01018211.1:173179-198928 GCA_013400475.1 Tricholaema leucomelas | reverse complement strand
CACAACCTCCTTGGAGGTGTTCAAGGCTAGGTTGGATGAGGCCTTGAGTGACCTGTTCTAGTGGGAGGTGTCCCTGCCTATGGCAGGGGGATTGGAACTGGCTGAGCTTTGAGCTCCCTTCCAACCTAAACCACTATAAGCAAAGAAATAATGCACAGGCTCAGAGGATATTAAAGGGTGGAAGGGACCTCCAGAGATCACTGAGTCCAACCCCCCTGCCAGAGCAGGACCACACAATCTAGCTCAGGGCACACAGCAACACATCCAGACAGGCCTGGAAAGGCTCCAGAGAAGGAGACTTCACAACCTCTCTGGGCAGCCTGTGCCAGTGCTCTGGGACCCTTCCAGGCAAGAAGTTCCCCCTTGTGTTGAAGTTCTTCCTCACCTCGAGTGTGCTGGAGTCTGTCTTTTACAAGACTGTAAAAACTACAGCATTGCAGAGCCAAGCTCCAGTGCCGCAGCGGTGAACTCCAGCGCTAAGCTCCAGCACCACAGCACCGAACTCCAGCACTGCAGCACTAAGCTCCAGCACCGCAGTGCTGAACTGCAGCACTAAGCTCCAGCACTGCAGCACTAAGCTCCAGCACCACAGTGCTGAACTGCAGCACTAAGCTCCAGCACCTCCACACTAAGCTCCAGCACTGCAGCACTAAGCTCCAGCACTGCAGTGCTGAACTGCAGCGCTAAGCTCCAGCACCGCAGCCCTAAGCTCCAGCACTGCAGCACTAAGCTCCAGCACCGCAGTGCTGAACTGCAGCACTAAGCTCCAGCACCTCCACACTAAGCTCCAGCACCGCAGCTCTGAACTCCATCACTAAGCTCCAGCACCACAGCGCCAAACTCCAGCACTAAGCTCCAGCACCGCAACCCTGAACTCCAGCACTAAGCTCCAGCACCACAGCGCCAAACTCCAGCACTAAGCTCCAGCACCGCAACCCTGAACTCCAGCACTAAGCTCCAGCACCGCAGTGCCAGACTCCAGCACTGCAGCTCTAAGCTCCAGCACCGCAGTGCTGAACTGCAGCACTAAGCTCCAGCACCGCAGCCCCGAACTCCAGCACTAAGTTCCAGCACCGCAGCCCCGAACTCCAGCACTAAGTTCCAGCACCGCAGCCCCGAACTCCAGCACTAAGTTCCAGCACCGCAGCTCCGAACTCCAGCACTAAGTTCCAGCACCGCAGCTCCGAACTCCAGCACTAAGTTCCAGCACCGCAGCTCCGAACTCCAGCACTAAGTTCCAGCACCGCAGCTCCGAACTCCAGCACTAAGTTCCAGCACCGCAGCTCCGAACTCCAGCACTAAGTTCCAGCACCGCAGCTCCGAACTCCAGCACTAAGTTCCAGCACCGCAGCTCCGAACTCCAGCACTAAGTTCCAGCACCGCAGCTCCGAACTCCAGCACTAAGTTCCAGCACCGCAGCTCCGAACTCCAGCACTAAGTTCCAGCACCGCAGCTCCGAACTCCAGCACTAAGTTCCAGCACCGCAGCTCCGAACTCCAGCAATAAGCTCCAGCACCTCAGCACCAAACTCCAGCACTGCAGCTCTGAACACCAGCATTAAGCACCACAGCTCCAAACTCCAGCACTAAGCTCCAGCAGCGCAGTGCTAAGCTCCAGCGGCACAGCACTGAACTGCAGCGCCAAGCTCCAGCACTAAGCTCCAGCACCACAGTGCCCAGCTCCAGCACCGCAGTGCCATCTTAAATTACTTCTTGTCCTATCACAGGGCATGACGGAGAGGAGTTTGTCCCCTCCCTCTTAACCCCCAGCCCTCAGCTAGTTATAAACATTACAGAACCAAATCCCTCTCCCCTGCTCCCGCAAAGCTCTGTGCAAACCTCTTGTATCAAAGCATTTCCACGCCGGTGTTGGAAAGCTCTCTGAAGGATGCTGGCAGAGCTGTGGGGGTTTATTACCATCTGAATTGATACAAACAAATCAACCTGAAAGCCTATTTGCTGATAAGGAGTGAAAGTAGAAGCCTGTGTTTTGAAGAGAGGCAACTGCACCTTCAATTGCCGTCTCCTGGAGACAAAGCCCAATTATTTCCATGGGTGGGCATCCCAGCTAACCAACAGACATTAGCACTGCTGTAAAGGGATATTAAGAAATGAGTTGGGAAATGATTGGCTTTTTAGTTTTGGGTTGTTGGGGTTTTTAACTTGGACCAAGTTGTGAGGCGTAGAGAGGCAGCCGGTTGGGAGCACAGCCCAGGATCTCTGGGCATTACCTCTCCCCATCTCCATCTGCTGGAGTTCATCACCCCATTCACAGGCAGACATCATTCACTCTGCAGTGCTTTCTTTGAAGGGCAATTTAATCCTTTCTCCTCCCAAGGGCTCCTTGTTTCCATTTATTGTCCTTTTGTGGTCTCTGACTGATCCCAGTTGCTCCTATCTTACTGCTTCACATTGAGGTTTTCCTCATACCCATGCAACTTCCCCCCAAAATCCTGCAAGGAAATTCAGTATTCAGCAGCTGTGCACAAAGCTAAACCCAAACAAAATGCAAACAGAATCACAGAATTAAGCAGGTTGGAAAAGACCTTAAAGATCATCCAGTCCAACCTAGCACCTATCACCTCCTCATTAACTAACCCATGGCACTTAGTGCCTCATCCAGACTCCTCTTAAACACGTCCAGGGATGGGGACTCCACCACCTCCCTGGGCAGCCCATTCCAATGCCAATCCAATGCCAGGTGGGGTTGGGCTCTTCTGCCAGGCACCCAGGGACAGAACAAGAGGATACAGCCCCAAGCTGTGCCAGGGCCAGATCAGGCTGGATGTTAGGAAGAAATTCTTCACAGAAAGAGAGATTGGCATTGGAATGGGCTGCCCAGGGAGGTGGTGGAGTCCCCATCCCTGGACGTGTTTAAGAGGAGTCTGGATGAGGCACTCAGTGCCATGGGTTAGTTAATTAGAAGGGTTAGGTAGTAGGTTGGACTCAATGACCCTGGAGGTCTTTTCCAACGTGCTTCATTCTGTGCTGCTGTGGTCTCCAATGGGCTGAAGGGCACAGGAGCACTGTGCTGATGTGCTGAGGCTCACCTGTCTCGTTGGAGAAGCAGGTTTTATGGAACTTCCCCATGTAAAACTCCAGCCCAATGATGGCAAACATGACGATGGCAAAGAAGAGGAGCAGCCCAATCTGAAGCAAGGGCACCATCGCCTTCATGATGGACTTGAGGACAACCTGCAAGCCTGTGGGGACAAACAGAAACAAATGATCAGTGAAGGAAGCAAAACAAGGGTCTGGGGGTGAGGGGAAGACAGGAGAGCAGGGTTGTCTGAGGGAAAGAGGAGGTCTGGCAGTGCCAAGCAATGCTGCTGGTCCCAGGGTGCTACAGCCATGATGCACTGGAGGTGTGAGACAACCAGAGCCATCTTTTTCTGAGCCCTTTCCTTCAGATCACAGATTTGTGCATCTCTGAAGCTTCAGAGACACAAAAATGGACTTTTCTTGCAGCTGGTGGAGTCTCAAGACTCAGCCCAGAGCTGGATCAAGTGCTTAAGGGATTTCTTATGCTGAGAGTGGGGAGAGCCTGGCCCAGGTTGCCCAGAGAGATGGTAGCTGCCCTATCCCTGGAACCATTGCAGGCCAGGTTGTTTGGGGCTGTGAGGAATCTGCTCTAGCTGCAAATGTCCCTGCTGAGTGCAGGGGAGCAGGACAGGATCACCTTGGAAGGTCCTTTCCTACCCAACCCAGTCCATGATGATCTTTTACGAGCTGAGCATCTTGCACTGAGGGTTCTACCTCTTTAAGACTCCAAGGGAAAGAGCAGAAGCACAGGGAGCTCTGAGCTACGCAGGAGCTTCCCCTCCCTCCACAACACACCAAACAGCCACAGCAGTGCTACTGCCCAGCACAGCCTGCCTCAGGAGAAACAACATCCTGCCTCCAGGGCTGTCCATTCGCAGCTCTTTCCCTGCCACAAACTCTCCTTTTCAGTTAAAAGCAGGGAGATAAGGGGAGAGGCTGGCGAGATGGAGCTGTCAGATAATGCCCTAGAGATGCACACCACACAAAGATACCTCCAGCAGCTGAAAGCCACCTTGGTGGCCTGTCCTAAGCTGTGGAGAATGAACCTTCATCATCTTGCCATCGTGCACAGCACTGCTGAGATCAATATGGGTGCAAGCAAGAAAAAGCCATGAAGCAAGGAGATGTGTTGGAGAGGAAAAGCACTGATGGTGTCAGACAAAAGCATCAATCAGCTCATCTCGGAGTGCTCCTCAAGGCTCTGTGTTTGCTACAGGAAAAATCCACAGCACACAGCTTCCACTGCATCAATAAAACACAGGAGGGCAAATAATGCTCTGTGGGACAACCTTGTGCTGGTCCACAAAGATCATCAGAGGGATGGGAGCACTTCTCCTGCATAGACAGGCTGAGAGAGATGGAGCTGAGGGAAGAGAGGGCTCCAGAGAGACCTTAGAGCAGCCTTCCAGTACCTGAAGGAGGCTACAGGAGAGCTGGGAAGTGATTTAAGGGTCTGTGGTGACAGGGGACAAAGGGCAACGGTTTGAAGCTAGAGCAGGGGAGATTTAGATTGGACATTAGAAGTGTTCCAGTATCTGAAGGGGGCCTACAAAAAACCTGGGGAAGGACTTTCTAGGCTGTCAGGGAGTGACAGGATTGGGGGGGATGGAGCAAAGCTGGAGGTGGGGAGAGTGAGGCTGGAGGTGAGGAGGAAGTTGTTGAGCAGGAGAGTGGTGAGAGGCTGGAATGGGTTGCCCAGGGAGGTGGTTGAGGCCCCATGGCTGGAGGTGTTTCAGGCCAGGCTGGCTGAGGCTGTGTGCAGCCTGCTCTAGGGTAGGGTGTCCCTGGGCATGGCAGGGATATTGGAATTGGATGATCCTTGTGGTCTCTTCCAACCTTGACTGATTCCATGATTCTAGGGTGCCCAGAGAAGTTGTGAATGCCTCATTCATGGAAGCGTTTAAGACAAGGCTGGATGAGGCTTTGAGCCCAGTGGAAGCTGTCTCAGCCTATGTCAGGGAGGTTGGAACTAGATAACCTTTAAGGCCCCTTCCAGCTCAAGGCATTCTATGGTATCATCAAGTAGGAAAGCATACCCTGCTGGGGGGAACATGCAGCCCACACCAGGACAGGGATACTCCCTCAAAGGACCACCTCCTTCCCTGGCATCTTTAAACTGTCACTACCACAACCCCATAATGACTTCAACAAGCAAGAAGTCCATGAAAAAAACCAACCATCAGCATCTCATTAAGATCTTGTTAATAAAGTCCATCTTTTTCAAGCCTAGCCAAGAATTTCCTGTGTGGGAATTCAGATTCAAGCCCTGCCCATGAAAGGATGCCAGGAAAATTTGGTGTTATGATTGCAAAGCTCAAGTCCTTGCTGGTTTTCTACAGCACCAACATTTGAATCCTGAAGCAACCAGGCTCCACTGCTCAGGAGTAGAATCACAGAATCAACCAGGTTGGAAGAGACTTCCAAGCTCAGCCAGGCCAACCTAGCACCCAGCCCTGGCCAATCAACCAGACCATGGCACTAAGTGCCCCAGCCAGGCTTGGCTTCAACACCTCCAGCCACAGAGACTCCACCACCTCCCTGGGCAGCCCATTCCAATGCCAATCACTCTCTCTGACAACAACTTCCTCCTAACATCCAGCCTAGACCTGCCCTGGCACAGCTTGAGGCTGTGTCCCCTTCTTCTGTCGCTGCTTGCCTGGCAGCAGAGCCCAACCCCACCTGGCTACAGCCTCCCTTCAGCTAGCAATGAGCTCTGCCCTGAGCCTCCTCTGCTGCAGGCTGCACACCCCCAGCTCCCTCAGCCTCTCCTCACAGGGCTGTGCTCCAGGCCCCTCCCCAGCCTTGCTGCCCTTCTCTCAACACCTTCCAGCTCCTCAACATCTCTCTGCAATTCAGGAGCCCACAACTGGACACAGCACTCCAGGGGTGGCCTGAGCAGTGCTGAGCACAGGGGCAGAAGAACCTCCCTTGTCCTGCTGCCCACACTGCTCCTGAGCCAGCCCAGGATGCCATTGGCTCTGCTGCCCACCTGGGCACGCTGCTGGCTCCTGTTCAGCTCCTCTCTCCCAGCACCCCCAGCTCCCTCTCTGCCTGGCTGCTCTCAGCCATTCTGGCCCCAATCTGTAGCACTGCTTGGAGTTGTTGTGGCCAAAGTGCAGAACCCTGCACTTGGCCTTGTTCAGTCTCATCCCATTGGCCTCTGCCCACCCATCCAGCCTGGCCAGGTCCCTCTGCAGGGCTCTCCTACCCTCCAACAGATCCACAGCTGCTCCTAGCTTGGTGTCATCTGCAAACTCACTGATGCTGGACTCAATCCCCTGGTCCAGATCATCAATAAAGATATTGAGCAGGACTGGGCCCAGCACTGATCCTTGGGGCACACCACCAGTGACAGCTGCCAGCTGGATGTGGCACCATTCACCACCACTCTCTGGCTTGGCCTTCCAGCCAGTTCTTGACCCATATCAGAGTCAATCTGACCAAGCCACAAGCTGCCAGCTGTGCCAGGAGCTTGTTGTGGCAGATGGTGTAGAGTAGAGGGAGGTGAGTGGCTGTAAAGGGGTTAATGTGGAGAAGAGCAGCATCTACTGAGCAGCAGTTCCCTTTCACTGGCTGTTGCTGGAGGGAAGAAAAAAAATCTCTGTTCCACATTCAGAAGTGAAATCCACTCCTGACAGTGATCTGCTGCTAGCAGGCAAGGCAGCTGCTGAACAGTGACAAATGAAATGCAATGGTGAGAGGACCTGGGTGGCTTCAGGGCACCAACAAGTCATGAAGCAGTTCCTCACTGGAGCATTCAGACCCTTCACATTAGTGTGTAAAATATACGAAGTTGTCCACTGAGTAGGCAGGAGTAAGCTGCTTCTGCTCTTTCCCTTGGAGCCCTAAAGGGGTAAAATCCTCAGTGCAAGATGCTCAGCTGGTAAAAAATCATCACAGCATCATGGACTGGGTTGGAAGAGACCTTCCAAGGTGATTCTGTCCAGCTCCCCTGCACTCAGCAGGGACATCTGCAGCTAGAGCAGATTGCTCACAGCTCCAGACAACCTGGCCTGCAGTGGTTCCAGGGATAGGGCAGCTACTATCTCTCTGGGCAACCTGGGCCAGGCTCTCCCCACCCTCAGCATAACAAATCCCTTCCTTCTCTCCAGTCTCTATCTCACTCTTTCAGTTTCAAGCCATTACTCCTCAGCCTGTCAAAACAGGCTCTGCTCAAAAAGTCTGTCCCCAGCTTTCTGATCAGCCCTTTAAGCACTGAAAGGCCACCAAAAGGTCACCCTGAAGCCTTCTCTTCTTTAGGCTGAGCAGCTGCAGCTCTCAGCCCTCCCATCATTGCTGTGGCCTCCTCTGGCCCCACTCCAACAGGTGTCTGTCTCTCATGCACTGTCAGTCACTCAAGCTGGGGGGCTGAAAGATGCAAAATTCTGGTCTCATGTCTTCACAGCCCAGAGAAATCAACCCTGAAGATAAAGCAGTCTGAGGGCAAACCTCTGCCTCCCACCTGCAAGTCTGGGAGGTCAGCGCTGAAATCAGCTGGCTGGAGACAAACTGGGACGAGAGCAAGAACCTAAGCAAGGGCAGCAGCTGCAGCCTTTGAGGAAGCAGGGCAAGAAAATACTGCTCAAAAAAGGAGGCAAGACCCCAAAAGCTCTAAGGCACCTTTGGCTGTGAAGGTGACATTATGGTGACACTCACTTGGGATTCCTGACACGAGCTTCAGGGGTCGTAACACTCGGACGGCTCGCAGGGTTCGCAGGTCAAAGTCAGTCCCAGCAGTTGCTAGAATCCTGATTGGAAAAGGGAAGAGAAAGGGGAAATGAGGTGAAATGCAAATTCCTTCCTCCAAAGAAGGGACAAACACTGTGTACAACCAGGAAACATTCCAAGCTGCTTTAGATTTTATACCTCTGGTGACCCACAAGGTGTGTCCGCTGGAAACCACTGGCCACAGGCTCCTGCAGAGCTCCTGAGCCTTGCTCAGACTAAGTCCAGCTCTTCTAGGGCAGGAATTACACTTGGCTGCCAATCTAAAACCTGCTATGACCCCATTGGAGAGCAACCAGCAACAGCATTCACACTCACCCCATCTCATTCTAAGCATCATCCCCACCACATTAAACTTCTGACTCACCCAAACCTCAGAAGAGCTCTCCTCTCATGAACCTGGCTTCAACCCACTTGGATCCCCTCTACCTCCTGCTCTCAATCCAAGTTTGTCCCCAGGTTTGTCCCCACTGTGGGGACAGAGTGGCTGGAGAACAGCCAGGAAGAAAGGGACCTGGGGATACTGGTAGATAGTAGCTGAAGAGGAGGCAGCAGTGTGCCCAGGTAGGCAGCAGAGCCAATGGCATCCTGGGCTGGCTCAGGAGCAGTGTGGGCAGCAGGACAAGGGAGGTTCTTCTGCCCCTGTGCTCAGCACTGCTCAGGACACACCTTGAGTGCTGTGTCCAGTTCTGGGCTCCTCAATTCAAGAGAGATGTTGAGGTGCTGGAAGCTGTCCAGAGAAGGGCAGCAAGGCTGGGGAGGGGCCTGGAGCACAGCCCTGTGAGGAGAGGCTGAGGGAGCTGGGGGTGTGCAGCCTGCAGAAGAGGAGGCTCAGGGCAGAGCTCATTGCTGTCTGCAGCTCCCTGCAGGGAGGCTGTAGCCAGGTGGGGTTGGGCTCTGCTGCCAGGCACCCAGGGACAAAACAAGAGGACATCACCTCAAGCTGTGCCAGGGCAGGTTCAGGCTGGATGTCAGGAAGAAGTTCTGCACAGCAAGAGAGGTTGGCATTGGAATGGGCTGCCCAGGGAGGTGGTGGAGTTGCTGTGCCTGGGGGTGTTTAAGAGGAGTCTGGATGAGGCACTTAGTGCCATGGGTCAGTTAATTAGAAGGTGTTAGGTTGGACTTGCTGACCTCAAAGGTCTTTTCCAACCTGGTTCATTCTGTGTTTGTGCAGCATGCAGGCTGCCTGGGAACTCGGCAGCAGAGGATGTGGCTGTGTAAGGAGCACTCAGCTACACTGGGATAAAAACCCTGCCCTTGACTTACTGACTGACTTAGGTCTGCTGCCAAGCCTGGGCCAGGGAAGAGCAGGATCAGCATTGCTGTGCGGAAAGGGCCAGACTCCATCAGCAGGAGGTGCTGGAGATCAGGAAAAAAGCATGCTGAGATGTTGGATGAGAAGAGAGGCAGCAGCAAGCCAAGGACCTGAGGAGCCGAGGATCTATTGCACAGGACACCTGTTCCCACATTTTCCCCACCAGCAAATTCACATTACATCAGCTCCATCCTTGCAGCTCGAGCAAGAGCAACAGGAGGCAACTGAAACCAAGAAGCACCACACACAGAGACTTCTAATTTAATCTTCTGTGCCCATGCCAATGACTTCATTCCCTTTCTCCTTTCCCACCAGCCTCACAACTTAATTGCTCAGTTCTAAACCTCTGCAGCCTGGTAATAGCAGGCACTTCAAGCCCAAAGATAATCTCCAACATCCACCTTGGGTGTTGCTACTAAGGGCACAATTAGCCTCCAGTGAGCCAAGATGGATTGGTGCTGCCAGCAGGCAGAGCCTCGGTCCCTGGTACAAGCTGAGAGGAGAGGTGCTGCATACACCTAGAAGCTCATCCCCTGGCTTCTACACTCAACAGGATTATAGGAGTGGAGGGGGACACAACAGCATTCTCACTTGCTCCCTGGGATCTATAAATCTCTGAGGACTGGGGGTCAGGATGGGGGGGACAGGATCTGCTCACTGCTCCTGGGATAGGACAAGCTGGAAGGATGATGACAGGACAGGAGCACTGCCTGAGGAGGAAAGGCTGAGGGGCTTGGGGCTGCTCAGTCTGCAGAAGAGAAGACTAAGAGGGGATTGAGTCAATGTCTAAAGTATCTGAGGGCAGGGGATCAGGAGTGGGGCACAGGCTCTGCTCACTGCTCCCGGGATAGGACAAGCAGCAATGGATGGAAGCTGCAGCACAGGAGGTTCCAGCTCAGCATGAAGAAGAACTTCATGACTGGAAGGGTCCCAGAGCACTGGCACAGGCTGCCCAGAGAGGTTGTGGAGTCTCCTTTACTGGAGCCTTTCAAGGCTTGTCTGGATGTGTTCCTGTGTGATTTGAGCTAGATTGGATGGTCCTGCTCTGGCAGGGGAGTTGGGCTGGATGATCTCTTTGGGTCCCTTTCAACCCCTGACATCCTGTGAGCCTGTGATCATTAGTCCCATGCTGCCAGTAAGTGTTCCACTGGCTGGAGGTCTTCATGCCACTTCTGTTTTCCTTAATGGGCTGGATGCTAAGAACCACCTGCTTAAGCTATGCCAACATCCACACCCCTCACCAGGCAACATGTGGCTAGCAAGTCAAGGGAGGGGATTCTGCCACTATGCTCTGCTGAGACCTCATCTGCAACACTGTGTCCAGCTTGGCGATTCCCAACACAAGAAGGACATCAAACTGTTAGTGATGATCAGAGCTGGAACAGCCCTCCTGGGAGGACAGGCTGAGAGAGTTGTGTCTGTTCAGTCTGGGGAAGAGAAGGCTTTGGAAAGCCCTAATAGGGGGCTTGCAGCACCTGAAGGGGCTCTACAGGGGAGCTGAAGGAGGACTTCTTATAAAAGCCTGTGGTGATAGGATCACAGAATGTCAGGGGCTGGAAGGGACCTCCAAAGCTCAGCCAATCCAACCTCCCTGCAGAGCAGGATCACCCAGAGCAGATCACACAGAACATATCCAGGTAGGTCTTGAGTATCTCCATAGAGAGAGACTCCACAACCCCCTTGGGCAGCCTGTGCCAGGCTTCTGTCATCCTCACAGGGAAAAAATTCCTCCTCATGTTTCCATGGAACTTCCTAAGCCTCAGCTTCCACCATTGCCCCTTGTGCTGTTGTTGGGCATCACCCAGCAGAGCCTGGCTCCAACCTCCTGGCACTCACCCTGCACATCTTTGTAAGCATGAATGAGGTCAGTCCTCAGTTTCCTCTTCTCTAATCTAAAGAGCCTCAGCTGCCTCAGGCTCTCCTTGTAAGGAAGATATTTCACTCCATCATCTTTGTGGCTCTGTGCTGGACTCTTTCAAGCAGTTCCTTGAGGTCCTTCTTGAAATGAGGAGCCCAGAATTGGACACAATACCCAAGATGCAGCCTCACCAGGATGAGAGGCAATGGATTTAAACTGAGTCAGTGTAGATTTAGGTTGAACATCAAGAAGGAGCTCTTTACTGTGAGGGTGGTGAGAGATTGGGATGGGTTGCCCAGAGAGGTGGGGGAGGCCACAGCCCCAGAGATGTTTAAGACCAGGCTAGATGAGGTCTTGAGCAACCTGGTCTAGTAGAAGATGCCTCTAGCCACGGCAGGAGGAATGGAACTGAATGATCTTTAAGGTCCCTTCCAACCCAAACCTTTCTATCAATCTGTGAAACAGCATGGAGAAGGCAGCACCACACCATAACCTCTGCCAACTTAAAATCATAGAAGCAATCAGGTTGGAAGAAACTTCCAAGCTCATGCAGCCCAACCTAGCACCCAGCCCTGTCCAGTCAACCAGACCATGGCACTAAGTGCCTCAACCAGCCTCCTTTTAAACATCTCCAGGGATGCTGACTCTATCCCTGGGTGCCTGGAAGAAGAGACCAACCCCACCTGGCTACAGCCTCCCTGCAGGCAGCTGCAGACAGCAATGAGCTCTGCCCTGAGCCTCCTCTGCTGCAGGCTGCACACCCCCAGCTCCCTCAGCCTCTCCTCACAGGGCTGTGCTCCAGGCCCCTCCTTCTCTCAACACCTGTGGCAACAGAGCCTCTTACTTCTCCCCGTTGCCTTCTATGTCCCAACCAGCAACAGGCAGCCAACTGCTAGCAGCAGACAAAGCCAATGAGCAAGTCTCAGAGAAACCACAGCAGCTGCACACACTAAAAGCTGTGGCAGGATGTGGCAAGAGTCAGGGGATGTGCTGAGGGCCACCTCAGCTCCAGTGCAAATCAAAAGCAGCACTTTCCACCTTCTTAGCTCCAGAGAGCTCACTGAAGACGTTGCTCAGCCTTACCCTGCTGACATGGCCTGGCTAATTGCCTTGCTCAGGAGCTGAGGGCAGGTCAGTGGAGGCAACCAGCCAAGGGGTGCCCATGAGCCAGCCCTCAGATGCAGGCAGCTGTTCAGATCAGCACAGCCAGCCTGGCTTGTGCTGCAGGACACAGCTGTCAGTCCTGCTGCTCCCCCACTCCCACAGCCACGGCATGGATCTGGGTGGCAGCAGTGCCTGGAGCTGTTGGACAGATGCCCCTTTTCACTCAGTTGGGTTTCATGGTGTGTGAGCCTTATCTTGACTACCAAAGACACCAGCTCTGAGCTGATAAGCAGATCTGGTAGTGCTAATTGCACCATTTAGTTTATGGCATTATCAGGTCCGTTTGCTGGCTCCATCGCTCCCTGTTGATCACTTCCTCACCAGCTGTCCACAGTCCTCCCAGGAGAAAAGGCACAGCTTGCCAGCTCTCTGGCTCTCTTTTGGGTTGTGGGATCATAGAATGATCTCCAGACCCTCCAGCAGCTTTGTTGCCCTTCTCTTGACCTGCTCCAGAACCTCAATGCCCTTCTTGGAGTGAGATGCCCAAAACTGCACAGAAATATTCAACCACAGCACTCAGCAGCACAGGGCCATGCCTCTGGGGCAGAGCAAAGAGCCACTTCACTGCTTGGTCTCACACCAAACTGGTCCATCCCTGAGCCTTCTGCAGACAGCCTTAGATCTGACACCAACCCACAGAGCTGCCCAAATGCAAACACAAAGTCCCTCCCTCCCTTTATGTGACAGAGTCCTGGGAGGAGAAGCAGCAAAACGAGAGCAGAATCCCTCCTCCCAAACCACCTGCAACCTACTTTCCTGCCTATAATCCTCCAGGCAGGCTCCAGGGAGAGGAGCATCTGTAGACAGACTCCTCTGCTAGGAGACACAGCAACCAAGCAGCCTGCCACAGGCAAAGGAAAGAGGTTTTGCAGAGCACAGGGGGCTTGGCCAACACTGAGGGCAAAGGAAGATGCTCTGGTCACAAGGCTGGGCACAAGTAACTCCTTGCTGTTTCTAAGCAGGACAGACATGAGCATACCCCTGCAGAGCAGAAAAGGAGGCTAACCCTCAGCAAGCAGTGACAGTTGGCAGGGAGACAGGACCACTGTCAAGGCTGGAAGAGATCTTTGAGCTCATCAAGCCCAAGCTCTCACCCAGACCTCACAACCCCACCACTGCTGCTAAGCTACTGCCGCTTATCTACAGCCCTCATCACCACATCCTTGTGTCATTGAAATCCCTGCAGGGATGGTGACTCCACCACCTCCCTGGGCAGCCTGTGCCAGTGCCTGGCAACCCTTTCTGAGAACATTCCTTTCCTAATATCCAACCTGAACCTCCCTTGGCACAACCTGAGGCCATTTCCTCTTCTCCTATCAATGGTCCTTGGGAAGTGAGACCAACCCCCACTTGGCTCCAACCTCCTTTCAAGAAGATGCAGAGAGCAATGAAGTCTCCTCTCAGCCTTCTTTCCTGAAGACTAAGCAACCTCAGCAGTACCTCATAAGATTTGTCTTCAAGAACCCCCCACCAGCTTCACTGCCATTTTCTGGACCTGCTCCAGCACCTCGATGTCAGTCTTGAAATGAGGAGCCCAAAAGTGAACCCAGCAGTCAAGGTGCAGCCCTCAGTGTACAGGAGGACAATCACATCCCCAGACCTGATGGAGACCCTTTTCTGATGCAGGCCAGGGTGCCACTGGTCTCCCTGTCCACCTGAGCACACTGCTGGCTCATGCTCTGCCAGCCTTCACCCAGCACCTCTGGGTCCCTCTCTCTGAGCAGCTCTCCAGCTACTCTGCCCCAAGCCTGTAACGCTGTGTGGGGCTAGGGTGGCCCAAGTGCAGCACACACCATACACATCCTAAACACCTCAGAGAGCTCACTCTGAGCACTCAGGAGTTAAAACCACATCTCAGAGACCTCACTCTGAGCACTCAGGAGTTAAAACCACATCTCAGAGAGCTCACTCTGAGCACTCAGGAGTCAAAAAGCACATCTCAGAGAGCTCACTCTGAGCACTCAGGAGTTAAAACCACATCTCAGAAACCTCACTCTGAGCATGAGGAGTCAGAAATCATCCTGCCTGCGGCTGCAAAGTAGGTCATACCTTGAGTCTTACTACATTCATGTTCCAAAGGCGAGACAGCAGCTTGCTGCCCTTGGAAACAGAAGGGAATGGATTGGGACTTTAAAGATCATCCAGCTCCAACACCCCCATCAGGGGAAGGGATTCCTCCCACTAGCCCAGGTTGCTCAAAGCCTCATCCAGCCTGGCCTTGAATGCCTTCAGGCAGGGAGCATCCACAACCTCCCTGGGCAACCTGTGCCAGTGTCTCACCATCCTCACTACAAAGAATTTCTTCCTCATCTCCACCCTCACTTTCCCCTCTCCCAGCTCAAAGCCATTGTCCCTCATCCTGTCCTCCCAGACCTTCTCAAAAGTCCCTCCCCAGCTCTCCTGCAGCCTCTCTGGGTACTGGAAGGCTGCTCTAAGGTCTGCCTGGAGCCTTCTCTTCTCCAGGCCGTACAGCCCCAACTCTCCAGCCTGTCCCCAGAGGGGACCTCCCCAGCCCTCTGATCATTTTTGTGACCCACTATGGACCTGATGCAGCAGTTTGATTGGCACCCCAGCACTGTGTGCCCTTCAGCAGAGGATGCAGAGAGCAGGAGCTAGGAGCCCAAAGCATTTTCCTGGGGACATCTGGTGTCACACACCCCACCCCATGATGTCTCCTGTATGGGCAAGCTATGGAGGAGTTGAGTCCAGTGCCCTTGGAGAGGGGAAAAAAGAGTTTTAGGGTCAGCAAAATGTTTCAATTATTTCTGCTTTGAGAGAGGAGAAAATGATAGAGCAAAGAAACCTCATTTGGAATTGTTTCCCTGTGTCAAGTTCTAAAATGAAACCTTCTGAGGTTTCCTTTCCAGTGAAAGGCTTCATGGTAAGCCCAAATACTCTTCACTGAATTTAAAGCTGCCACTTCCCTGAAAAGCACCAACCTCTACATCCTCTGTGGGTGCCCAAGACCATCCAAACTTCACTGCACTCCATTGCTGCATGAGAAAGTCCAGAGGACTCCATTGGTTGAAAGTGGGCACAGGACAGCTGCCTGCTGGATGAGGATGGACCTTTCTGCTGGGTGGGCTGGCAGGGCAGCACACAGTGCAGGTGGGAAGAGATCTCAGTCACCAAAAGCACATCTCAACCCTCCTTCCTTCTAGGAGCCACCAAACCAGAGCCTAGAGGCTCCCCTAGGACATTAAGAGTCTAGAAGAGAGCAGCAGAGCTCAGCACAGGACTCAGTCCCCACCAAGGCCCTTGGGTAAGCATGCACAGGAGAAACAACTTCTTGTTATCCAGTCAAGTGATCTGGATGGACTCAGCTATGCACTGGACTGGAATCAAGAGGTAGCACAGCTTAGCTTCTGCATGCTGAGGATGTAACAGCATTTCCAACCATGTAACAGGTTGGAAAAGACCTTTGAGGTCATTGAATCCAAACTATCTCCTAACATCTTCTAATTAACCCATGCCACTTAGTGCCTCATCCAACTTCCTTTAAACACCTCCAGGGATGGGGACTCCACCACCTGCCCAGGCAGCCCATTCCAATGCCAATCTTTCTTGCAGTGAACTTCCTAACATCCAGCCTGAACCTGCCCTGGCACAGCTTGAGGCTGTGTCCCCTTCTTCTGTCCCTGGCTGCCTGGCAGCAGAGCCCAACCCCACCTGGCTACAGCCTCCCTGCAGGCAGCTGCAGACAGCAATGAGCTCTGCCCTGAGCCTCCTCTGCTGCAGGCTGCACACCCCCAGCTCCCTCAGCCTCTCCTCACAGGGCTGTGCTCCAGGCCCCTTCCCAGCCTTGCTGCCCTTCTCTGGGCACATTCAAGCACACATAGGATCTGCAAGGATCACCTCAACACCAAAGCATGCTCATGAGCAAGGATTTCTGCCCCTCTGCTCTTGTGACAGCTCACCTGGAGTGCTGCTTCCTGCTCTGGATGTCCAGAGCCAGGTGGCCTAGCCAGGGCAGCCAGCTGGGCTAGCAGCTAGCCAGGTGGGCTAGCAGGACAGTTGCAGAGAGCAATGAGGTTTTCCCTCAGCCTCCTGTTCTCCAGGCTGAACACCCCCCAGGTCCTTCAGCTGCTCCTCCCCAGCCTTGCTCTCCAGACCCTTCCCCACTTTCGTTGCCCTTCTCTGGGCATTCTCCAGCCCCTCAATGCCCTTCTTGGAGCAAGGAGTCCAAAACTGAAGCCAGTACTCAAGGAGTGGCCTCACCAGTGCTGAGTACAGGTGGGCTAGCCAGGGCAGTGCACACACTGCAGGAGGGAAGAGGTCTGAGTCCCCAAAAGCAGATCTCAACCTCCCTTTCTTCCAGTGCCCACCAAACCAGAGGCTCCTTGCCAGGCTGCCCTAAGAGCAGCAATGAAGCCTGTGTTATTTGGAAGCAGAGCCACATCTGCCTCTGCATTTGGCCAGTCCCCAGAAGCAGCTGTCGATGAGCTGAGACAGAAAATGTCATCGCTATCAGATGCCACCAGTGTTGAGAAAGCAAAGCACAACAAAAGGGTTCAGAGTAAGAGCTCAGCTTTCCCTCCTGGGGTGCTGAACTGGTGCTGCCAGAGCAGGGATGGGAAGCAGCAGCCACTGAGGAGCTGACGCAGAGGAGGTGGAAAAATGATCTGGTGCACTGCTTTAAAGGAAAAGCACCCCAGGTGCACTGCTTTAAAGGAAAGCAGATCTCTTGTCAGGTTGCTGTCCTCTGGACCTTTCTGCACTGCAGGCTTTGCTTTCCCACCAAGCCCCCAGCTGAGACATGCACTAATCTCTACCAGGAGTGCTTGGAGCAAGGGCCTCCAGAGTGCAGCCACTCCACCAGGCCACTGCAGCTCTCGATCCTCTAACAGCTACTTGAGTGCTGTGTCCAGTTCTGGGCTCCTCCATTGCAGAGAGATGTTGAGGTGCTGGAAGGTGTTGAGAGAAGGGCAGCAAGGCTGGGGAGGGGCCTGGAGCACAGCCCTGTGAGGAGAGGCTGAGGGAGCTGGGGGTGTGCAGCCTGCAGAAGAGGAGGCTCAGGGCAGAGCTCATTGCTGTCTGCAGCTCCCTGCAGGGAGGCTGTAGCCAGGTGGGGTTGGGCTCTGCTGCCAGGCAGCCAGCAACAGAAGGGGACAGAGCCTCAAGCTGTGCCAGGGCAGATCTAGGCTGGATGTTAGGAAGAAGTTCTTCCCAGCAAGAAAGATTGGCATTGGAATGGGCTGCCTGGGCAGGTGGTGGAGTCCCCATCCCTGGAGGTGTTTAAGATGAGGCTGGATGAGGCACTCAGTGCCATGGGTTAGCTAATTAGGATCTGTTAGGTGCTAGCTTGGACTCAGTGACCTCAAAGGTCTTTTCCAAGATGCTTAATTTGGTGATTGTGTGACTAGAGGAGGGCAGACAGGGAGTCACTCCCAGACACCATTCTCACTCTTGCTTTGACTTTGGGGGTTTTCTTGGCCAGGGCTCTCACAGCAAACGTGCAGTGTTGTTCTAAGGAGAGCAGAGTTTGCCAAGGCATCTACAATATTGTGTATTCCCTCCATCTGCTCCTGCTAAATAAACCCAGGGCTGCATCTAATATAATGAGTAGCTGTTGGCAGTAACTGCACAGCCATCTGCACCCTGCTTGCAACCTGTTGCAAGCTGGGTGTGGACATGGGGAAGTCAGAATTGATTTCTTCCATATTGAAAACAGGACTGGGAACTTCCTTCTTCTGGTTTTTAGGGTATTTAAGTCACATTAAAAGAAAGAGTTGGGGCTGTGCAGGCTGGAGAAGAGGAGGCTCCCAGGTGACCTTCTTGTGGCCTGCCAGGATCTGAAGGGGGCTACAAAACAGCTGGGGAGGGACTTTTGAGGCTGTGAGGGAGTGCCAGGACTGGGGGGAATGGAGCAAAGCTGGAGGTGGGGAGAGTGAGGCTGGAGGTGAGGAGGAAGTTGTTGAGCAGGAGAGTGGTGAGAGGCTGGAATGGGTTGCCCAGGGAGGGGGTTGAGGCCCCATGGCTGGAGGTGTTTCAGGCCAGGCTGGCTGAGGCTGTGGGCAGCCTGCTCTAGGGTAGGGTGTCCCTGGGCATGGCAGGGGGTTGGAACTGGCTGCTCCTTGTGGTCCCTTCCAACCCTGACTGATTCTATGACTCTACATCAGCTAAACACATCAAAGGTGCTTGGTGCTCAGGGAACATTGTCTCACCAATGGGACAGAGAAACCTCCTCTCTTTGTGGATTCACAGAATGGGTCAGAAGGGACCTTAAATACCATCCAGTTCCAACACCCCCTTCATGGGCAGGGGCACCTCCCACCAGCCCAGGTTGCTCAAGACCTCATCCAGCTTGGCCTTAAACACTACCAGGGATGAAGTGCCCACAGCCTCTCTGGGCAACCTGTGCCAATGTCTCACCACCCTCACAGTAAAGAACTTCTTCCTCATCTCCACTCTCAGTCTCTCCTCTTCCAACTCAAAGCCTTTGTCCCTTGGCCTGTCACTACAAGCCTCTCTGAGCAACCTGTGCCAGTGTCTCAGCACCCTCACAGTAAAGAACTTCTTCCTCATGTCCAGCCTAAATTGGCCTTTCTCTGGTTTCAAACCACTGCCCCTTGGCCTAGTGCTACAAGCCCTTGTCAAAAGTCCCTCCCCAGCCCTCCTGTAGCCTCCTTCAGGCACTGGACAACTGCTCTAACATCTCCCTGCCTCTGTAACAGGCTAGCAGGAGGTGTCCCTGCCCTCATGACAGGGTGGTTGGAACTGGATGATCTTTAAGATCCCTTCTGACTCAAGCCATTCCATGGTCATGCTCAATCTGGACATCAGTTTGCCAGTCCTGCTTTCCTCCACCTCCACTCAGACTGCAGTGGCAGCCTCTTGCCACTCTTTGCCCATCCCTTCTCACCCACCCCAGCATGCTAACCCCCTCCCCTAAACCAAGAGGAGCACACAGACACCTCCCAGCTTGCTAGCCAACAGCCAGACCCCATCTTAAAGTTCTTCCCCACCTTAAACCACTCCTTGACCCTACCCCACTCAGTAGTGCAAGTGGGCAGAGCAGGCAGGTCCCAGTGAGCAGAGAAGCCAGAGCAGTGTCACTGCTGCAGGGAGGTGTCACCTTTATAAGAGGATAGAGGGAACCTTCCCCAGTTCATTGGCAGTTGAGATAACAAAGGCCTTTGCTCTCTGCTGGGCTGAGAGGCAATCACTGCAGACTAAAGCCTGGCTCCATTTTCCCCACAAGCTCAACACTTCTGGGCTGCAGAATGCAGCCATGAAAAAAATATATGCTCTGGGCAGGAAGCTGAGAGCTCAGCTCCCAGCAGAGCAGCAAATGGTTGTGTTTGCCACACTGCCAGAGCAGTCCCCCTGAGCCCAGCAGGCACTTACAAGGTGGCAGAGCAAAGTTGCAGTTCTCTTGGGGGGGGAGGAGGGGAAAGGTTGCATCACCTTGGGGGGGGGTTTGGAGCTTCCTTTCTCCCCACTGACCAGGCAGGAAGGTTTGTCCACGTGCTTCAGCCACCTGAAATGGAAGCTGACAACAGCACCCAGCACAGAAGGCTGTGTTGAAAGGAGATGGGGGTTGGGGTCTTCTCCCTAGTATCAGATGATGGCAGGAGAGGGAATCATAGAACCACAGAACGTCAGGGGCTGGAAGGGACCTCAAGTCACTGTCCCTGGAGGTGTTCAAGAAAAGCCTGAATGAGGCATTTAGTGCCATGGTCTAGATGACTGGATAGGGCTGGGTGCTAGGTTGGACTGGATGAGCTTGGAGGTCTCTTCTAACCTGGTTGATTCTATGATCATCTGGTCCAGTCCCCCTGCCAGGGCAGAATCACCCAGAGCAGATCACACAGGAACACATCCAGGTGGGTTCTGAATATCTCCAGAGAGGGAGACTCCACAACCCCCCTGGGCAGCCTGTGCCAGGCTTCTGTCACTCTCATAAGGAAAAAATTCCTCCTCATGGTTCCTTGGCACTTCCTATGCCTCAGCTTGCACCACTGCCCCTTGTGCTGGCATTGGGCATCACCCAGCAGAGCCTGGCTCCAGCATCCTGGCACTCACCTGAACATCTTTATAAGTACTGGGCACAGAAAGAAGGAGAGAGAGGAGACTCCACAACCCCCCTGGGCAGCCTGTTCCAGTGCTCTGTCACCCTCACAGGGAAAACATTCTTCCTCAGGTTCCCATGGAACCTCCCATGCTTCAACTTCCACCCACTGCCCCTTGTCCTGTCAGTGGGTATCACCCAACAGAGCCTGGCTCCAGCCTCCTGCCACTCACCCCTTACATATCAATCAACATGAACGAGGTCACCCCTCAGGCTCCTCTGCTCCAAGCTAAAGCCCCAGCATGGCCTGAAATTGTGCCAGGGCAAAGTTAGGTTAGAGCTTAGGAAAAATTTCTTTGCTACAAGAGTGATCAGGCATGGGAAAAGGCTGCCCAAGGAGGTGGTGGAGTCCCCATCCCGGCAGGTGCTCAAGGAATCTGTGGCCATGGCTCCTGGGAACATGGTTTGATTGCCAGGGTGGTGGTGCTGGGTTGCTTATTGGACTGGATGATCTTGGAGGTCTTTTCCAATCAAAAGAATTCTTGGATTCCTTGATTTGTTGCAGTGACACAAAGACAGAGCTGAAATATCACAGTCTCACAGTATCACCAGGGTTGGAAGAGACCTCACAGATCATCAAGTCCAAGCTGTTACCACAGAGCTCAAGGCTAGACCATGGCACCAAGTGCCACGTCCAATCCTGCCTTGAACAGCTCCAGGGACAGCGACTCCACCACCTCCCTGGGCAGCCCATTCCAGTAGCCAATGACTCTCTCACTGAAGAACTTTCTCCTCACCTCAAGCCTAAATTTCCCCTGGCACAGCTTGAGGCTGTGTCCTCTTGTTCTGGTGCTGGCTGCCTGAGAGAAGAGAGCAACCTCCTCCTGGCCACAACCACCCCTCAGGTAGCTGTAGACAGCAATAAGGTCTGCCCTGAGCCTCCTCTTCTCCAGGCTAACCAATCCCAGCTCCCTCAGCCTCTCCTCGTAGGGCTGTGCTCGAGGCCTCTCCCCAGCCTCGTTGCCCTTCTCTGGACACGTTCAAGCATCTCAATGTCCCTCTTAAACTGGGGGGCCCAGAACTGGACACAGTACTCAAGGTGTGGTCTAACCAGTGCAGAGTACAGGGGCAGAATGACCTCCCTGCTCCTGCTGGCCACACCATTCCTGATGCAGGCCAGGATGCCACTGGCTCTCTTGGCCACCTGGGCACACTGCTGGCTCATGTTCAGGCAGGTATCAATCAGCACCCCCAGATCCCTCTCTGTCTGGCTGCTCTCAGCCACTCTGACCCCAGCCTGTAGCTCTGCATGGGGTTGTTGTGACCAAAGTGCAGCACCAGGCACTTGGAGCCATTGAAAATATGGAGCAGGAGAGAGAGAAAAAACACCCTTGGGGAACTTCTTAGACAGCCAGAGGAGGGGCAGGAAGCATCCTGTGGTCCACAGCAGCTCTCTGACAAGGCAGCACATATGAGTGCAGCACTGAGGCCTTTGGGCTGGCAGCCAACAGCATCAGATGCTATTTGTTGATGCAGCCTATTGCTGTGAAATGGGCCAGAAATTCCACACCCCACACCTCAAGCTTTTCAGCACAGGAGTTTTGTTCAGAGCTAAATAATCTCAGGCTTCTCTCTACAGCCAACAGAGAACAGCACAAGCAGAGGAGAGGAACCCCCAAGCAGCAGTGGTGATCTCCAGTGCCCAAAATGCAGCAGTAAAGGTTCAGCAAGGAGCAGCTTTAAGATCTGACAAGTTTGATCGTGGAGTAAGGCAAGTACCTGTTTCACTTCATGCTGCTGGTCTCTCTCAATGCTCCACCTTTAAGCTGGAGTTTTAAGGATGAAGATGTTTCACACTTGGCTGCATTTAAATCTTAGGGGGCTGGTAGTACCCAGCTCAAATCTCTGCCTGTTCAGTTCCCTTCCTGGCCATACTGCCCCCCTCTGTTAAATAATCATAGAATGGGTTAGGTTGCAAAGGACCTCAAAGCTCAGCCAGTTCCAAACCCCTGCCATAAGCAGGGAGACCTCCCACTAGAACAGGTTGCTCAAGGCCTCATCTAACCTGGTCCTGAACACCTCCCTGTGCATCCTGTGCCAGTGTCTCTATCACCCTCCACTTGTGCCAGTATCTCCACTCCCCTCAACCTGTGCCAGTATCTCTACCACCATCACCGCAAACAACTTCTTCCTAATATCCAGGTTCAATCTCCCCTCTGACACTTTAATCCCATTCCTCCTCATCCTGACATTACAAGACCTTGTCAATAGTCCCTCCCCAGCCTTCCTGTAGCCCCCTTCAGATACTGCAAGGCCACTCCAAGGTCTCCTGGAAGCCTTCTCTTCTCCAGGCTGCAGAACTCCAATTCTCTCAGCCTGTCCTCATAGCAGAGCTGCTGCAGCCCTCTAAGGATCCTCATGCCCCTCCTCTGGACCAGCTCCAACAGCTTCATGTCCTTCTTGTGTTGGGGGCTCCAGAACTGCACCCAAGACTCCAGGGGGTGTCTGAGGAGAGTAGAGTCACTGCTCTCAGAGCAGGACAAAGCAGGGCTGAGGCTGCACCCAGCAGCAGCAAGGTGGGGCAGGCCCTCTGAGCCCTGTTGCAGCCTGTTGGCATTGTGGCAATGGAGAGTTTGCACAGAGCAGACCAGTGTCTAGACAGCACTAAGCTCCAAGCAGGGAAGGTGCTGGCAGGACACAGCATGGGTCCAGAGGAAACGTTTCTGATATTTGCTTAGTCATCTCCTTCCCTCCACTCTGGCATCCTGAGCGAGTCCTTCCTCTGGTAGCCCTGGAAACAGCAGCAAGAGGCAGGTCCAGATGTCTATGTGGCATCTCCAGGCATGGGATGTTGCTGCAAGGTGGCAGCAGAGGGGAGGAACTGGGCTTTGCCCTATCCCAGCCATCCTCACCCTCACCCAATTCATCTTCCCACAGCACACTGGGGACAAGTTTGGTAATTTGCAGACTGCATCAGCTTGGAAAGGACCCTCAAAGGTCATCGTGTCCTACCCCCCTGCAGTCAGCAGGGACACCTCCAGCTAGATCATGCTGTCCACGGCCACAGCAAGCTTGATCTTGGATGTCTCCACCACATCCACATCCCAGAGCGACCTGTTCTGGTATTTCACAGCTCTCATTGTGAAGAACTTCCTCCTGCCCTCAGGGCAGGGCTGGGGATGCTGGTGGAGGGCTGGGGGTGGAATGCAGCCCCCCACTGAGGGCTGGGGAAGCATCAGCAGTGAGAGACACCTAAAAAAGATTCGAGCTCTCCTTCCAGCTTGTTTGAAGGCCTTCATCACACTGCTCTGCTTTCCCCAGACCAGTCCATAGCTCAGGCTACCAACAGCTCTGCAGCACTCTAGCATCCAGCACAGTGGCATCACCATCTCACCTCAGGCTCCAAAGCACTGCCTCAGCTAAGCGAAACAGCAGAGGACAGCCCAAAACTCTGCATTGTGTAACTCCTACATCATGAGCAGCCCCAGGAAAACACAAGTGGGTGACAGCTCCGTGGCAGTAACTCAAGCAAATGGAGAAAAGGCACTCAGAGGAAGGTGCTGGAGCTGAAAAAATGCCTCTTTCCCCACCTCTTTCCCCACGTTTGGTTGCAGGGAGCCATCTCTCTCTGTTTTCCAGTGGGAAATAAGGTTTTACTTTCATTTGGACTTCAAATGGGAGTTTGGGGTTTATTTTTATTTGGTTGTTTCTAACTGCAGTGCTACTGGAAAGTGGGTTGAAAGCAGACATTTGCACTTAGAAACAGGTTGAAGTCTCCCAGGGGAAGCTCAACCTCATGAAACAAAAACTTTTGGAGTCAGGAATTTTCCTCTCTTATTTTCCACTGGGGAAAACCCTGCCTTTCTGGGCAGCCATGCTTCAAACCTAGAGGGAGGCTGCCCTCACCTCAGCTTGGTTCATACTTCCCACCCCAACAAGATATAATGTGGGGTGAGTGAGGATGAGGAGGCACCGGCACAGGTTGCCCAGAGAGGTTGTGGATCACAGAATGTGATCTTGGATCAGCCTATTGCAGTGCTCCACCACGGAATGCAGCAGCTTGGAAAAGACCACTTAGTGCCATGGGCTGGTTGACTGGACAGGGCTGGGTGCTAGGTTGGACTGGATGAGCTTGGAGGTCTCTTCCAACCTGCTTGATTCAAACATTTTATGATCTTCAAGATCATCCAGTCCAACCTAGCACCTAACACCTTCTCATTAACTAACCCATAGCACTAAGTGCCTCATCCAGACTCCTTTGAAACACCTCCAGGGATGGGAACTGTACCTCCTCCCCAGGCAGCCCATTCCAATGCCAACCTCTCTTGCTGTGATGAACTTCTTCCTCCTAACATCCAGCCTGAACCTGCCCTGCCACAGCTTGAGGCTGTGTCCCCTTCTTCTGTCCCTGGCTGCCTGGCAGCAGAGCCCAACCCCACCTGGCTACAGCCTCCCTGCAGGGAGCTGCAGACAGCAATGAGCTCTGCCCTGAGCCTCCTCTGCTGCAGGCTGCACACCCCCAGCTCCCTCAGCCTCTCCTCACAGGGCTGTGCTCCAGGCCCCTCCCCAGCCTTGCTGCCCTTCTCTCAACACCTTCCAGCACCTCAACATCTCTCTGCAATTCAGGAGCCCACAACTAGACAGAGGGTTCATTTCCCTCTAAGCTGCTTTAAGAGCACAAGGGGTTTCTCCCTCTGTTCCTCCCTCTTCCCAGAAAATCCAGTCTGAAATCTTTCAGAGAGCCCTCCCCAGCCAGGGCAGAAGCAGGCTCAGGCAGCCATAGCCTAGTAAATGCTGATCCTTGCCTGCTGTGCTACCAGCAGCAGAGCAGGGATCGAGACAACAGGCTCAGCAGCTCAGCTGTAACTGCATTAGAAAGGTGATTATCTCCTCTTCCACCAGGCTCTGGCCTTGCTTTCCCTAACGAAGTTTCCAGCTAACGTTTGCAGGGACAGGAGCAGCCATCACACCAGGGCTGGGAAACACAAAAGCTAATTGTCTGCTCAGCACCTGAGCATGCAAGGACCAAGGCTGCAGAAAGAAAGGAGCTGAGGAGCAAGTCAGAGGTCTGCTCTGTGCCCCACCACAGAGCAGATCCCAGAGGTACCCCCCAGGCTTTCATCTATAGATATGAGTACCCCAAATCACAACAGCAGCCTCTCAAATACACATTTCAGAGATTCATAGGATGGTTTGGAAGGGAGGTTCTTCTGCCCCTGTGCTCAGCACTGGGCAGGCCACACCTTGAGTGCTGTGTCCAGTTGTGGGCTCCTCAATGCAAGAGAGATGTTGAGGTGCTGGAAGGTGTCCAGAGAAGGGTAGCAAGGCTGGGGAGGGGCCCTGCTCTGGACACCCTGCAGCATCTCCATATCCCAGAACAGGGATGGCCCAGACAGCCAACCATGTGCTGGGCTGCAGCAAGAGCAGTGTGGGCAGCAGGGCAAGGGAGGGGATTCTGCCCCTTGGCTCTGCTCTCCTCAGACCCCACCTGGAGCACTGTGTGCAGTTCTGGAGCCCCAAGCACAAGCAGGACATGGAACTGCTGGAGCCAGTCCAGAGGAGAGCCACAAAGATGCTAAGAGGGCTGCAGCAGCTCTGCCATGAGGACAGGCTGAGAGAGTTGGGGCTCTGCAGC
>WAAF01018211.1:136276-167084 GCA_013400475.1 Tricholaema leucomelas | reverse complement strand
AATCCCCTGGTCCAGATCATCAATAAGGACACTGAACAGGACTGTGCCCAGCACTGACTCCTGGGGCACACCACTGGTGACACTGCCAGTTGGATGTGGCACCATTCACCACCACTCTCTGGGTCTGGCCCTCCAGCCAGTTCTTGACCCAGCACAGAGTGAATCTGTCCAAGCCATGAGCTGCCAGCTTGGCCAGGAGCTTGTTGTGGCAGACACTGTCAAAGGCTTTGCTGAAGTCCAGGTAGACTCCATCCACAGCCTGCCCCACAGTATCTGCACAGCTCTGAAACCCCTCAAGGGATGGGGACTCCACCACCCACCTCCCTGGGCAGCCTGTCCCAATCCCTGACCACTCTTGCAGTAAAGAGTTTTTTCCTCATATCCAACACTAACTTTCCCTGGTACAACCTGGGACCATTTTATCTTGTCCTAGCACTTGTTCCTTGGGAGAAGACCCCAACCCTCACATGGCTCCAACCTCCTTCCAAGGAGCTGTAGAGAGCCAAAAGGTCTCATCTCAGCCTCATTTTCTCCAGACTGAACACCCTCAGTTCCCTCAGCTGCTCTTCCCCAGCCCTGTTCTCCAGACCCTCCACCAGCTTCAGGGCTCTTCTCTGCACCCACCCCAGCACCTGAATGTCCTTCTGGTAGTGAGTGCCTCAAAACTGAACCCAGTACTCAAGCCAAGGCCCCACCAGTACCACTACTTGAGTTATCCACACCTTCTCCATCATCCTCAGTCCATGTCCACACATGCAAGGTTGTGCTGCTCCAGCACATCTGCAGCCAGGCACTCAGTGCCACATCAGCTCCAGCACTGAGGAGTGGCTGATGCCACTCAGCCCATATTTCACTTCCAAACAGTGCACAGTAGAAGTGCCCAGGGCTTGGCAGAGACCTGGACACCAGGAGATAAACCTTCTCCTTGCCTTGCTTGCCCCTCAGCACAGCCTCACTTCTAGCCAGCAGGGAGGAGGCTCTTAGCACAGGAAGGTGATTCCCATGGCCTATTTATCAGGTCCTGGTGGTTAGGGCCCTGAAGCAACCTGAGAAGAGGCAGATCGTTGCTGCCACCTCTGGTGTCATCACAAGCATTCCTAAGAAGACTGTACCATAGATAGCATTACCCTGCCTCACCTAGGACAATCTCCAAACACACAACTTGCTTCTGTCCCTCACAGCTCAGAGGGCTGCAGCAGCTCTGCTGTGAGCACAGGCTGAAAGAGTTGGGGCTGTGCAGGCTGCAGAAGAAGAAGCTCCCAGGTGACCTTCCAGGATCTGAAGTAGGCTACAAAAAAGATGGGAAGGGACTTTTGAGGCTGCCAGGGAGTGCCAGGAGTGGGGGGAATGGAGCAAAGCTGGAGGTGGGGAGAGTGAGGCTGGAGGTGAGGAGGAAGTTGTTGAGCAGGAGAGTGGTGAGAGGCTGGAATGGGTTGCCCAGGGAGGTGGTTGAGGCCCCATGGCTGGAGGTGTTTCAGGCCAGGCTGGCTGAGGCTGTGTGCAGCCTGCTCTAGGGTAGCGTGTCCCTGGGCATGGCAGGGGGGGTGGAACTGGCTGCTCCTTGTGGTCCCTTCCAACCCTGACTGATTCTATGATTCTTAGCAAGGCTAATCAAGGTGACCAGAGAATATATCTGCTGAATATTCAGCCAGGAGAGCAGGTTCTGATTGCCTCAAGTGCAGAGAGATCCTCACCAAGATGCCTACACCTCTCCCTACCTGCCCAGAGACAGGTAAAGGTTGCCCACAGTATTTCCTACTGTGCACCCTTTCCAAAATAAACAGATGTAACTATGACTAATAGATCAATCTTTAAACCAGCCACTAACTGCCAGAGCCTTTGGAGCCTTGCAGCATTTGTGTGGGAAGTGGATTTCAATTAAAGCCATCCATGAAGAGAGGGCCTCTTGTCCCACCTCAAGCACAGCAGCACATCAGAAGGAGCAGGAAAAGCCTTTTTAGAGGCTGAAGCTCAGATGGTGGAGAGCAGCATCCTCTTAGACTGAGGGGGAAAGGAACCCAATGAATTGACTCATGTCAAAGCAGAGCCAAGCTTCTCAACTGTTCTGCAGTGAATACCCTCCTAAAAATAACTAAACACACACAAGCTGACTTGGTGAGACTCTGTCCCAGTATTACCAGCACCAGAAACTCAGCTCCAGCTGCCTCAGGGAAAACTAAGAGCTTCCAATACCCAAGCAGGTCTCCTTGGGGCCAGTTTCAGGCTCCCCAGTGCCAGAGGGACAAGGGTACACTAGACAGTGTCCAATGGAGGCTACAAGGATGATGGAGGAACTGGAACAGCTGTCTGAGGAGGAAAGGCTGAGAGAGCCCTGGGGCTGGTTAGTCTAGAGAAGAGAAGGCTGAGAGAGAGGAGCTGAAGCTGAGGCAGCAGTGCCCAGGTGGGCAGCAGAGCCAATGGCATCCTGGGCTGGCTCAGGAGCAGTGTGGGCAGCAGGACAAGGGAGGTTCTTCTGCCCCTGTGCTCAGCACTGCTCAGGCCACACCTGGAGTGCTGTGTCCAGTTCTGGGCTCCTGAATTGCAGAGAGATGTTGAGGTGCTGGAAGGTGTTTGGAGAAGGGCAGCAAGGCTGGGGAGGGGCCTGGAGCAGAGCCCTGTGAGGAGAGGCTGAGGGAGCTGGGGGTGTGCAGCCTGCAGAAGAGGAGGCTCAGGGCAGAGCTCATTGCTGGCTGCAGCTCCCTGAAGGGAGGCTGTAGCCAGGTGGGGTTGGGCTCTGCTGCCAGGCAGCCAGCAACAGAAGAAGGGGACACAGCCTCAAGCTGTGCCAGGGCAGGTTCAGGCTGGATGTTAGGAGGAAGTTGTTGTCAGAGAGAGTGATTGGCATTGGAATGGGCTGCCCAGGGAGGTGGTGGAGTGGCTGTGTCTGGAGGTGCTGAAGCCAAGCCTGGCTGGGGCACTTAGTGCCATGGTCTGGTTGCTTGGGCAGGGCTGGGTGCTAGGTTGGGCTGGATGAGCTTGAAAGTTTTTCCAACGTGGATGATTCTGTGACTGAGAGGGGATCTGATCAATGCCTATAAATGTCTGAGGGGTGGGTGTCAGGAGGAAGGGGCCAGGCTCTTTTCACTGGTGTTCTGTCAAAGGAGCAATGGACACAAACTGGAACCCAGGAAGCTCCCCCTTAACATGAAGAGAAGCTGTGAGGGTGGCAGAGCCCTGGAGCAGGCTGCTCAGAGAGGTTATGGAGTAAGGCTCCTTCTCTGGAGACTTTCCAAGCCCACCTGGATGCATTCCTGTGTGTCCTGCCCTGGGTGATCCTGCTCTAGCAGGGGGGGGTTGGACTGGATGATCCCCAGAGGACCCTTCCAAGCTCTACCAATCCATGACCCATGCAAACAGCCCTTCAGAGCACACAAACCCACGCTGCCAGCACACACAGGTGCACATTCCCAGCTCGTCTGTGAGGACAATCAGCACTTGAGGGCAACAAATTCCACGTGCACTAAATACCAGCATCCTCAATCCACAGCCAGCTCCCCTCACCAGAGCACTGCTGGGCACCCTAAATCATAGGAGCTCACAATTAACACTCTCTGAGGGAGAGAAATATTGTTCTCATTCTCCTTTGGAAGCCTGGGAATGGAAGGGAGATGAGCAAATTCCTTCAGGGAAATGTGGCTGTGCAGTGCACTGGGTAATTTGGGCTGAATAGAGCAAAGAGCCTCAGCCAGGAAAAACCAAGAGCTGAAGGAGGAATGCAGCATCTCTTTGGGGTGGTTGCTAAATTAGGTGGTTTCAAAGGGTCCTTTAAGTTCAGTAATTCTCTGCATGTCAGCACAAACGAGCTTTCAAGTGTAAATATAAATCAAGGCAGGGAAATGGAGCAACAGATCTGGTGAGGGATTAAACAAAGCAAGGAGAAACACTCTGAGGCTTCCTTCTGAGCTTTGTGTTCCTCACACTGCTCAACAGACACTGAAAACAACAACCCAGCCTCTAGAACCACAGCTTTATGAGGGTACCTTAAAGCCCCTGAACTCTGCAGCACACCCCTGTGCCAGCCCACCCCTGCATCTTCACAGCTTGGCAAGCTGTGCCACGGTGCCAGAGCTCCATAGTGGTGCCCTCAGTGCCACCCAGATTCAGAGCTGATCTTACCTGAGGTGTCAGCTTCCTCATTGCCAAAGTGATGGTACCAGGCTGCAAAGTCATTCCCTGCTCCATCATGGGCTCTGTAACCAGAGCCACCAACACATCTCTCCCCCCAACCTCAGGGCTTTCAACCCTCCTGCTGGTTAGGTCGTCCTGCTGATGCTGCTCTTTCTGGGGCTAAGCAACACTGAAAAGGCTCAGAGGAGAGGAAGAGGGTTAGGAGCTACTGACCACACCTCATCAATTCCTTTTCACCTGTTCTTGTTGGGCCAAGCCTTATGAAGAGCAGCTGAGGGAGCTGGGGGTGTGCAGCCTGCAGCAGAGAAGGCTCAGGGCAGAGCTCATTGCTGTCTGCAGCTCCCTGCAGGGAGGCTGTAGCCAGGTGGGGTTGGGCTCTGCTGCCAGGCAGCCAGGGACAGAAGAAGGAGACACAGCCTCAAGTTGTGCCAGGGCAGGTCTAGACTGGATGTTAGGAGGAAGTTGTTGTCAGAGAGAGTGATTGGCATTGGAATGGGCTGCCCAGGGAGGTGGTGGGGTCCCCACCCCTGGAGGTGTTTAAGAGGAGGCTGCATGAGGCATTTAGTGCCATGGGTTAGTTAATTAGAAGGTGTTAGGTGCTAGCTTGGACTGGATGATCTTAGAGGTCTTTTCCAACGTGGTTAATTGTGTGACTGTGACCTGATTGCTCTCACCTGTTGTGTAGCTGCAGTTGGTCAGGAGCTAATGTTTTAATGGAGAAAACCTGTGTAAGAACAAGCCCTCAGCAGAGCAGGGGGAGCTTGTCAGGTCCCTGGAGGTGTTGAAGCCAAGCCTGGCTGGGGCACTTAGTGCCATGGTCTGGTTGATTGGGCAGGGCTGGGTGCTAGGTTGGGCTGGCTGAGCTTGGAGCTCTCTTCCAACCTGCCTGATTCTATGATTCTGTGTGAACTAAAAGAGGGAAATTCAGACTAGAGAGAAGTGTTTGGCACTAGTGATGGTAAGGCTCTGGCTTAGGTTGCCCAGAGAGATGATAGCTCCCTGGAACCATTCCAGGTCAGGTTATCTGGGGCTCTGAGCAACCTGTTCTGGTTGCAGATGTCCCTGCTGGTTACAGCAGGGTTGGACTGAATAAGCTTTAAGGGTCCCTTTCCAGCCAAACCATTCCATGGCTCTGTGAAATGAGATGAGCATTAGCACAGCACTGAAGCCTCTTTCCACCTTAGCTGCTGGCAGGTGAGCACAGGCAGATTGGGAATGCTGCACCTGCACTGATGTCTCCTGAGAAAGCCACAGCCCAGAGCTTTCATAGAATCATGATTCTATGATGCATCTGGATTGGTGTGTCCTGAGAGAGCCACAGCCCAGAGCTTTCATAGAATCATGATGATTCTATGCTGCATCTGCACTGATGTCTCCTGAGAGAGCCACAGCCCAGAGGTTTCATGGCTGTTGGAAGCCCTGTCTGTGCAAGGTGAGGACTGTGCTGCCACAGCCAGCAGCATGCAGCACCTTTGCTGCTCTTGGGGCAGATGCTGCTGCCCTCAGTGCCCTCTGGGACACACAGAGCTGCCCAAGGTGTGTTTGACAGCAGGGGCCAAGAGTCTGCTTCAGCTGGATTAAAAAGCCAAACTCTGCTATTCTTTTATGTCCTAGAAGAGCTCTTGGATTCCCAACAGGCAGGGTGGGTGGGATTGGGAATGGTTCCTGTTGGGTCCTCTAGGGAAAGAGCAGCTTTCAGGAATTTGTTCTCTATTAGATGACTGCTAAAAAAAATGATGTTAAAGCAAAACAACACCAAAAAGTTGAGTGTTTGCTGCCAGCTGTAGCATTTGGTCTCACAGGAGACTACACCTCCCAGAGCGTCTGCCTGCCCTCAGCAGTCCTCCCTGCTCAGCCCCAGAACTGCAAATCCCTGCTTCTAGCTCAAGAAGTCACTTGGGCTCAGGTTTGATATTTCAGGCAAGCCAGCAAAGAAGCCTCAAAGCTCATCCCCTCCCCAGGTCACTCTGCACCCCATCCCCACCCCAAAGAGCTGCACCCCACAAGCCCAGCGGCCCCACTGCACCCCACAGTGCCAGCAACCAGTGACAGAAGCACAGGACCTCAGCATGGTGGGGGGTTGGAAGGGGCCTTTAGAGATCAGCCAGTCCAACCTCTCTGCCAGAGCAGAGTCACCCACAACAAACTGCACAGGATGGTGCCCAGGCAGGTTCTCAAGTCTCTGAAGATGGAGACTCTGCCACCTCTCTGGGCAGCCTGTTCCAGTGCTCCACCACCCTCGAAGTAAAGAAGTTCCTCCGAGCTTCCAAGCTCAAGGTTGTGTCTCTTACCCCTAGTCCTGTCACTGGGCACCACATCAAAAAAGCCTGGCCCCATCCTCCTGACACCCACCCTTGAAGTATTGACAAGCATTAACCAGCTCCCCCCTCAGGCTTCTCTTCTCCAGGCTAAAAAGCCTCAAGCCCCTCAGTATCCCTTCATAAGAGAGATGTTCCAGGCCCCTAATCATCTTTGTAGCCCTCTGCTGTACCCTCTCAGGCACTTCCCTGTGCTTAACTGGGGAGCCCACAACTGGACATGATACTCTAGATGTGGCTTCACCAGGGCAGAGCAGAGGGAGGAAAAGAACCTCCCTCAACCTGCTGCCCACTCTTCTTAAGGCACCCCAGGATGCCATTGCCCTTCCTGGCCCAAAGGGCACATTGCTGCCTCCTGCTGAGCCTGATGTCCATCAGGGCTTCCAGGTCTTTTCCCACAGAGCTGCTTCCCAGCAGGTCAGTCCTCACCTATCCTGCTGCAGCAGTTGTTCCTTCCTGGATGCAGGACCCTACCCCTGCCCTTGTTGGACTCCATGAGGTCCACACATAATACAACTGCTTCAAGCTGCCCCAGGGGCTTCTGAGCTAGACAGCAGGAGGGATGCATCAAAAGGTTGGAATCCAGGCAAGGAGCAGCAGCAGAGAACAGCTGAAGGTTGGAGAGCAGCAGCTTTCTCCCCCCAGCTCAAAACAAGAGAGGCAGATTCTGCTGAGCTCAGCAGGCTGCAGAGGAGGTGGTTCAGAGGCAGGAAAGGGTTTAGGAAGTTTCCTCTGCCTCCAGCTTCAATTTAGCTAAAGGAAAAAGCATTCCAGCACATTCCCATCAAGGCATGATGTCCAGGGCACAAGGAAGAGGAGAACCTCTGCTATGAGGACAGACTGAGAATGTTGTGGCTGCCCCAGTGCAGGATGTGTCCCAGCAGCTGGGCTGTGGAGTGGGCAGCAGCCCCTTCCCCTCATCCTTTGTAGTTGTGGCCAGCAGGTCAAGGGAGGTGATTCTCCTCCTCTGCTGTGCTCTGCTGAGACCCCACCTGGAGTACTGCATCCAGTTCTGGAGCCCCTGGGACAAGAGGGCTGTGGAGATGCTGGAGAGTGTCCAAAGCAAGGCCAGGAGGATGCTGAGAGGGCTGCAGCAGCTCTGCTGTGAGCACAGACTGAAAGAGTTGGGGCTGTGCAGGCTGGAGCAGAGGAGGCTCCCAGGTGACCTTCTTGTGGCCTTCCAGGATCTGAAGGGGGCTACAAAAAAGCTGGGGAGGGACTTTTGAGGCTGTGAGGGAGTGCCAGGACTGGGGGGAATGGAGCAAAGCTGGAGGTGGGGAGAGTGAGGCTGGAGGTGAGGAGGAAGTTGTTGAGCAGGAGAGTGGTGAGAGGCTGGAATGGGTTGCCCAGGGAGGTGGTTGAGGCCCCATGGCTGGAGGTGTTTCAGGCCAGGCTGGCTGAGGCTGTGTGCAGCCTGCTCTAGGGTAGGGTGTCCCTGGGCATGGCAGGGGGTTGGAACTGGCTGCTCCTTGTGGTCCCTTCCAACCCTGAGTGACTCTGTGACTCTATGAATACTGATGAGAAGTGGCTACACATTTTCTGCACAAGCATTTTTCTGGCAGGAAAAAAAAGCCCAAATGACAATTTGATCATATCAGAGTTTCCTGCTAAGCTGGCTCCAGTGCATGGAAACTTCATTTAGGAGACCAGCCCCAACCTGTCTCATCATTGAGTTCAATCAGTTCACTCTTCTATTGCAACCACTTCGACTTTCATTTGAAGACTCAGGCCAAACACGAATTCTAGAGGCCAAACTAAATTCATTCTCACACACACACTCCAAATAAACAGAAGCTTTCCAGGTATGGGTTTAGACACTTCAAATTACACTTGCATGGTGGAAAGCCTAAGTTCTGCCCTGATTTACTACCTGGGTCAGCAACAGTGTGACCAAAAAGCACCAAGGAAGTGATTGTGTCCCTGGACTGGTTGATTGGCTAGGGCTGGGTGCTAGGTTGGGCTGGATGAGCTTGCAGGTATCTTCCAACCTGGTTGAATCTATGATTCTATGACTCAGCACTGGTGAGGCCACAGCTTGAATGTTGGGATCAATTTTGGGGCCCTCACTGTGAAACAGATTTTGAGGTGCTGGAGTGGGTGCAGCGAAGGACAACGAGGCTGGTGAAAGGATCTGGAGAACAGAGCTGCTGAGGAGCAGCTGAGGGAGCTGGGATTGATTGGTCTGGAGAAAAGGAGACTGAGGAGAAACCTCATTGCTCTCCACAACGAGGAGGCTGGAGCCAGGTGGGGCTTGGTCTCTTGATCCAAGTGATGAGACAAGAAGAAATGGCCTCAAGGAGGTTTAGTTTGGATATCCTAAGAAAATTCTTCACTGAAAGGGCTCTCAGGGACTGGCACAGGCCCCAGGGGAGGTGGTTAAATCCCCATCCCTGGAGGTCTTTCAAAGAGGCAGAGATGTGGTGCTGATGGATGCAGGTAAGCCCCAGCCTTGGCAGAGCCAGACAAAGGTTGGGCTGGATGATCTTAAAGGACTTTCCCAAGCAAAATGATTCCCTGTTTTTCTTCTATCTGAGAAGGTTAATAGAATGAACCAATTCTGTGGAATATTTGTACTGCTTGTTCAAATCCAATCACACCTCTCAAGGAGCATGGCTGAGGCTGAGCTGCTTTGGGTCTGCTTTAATGCCAACAGTTTCTCATTTGGTAGCTCTGGGGGTTGCTGAGTGTTGTTGTTTGTTGAATAGGGAGGTTAAAAGTTATGGGCTAACAAAAATCAAGGCAAGATCCTGTTGCAGAAGACTGAAAAGCCACTGACAAAATCCCTCAGCCTCCAGCAGACTCAGGTGGGGGCAGGTTGGAAGAGAGCTCCAAGCTCAGCCAGTCCAACCTAGCACCCAGCCCTGGCCAAGCAACCAAACCATGGCACTGAGTGCCCCAGCCAGGCTTGGCTTCAACACCTCCAGCCATAGAGACTCCACCACCTCCCTGGGCAGCCCATTCCAATGCCAATCACTCTCTCTGACAACAACTTCCTCATCACATCCAGCCTAGACCTGCCCTCGCACAGCTTGAGGCTGTGTCCCCTTCTTCTGTCCCTGGGTGCCTGGCAGCAGAGCCCAACCCCACCTGGCTACAGCCTCCCTGCAGGGAGCTGCAGACAGCAATGAGCTCTGCCCTGAGCCTCCTCTGCTGCAGGCTGCACACCCCCAGCTCCCTCAGCCTCTCCTCACAGGGCTGTGCTCCAGGCCCCTCCTCAGCCTTGCTGCCCTTCTCTCAACACCTTCCAGCACCTCAACATCTCTCTTGAGTTGTCTCATGTCTAATCTAAATCCAGCTTCTTCCAGTCTGAAGTCATTCCCCCTCATCCTGTCACCACCTGCCTTTCTACCAAGTCCTTCCCCAGCTCTCCTGGAGCTCTCTCCAGGTTCTGGAAGGCTGCTTTAAGGTCTCCGTGGAGCCTTCCCTTCCTCAGGCTGAACAGATCCAACTCTCCCAGCCTGTCCTCACTGCAGAAAGATTCCAGATCTTTGACCACTACTCTGGACCCACTCCAAAAGTTCCATGGCAAAGACATGTGAGGCCACATGAGGTCACAGAAGAGCCCAACATCCCCACTGTACCATCAGAACACTTCCTCTGCTCTCTCTGCTCTTTTCCCCGTTCTTCATTTTCTTTCTTCTTCATTTCTCCTGTCATCACAGAGCTTATTTCACTCACTATCGCCTTTGCCTTGCTCCCTCTGGTACCCTGAAGACATTCATTTAATTTCCTTCCCATTTTTCAGACATAAAAAGCTTTTCTTTTGAATTCTGCTGCCTTCAGCTCACACAATCAGCCCCAGCTGCCCTTAGAAAGCATCAGCCTGATCTGATTACATGCCTGTTTCTTCAGACACCATGAAGGCAGAGGGGGAAACCCAGGTCAAACAACCCTGCTCATTAACCACACTCTCAAGTTCAAAGGCTGAATGCAGAGGAGACCACACCAGGTCCAAACCTGCTGCTCCCACTGCATCCCTCCTGTCTGGCTTCCAGAGGAGAGCAGCAGCAACGAAGCCTGCACCGATTTTCATAGTGCTGTACTTTCAGAGTGGCCACAGAGTGACTCAGAAGAAGGATGGAGCCAAAGGCTTCCAGGGGACACCTGCAACTTGTCCAGGTGATCCTGAGCCATGACCTCATCTGCCCACAAGAGATTTGTTCCCTTGGAGAAGAGAGGAAATTCCTGCCCTGGCCAGAGGCAGTCACCCTGCCTTGGGGATGCAGCTCAGTGCAGCTCAGCTCAAACTTCCATGGAGACAGAACTAAGCCAACCTGCTCTGCTTCATCTGCAGCAAACCAGGAGCAAGCTCTGGATCTGGGTTTGGGTGACCTTATTTCACCTCCCTCCACTCTCCCATCTTTAAGACATGGTGCATTTTCCTCCTTCTTTCCCTAATGTTACCTGCTAATGGAATGGGAACCTGTCCCTGGGCACCACTGAACAGAGGCTGGCCCCATCTTCTTGCCCCCCACTCTTTAGCTGTTGCTGAGCATTGATCAGATCCCCTCTGGGGCTCCTCTTCTCCAGGCTCAACACTCCCAGGGCTCTCAGCCCTTGCTCCTCACAGAGCTGCTCCAGGCTCCTCAGCAGCTTTGCAGCCTCTGCTGGACCCAGTCTAGTAGTTTCTTGATTCTCTTGAACTGGAGAGCCCAGAACTAGACCCAGTATTGTAGATGTGGCCTCACTAGTGCAGTGTGAAAGGGGAAACCTACAGCTGAGGTTTCCCAAACCAACCTGCCCTGGTNCCACCTGGCTACAGCCTCCCTGCAGGGAGCTGCAGACAGCAATGAGCTCTGCCCTGAGCCTCCTCTTCTGCAGGCTGCACACCCCCAGCTCCCTCAGCCTCTCCTCATAGGGTTTGTGTCCCAGGCCTCTCACCAGCTTCATTGCCCTTCTCTGGACACCTTCCAGCACCTCAACATCTCTCTTGAATTGAGGGGCCCAAAACTGGACACAGCACTCCAGATGCATCCTGAGCAGTGCTGAGCACAGGGGCAGAAGAACCTCCCTTGTCCTGCTGCCCACACTGCTCCTGAGCCAGCCCAGGATGCCATTGGCTCTGCTGCCCACCTGGGCGCTGCTGCCTCATGTTCACAGCACACAGCGAACAACTGCAGCCTCACCTGCTCATCCTGCCTTAAGAACCAGGCACATCCAGCACCAGCTCCAGCAGCTCAGGCTGTAGAGCCAGGCTCTGCAGTGTGCAAATCCCGGGGAGCCATGCCCCAGGCAGAGCCAGGGCTGGATCTAATTCTTCCCCTCCCAGGGTGCCCATGAGCAGTCAGTCTGGGCAGCATCGGTGCCACCGCACTAAGCCCCCAGAGCTCTCCCTGCTTTGTTTTGTGTGCTGAGTGTGAATTCCACAGCCCTGCCAGCAGTGCTCCGAGGAAAACCAGACTTGGCAGGGTTCCAGACAGCACCTATGTCAGACATACATTAAACCCAGCAGGCTGTGCCATTCAGATGGCTCAGCACTGGCATTTCCATGGTGCCTGCACCAACCCCCACAGCCTGCACAGCCCTTTGGTCCTGGCAGCTGTCTGGGTTGGTTGGGATTTGGTTTACAGCCTTTGTTCTAAAGTGAAAAAGCATCCAACAACAACATAAAATATAGAATCATAGAGCCAGTCAGGGTTGGAAGGGACCACAAGGAGCAGCCAGTTCCAACCCCCCTGCCATGCCCAGGGACACCCTACCCTAGAGCAGGCTGCACACAGCCTCAGCCAGCCTGGCCTTAAACACCTCCAGCCATGGGGCCTCAACCACCTCCCTGGGCAACCCATTCCAGCCTCTCACCACTCTCATGCTCAACAACTTCCTCCTCACCTCCAGCCTCACTCTCCCCACCTCCAGCTTTGCTCCATTCCCCCCAGTCCTGGCACTCCCTGACAGCCTCAAAAGTCCCTCCCCAGCTTTTTTGTAGCCCCCTTCAGATGCTGGAAGGCCACAAGAAGGTCACCTGGGAGCCTCCTCTTCTCCAGCCTGCACAGCCCCAACTCTTTCAGTCTGTGCTCACAGCAGAGCTGCTGCAGCCCTCTGAGCATCCTCCTGGCCCTGCTCTGGACACTCTCCAGCATCTCCACATCCCTCTTGTCCCAGGGGCTCCAGAACTGGATGCAGTACTCCAGGTGGGGTCTCAGCAGAGCAGAGCAGAGGGGGAGAATCACCTCCCTGGCCCTGCTGGCCACACTTCTGCTGCTGCAGCCCAGGCTCTGCTTGGCTTTCTGGGCTGCAAGTGCACACTGCTGGCTCCTGTTGAGCTTCTCCTCCAGCAGCACCCCCAAGTCCCTCTCCTCAGGGCTGCTCTCCAGCCACTCACTGCCCAGCCTGGATTTGTGCTTGGCATTGCCTCGACCCAGCTGCAGGACCTTGCACATATATATAACCTCCCCCCCCCTCCAAAATCATTAGGCTGAGAACTCTCATTAGTGATTAACAAAGAGAAAACCAACAAATGAAGTCCCAAAACACAGGAGCTGGGAACAGTATTGGGTAGCTCTTTGAAAAGAAAGCTTTTCATCAGTGTGGCACTGAGCCATCCCTCTGATCCAGCATCCCCCTGCTCTGACACACCAAACACCCTGCTGGAAGGTCCATTTCACAGATTCACAGACTGAATCACACTGGAAGGGACCCTCAAAGGGTATCTTGTCCAACCTCCTCTGCAGGCAGCAGGGACATCTCCAACTAGAGCAGGCTGCCCAGGGCCACAGCAAGTCTGATCTTGAATGTCTCCAGGGATTGGGCTTCAACCACCTCCTTGGGCAACCTGTTCCAGTATTCCACCACTCTTATTGTAAAGAACTTCCTCCTGATGTCCAACCTAAATCTCCCCTGCTCCAGTTTCAAACCATTGACTCTCATCCTATCACTCCATGCCCTTCTAAACAGTTCCTCCCCAGCCTCTAGGTCCCCTTCAGATACTGAAAAGCAGCTCCAAGGTCTCCCTGGAGCCTTCTCTTCTCCAGGCTGAACAGCCCAAATCCTTTCACCCTGTCTTCACTGGAGAGGTGCTCCAACCCTCTGAACAGCTCTGTGGCCTCCTCTAAACCCACTCCAGCAGGTCCCTGCCCATCTTGTGTCAGAGGTCCCACAGCTGAACACAGTACTGCAGGTGGAGCCTCACCAGAGCATTTCTACTAACAACCAACACACTTTAAGCACTAAACCCAAAGCAGGGCAAGCTACTGTCACTATGGTCTGGATGGAGAGCAGCAGATGCTGGCAGGGTCTGGAGGTCATACCCATCTTATCCCTCAGGTGCTAATCCAAGCCCATGCTGTGTTTTCAGCAGCAGCTCCTGCAGCACTCAGCACAGCTGCAGTGGGTCAGTGTTAGCTCCTCCAGCCCAAGCAGGCAGACAACCTGCAGAGACATTGATTGCCTTGCCCACAGTCACCTAACAAAGCCTGGGAGAAAGAGCCCAGGGACACTTGGCTCCTTTCCCTGTATTTTTCCCACTGGATCAATGTCTCATTTACTCTCAACACACACCACATCCACTTGTGTCCCTCAGGGCTCTCTCCCTCCTCCCCAGGAGGGACTTGGGAGAGCTGCTCTGCTCTGGAAAGAGCTTAAGCACATGTTCAGAGCTGAACTTGTGCTCAAGGGCTTAACAAGGAGGTACCAAAGGAGCTGTTCAACTGTCTCCCAGAATAAGCAGATCAAGGCTAGCCCAGGATATAACCAACTGGAGAGCCTGTGAGGTCTCCCCACCCTAAAAGCAGCGAGGATCTGCTCAGCTCCCATGCCCCTTCTCTCCCTGGGCACATGGGTGAAGCTGTCCTGGGGCTGGGAGAGTTGCCAGCTCCAGCTGGAGCCTTCAAACCAAGGATCAAGATCCTCTCCTGCCTGGATCCCGCACCCATCTCCAAGCTCCCTCTGCTGTTCCCAAGCACATGTTACAGTCCCTGATTTCCTCTTGCTCATTTTGCCACCCACAGCAAGACCGCAGCAGAAATGATGTCCTGCTGCCAGCAAAAGATACTTCCACCCGGGTGGGTCTATCAGCAAGAGCAGCAGCAGCTGGAACAGGACACAGAGCAACAGGGGCTTCTGGAGGCTTTATCTGGGATGAAGGTGGTGAGGGAAAGCAGAAACACCTGGGATGGAGTAAGGAGGGAGGAGGAACCCACCCTGATGCCAGGAGGGGTGGTCAGATGTTCTGTTGAAGAGCAGCCACACTAAATCACAGTCACAGAACCTTAGAGGTTGGAAGGGACCTCCAGAGCTCATCCAGTTCAAGCCCTCTGCCAAGCAGCATCCCCTAGGGCAGCTCACAGCAATGCATCCAGAAGGGTTTTGGAGGTCTCCAGAGAAGGAGACTCCACAACCTCTCTGGGCAGCCTGCTCCAGGGCTCTGTCACCCTCACATCACAGAAGTTTCTGCTCATGTTGAGGTGGAACCTTCTCTGCTCCAGTTTGTAGCTGCTGCTCCTTCGCTTGTTGCTGTTGAGCACCCAAAAGAGCTTGGCCTCAGGCACTGCCCCCCACCCCTCAGCTATTTGTACATATTGATCAGATCCTCTCTCAGCCTTCTCTTCTCCAGACCAAACAGTCCCAGGGCTCTAAGCCTCTCTCCATAGGGAAGATTCTGTGCTCCACAACCTCCCTGGGCAACCTGTGCCACTGTCTCACCACCCTCACTGCAAACAACTTCTTCCTCATATCCAGTTTCAATCTCCCCTCTGCCACTTCAAACCCATTCCTCCTCTTCCTGCCATCACCAGATCTTGTCAATAGTTCCTNCCACCCAGCCTGGAGCTGTGCTTGGGATTGCACCCACCCAGGTGCAGGACCTTACACTTGGCCTTGTTGAATGTCATGAGGTTGGCCTGGGCCCACCTCTGCAGCCTGTCCAGGTCCCTCTAGATGGATCCCTGACGTCTACCAAGTCGACTGTGCCACACAGCTTGGTGCCATCTGCAAACTTGCTGATGATTTCAACCCACCTGGCCCTCCTTGTGCCCATCACAATCCACCAGGGTGCCTGGAGCAGCCTCATAAACTCCCCTCTGCTTTTGTAGAGCAAAGGCAAGGAGGCAGCCAGTAGAGCTTAAAGACAAACAGATGTTTACTTGGATCATTTGTCCCTCAGGTGGGTTGCAACTGCCTTTCTGTACGTGGAGCAGCACAAAAGGAAGCCACAGGTTCTTATTAGAGAGGAGAGCAAAGGCAGCACATCCCTGAGGCACTGCACCCCCCCCACCAAGCCTGGCTCTGCAGGTTCTCCCAGAGCCTGCTCAACTGGTGAGTGATTCATCCTACTCCTCAGAGGATCCTTCTGGTAACTGCTCCAGATCCACCTTTGGGATGACAGAGCAGAACTAACAGAAAGCCAATTTTGTTAGTTCTTTTTTTAACCCCCCAGTGAAAAGGCACAATTCCAGGGCTGGGAGATGAGCTTGGAAGCTGAGCCTGATCTGGCTCCTTAGGCAGAGAGGGGTTTGGGGGTGGGGTGGGGTTTTTTTTTTAAGCCTGTTTTCAGCTGACAGAGCTGAAGCTGCTGCCCGTTGGTGAAATTTCTGAGGCAGTGAGGGAAAGCCACCAAAAGAGGAAGAAGCAGACTCACTTCCAAATCTGAGGACACCAAACAGGTTTCAGTGGGATTCAAAGGTGTTAAAAGTCAGTAAGGCAGACAGGAAGAGGGAGGAAATAAATGCATAGAGCCTCTAATCCCTGAGAGACCTTGTCTGGAGGACACCCAGCAGTGTGCTGCAAACTAAAAGCAATCACTCCTAAAGGACAACCAGGTCCTGTTACCAGGGAGATAAGAAATGAGGGCGAAAGCAAGAATCATGACAAGTTAAATACAAAAAAACAAGCACCAGAGCACTTATAAGGAGAGAGGGGAAAAAGAAAGAGGAGTTTTCCTTGACTGGAAATTTATTTACAGCTGCCTCAAGTGAAGGAGGCTTTCCCCAAGTCCCCCCAGGTGGTGGATGCAGTGACTGCAGGAGTGGAGCCAGAGATGCCAACCACCACACCCACCCCACACACCTAAAAGGTACCCAACACAGCACCAGTCCGTCTGAAAAGAGCCTGCAGGCTTTTCACTTCCACTTTCCCTCATGAGAGTGGTGAGAAACTGAGTTTAAAGCAGTTGGAAGATGACTTGGCTGGGCATGAACAGCTACAGCTACAGCTGGCCTGGCCTGCCCTGCCCCACTGGTGCTGTCTGTGCCAACCACCATGGCATCGTATGGTCACAGAACTGTGTCAGTCAGAAAACACCTCTGAGGTCATCCAGTCCAACCTGCAACCCAACACCACCATGGCCACTAAACCATGGCCCCAGGTGCCATGGGCACAGGTTTCTTGAACACCTCCAGGGGTGGGGACTCCATCAGTCCCTGGGCAGCCTGTGCCAATCCCAGACCAGTTTTACAGCAAAGACATTTTTCCTGACCTCCAACACAACCCTTCCCTGGCACAGTTTCAGGACATTTCCTCTCCTTCTATTCCTTGATACTAGGGAGGAGAGGCCAACCCCTACCTCACTGCAACCACCTTCCAGGTTGCTGTAGAGAGCAATGATGACTCCCCTCAGGCTCCTCTTCTCCAGCTTAAACACCCCCAGCTCCCTCAGCTGCTCCTCCCAGCCCTGTTCTCTAGGTTCATTGCTTTGTTGGAGGTGGGGATCGATCTCTTCTCCTTAGTAACAAGCGATTGGAGGAGAGGAAATGGCTTCAAGCTGCATCAGGGGAAGGTTAGGTTGGAGATGGGGAAAAAATTCGCTGCTGCAAGAGTGGTCAGGGATTGGCACAGGCTGCCCAGGGACTGATGGAGTCCCCATCCCTGGAGGTGTTCAAGAAACCTGTGGCCATGGCACGTGGGGCCATGGTGGTGTTGGGTTGCTGCTTGGACAATGCTGTGACCCCAGGTGGAGAACACAAAGACTTAGCAAGCATCACTTGAGCCACCAACCACACTCTATTGAGGGAACCACACTGGCACCGCTTTAACAACCCAAACCATTTACCCCAGCCCATAGCAACACTGACAAGAGGCAGAGCTGGGACCAAGTGAGAAATAAGAAGCAGAACACCTGGCTGCAGAAATGGGCTGAAACATCCCAAAACAATCAGCTCTCAGCACACTTCGTTTATCCCCTGCAGCAGGAATGAATGCGAATGAATCAGTGTTTAACCAGCAGCCTGGAGCCTTTAATGCAGAAAGCTTTTCAAGCTGGGAAAGGGAGAGAGGGGGGGGAAGGAAGGAGGGGGGGAGGGGGCATAGCTCCAAATTTCTGTGAAGTTCTCAGGAGTTGGATTAACAGAGCTGTAAAAATAAGAAGGAAAAAGAAAACAAAAGGATTGGGCTTGGAACAGCAAATCAAAAGGATTGATAGGAGCCTTTTTGAAGGTTCAGCTCAGATTTGGTTCCAGCAATGAGTGATGCAGGGAGGTTGTTGCTACCTGACCTGATCTTCAGATGAAAAAGATCCCAGGAGATCACAGTCTGGAAGGGAGGCTCAGAGCAAGGTTGGATGGTGGCTGCAGAGGGCTGGAGATAAAAGGGATGAGGGTGGCCAGAGCTGAGCAGGGGCTGTGGCAGAAGCTGTTCTGGACTCAGCCCTGCTCGATGGGGCCAGATGCAGCAAATCTCACAGCCAAGGAGATCAGGACGGTGAGAGACAGCACAGACAGACAAGCAGAGCACAGCCTTCCTGCAGCACTGTGCTGCTCCCCTGGGATTTGCACCTGGCTGCCTGCAAAGCTCAAATTCATCCTGGAAATGCTTCCAGCAGTTTTCCAAACCAGTTTGAGTCCTTCTACCATTTGCCTTTCACCTCATCTGCCTTTATCAGAAGGAAATTGCCCACAGCTACCTCTAACAAAAGCTTTCTTCCAGTGAACCTTCCAATCTTCCTCTATCCTGGGAAGCCAGCTCTGGAAAAAGCCCACCCATTATCCACCACCAAGACATTCCTCACAGGAGCATCCTCATCTTCACCTGGCCAGTGTCAGCTGGGGTAGGGCAACTCAAAGTAGAGATGAGGTTAAAAAGGGAGAGGTAAGGCCAAGGGGCAATTGGTAGGGAGGGATTTGTTTCTTTAGTGGCTCTAGCTCCAGCAGGCATGAAAGTTGAGGATGCTCTCGGGGGAGGGAAGATTCTTGTCTGAAGGCAAACTGGCCTACTCACTCTATTTATAGAGGAGAGGCAGCATTTGAGCCCTGCTGCAGCTCAGCAGAGCCCACTTAGATGCTCTCCATGTTATGCAAGTGATCCCCTGGCCCAGCTCCATGCGTGGGGGTGGCTGCAGGAGCACGAGGAGCTGCCCCATGCAGGGCAGGAGGCATCCAAGCAGCACAGGGGTGGGCAAAGCCAATCCCCCACTGCAGGCACCGTGCTGCAACGTGAGGAAAACAGTGAGAGCTCTGGAAGCAGAAGACTTCCACTGGAATAAACTTTCACTCTCTCCACTGGAATAGTCCTCCACTCTCTCCACTGCAATGAACAGAGAAGGGGAGAACTGGGAGGCTCAGATTTCCCCATGGAACTGCAAGGAAAAGGGGGCCAAAAAAATTAGGATTGCTGGAAACCTTCTGTATTGAAGGGAAGAGCAACAAACTCTGATGTCTGTCCTGAGCACCACTGCCTGGCTGCTCACCGTGGGGCTGCTCAGGGATGAGATCACAGAATGTCAGGGGCTGGAAGGGACCTCCAAAGCTCAGCCAGTCCAACCTCCCCGCAGAGCAGGATCNAGGTCACCTCTCAGTCTCCTCCAAGCTCTCAGCCCCAGCTCCCTCAGGCTCTCCTCATAACAGAGATGTTCCTTTCCCTTCATCATCTTTGTGTCTCTGTGCTGGACTCTCTCAAGCAGTTCAATGTTATTCTTGAACTGGGGTCCCCATAACTGGACATGGTCCTCAGCAGGGCAGAGCAGAGGGGCAGGAGAACCTCTCTCGACCTATTAACCACAGCCCTTCTAATCCACCCCAGAATGGTATTGCTCCTCCTGGCCACCAGAGCACACTGCTGACTCATGGTCAACCTCCCATCCACTAGGACCCCCAGATCCTTTTCCCCTTCATTGCCTTCCAACAGGTCAGTCTCCAACCATCTCCTCCTCCTCTCTGGTCTGCTGATGTCCAGCAGGCAGAGCAAGAGCCGCTGCAAATAGGACTTTGGCCTTCAAGGCAGTGCCTGTGCTTTAGGAACCAAAGCAGTCACTTTGAAGGGTCAGGAGACACAAAGTTCCACAGGAGACAAACGTCGAGGAGTTACCATGACACAGNGAAGGGTCAGGAGACACAAAGTTCCACAGGAGTTACCATGACACAACCAAATTGGCTAATAGTCCTCTCCCTTCTCCTTATCTGCCCAGAGCAAACTGAGCCTTCCAAAGAACTCTTTGTCTGCTATCTCAGCTATTAGCTATAAGGGTGACAAAGGGAACCATCAGTGGGAATTTAATCCTGGGTTTTAGGGATAAGTCTCAAGAATCCAGCCCCTGCTCTTCATTCATGGTCGAGCAGCACATTTAATAACAAAATCTTGTGACTCTCATCCCCGTGGAAGCTCTCAACACTGCAATCTCTGTGTTTTGATAAGCAAAGCCCAGAGCCAGGCACAGCACACAGGTATCAGCACCAGCATCTTGCTTGCATCCATCAGCCCTGCCCCCAGGAGCTCCTCACACAATGGTCTGGGTTGGAAAGGATCTTAAACATCATCTAGCTCCAAACCTCTGCCACAGGCAGGGACACCTCCCACTAGGCCAGATTGCTCCAGGTCACATCCAGTATCAAATACCTCCAGGGAGGAGGCATCCACAGCCTCCCTGGGCAACCTGTGCCAGTCTCTCCCCACCCTCACTCTCAACAATTTCTTCCTCATCTCCACTTTCAATAATTTCTTCCTCATCTCCACTCTCACTCTCCTCTCTCCCAGCTCAAAGCCATTGTCCCTCATGCTGGCACTCCAAGTCTTTGTCAAAAGTCCCTCCCCAGCTCTCCTGCAGTCCCTTCAGGTACTGAAATGCAGCTCTAAGATCTCCCTGGAGCTTTCTTTTCTTCCAGCTGAGCAACCCCAACTTTCCCAGCCTGTTCCTATAGGGGAGCTTCTCCAGACCTCTGATCACCTTCATGACCTGCTCTGGGCCCTTTCCAGTAGCTCCAGTTCCATCTTGTGCTGGGGACCCCAGCAGTGGAGGCAGTGCTGCAGGTGAGGTCTGAGCAGAGCAGAGGGGCAGAATCCCCTCCCTGTGCTGCTGCTCTCCCTGCTGTGGTTGCAGCCAGCGCACAGCTGGCTCTGGGCTGCCAGTGACCAGTGCTGGCACCTGGGCAGTTTGGCACCAACTGACACCACCAAGCTCTCATCCAGACTGCTCTCAAGCCCCTCCTCACCCACCCTATGTTTGCTCTTGGGAGGATATCATGAGAGTAAACAGGGATGGGATCAAACTGAAGGGCCATGAGGGCGAGCTGGTGCCCACCAGTGAAATGGAAACAATCTCTGTACAGCAGCTGCCACTTTGTCCAGCACAAGGGACTGAAAGCCACCAGAGGAAGACATCTAAATCTCAAAGGGGATAAATTACCAGCCAGAGTCAGCTCCTGCAGAGACAGGGGCACAGAACACACAGAGCAGTGGATAGAGCTGGGCTTGCTGAACACAAGATGGTGTGGCACCTTCCAGGGATAATTCAGAGAGTCATAAAACTGTCAGGGCTGGAAGGGACCCAAGAACCATCCAGCTCCAACCCCCCTGCAACAGGCAGGGAGGCCTCACACTAGGTCAGGTTGCTTAGAGCCACATCCAGCCTAGCCTTAAAAACAACCAGGGATGAGGCTTCCATCACCTCCCTGGACAACCTGTGCCAAGGTCTCACCACCCTCACTGTAAAGAGCTTCTTCCTAACATCCAGTCTGAATCTACACAATTTGTTCCATTCTCCCCCCTCCTATCACTACCTGACAGCCTAAAAATCACCTGTTTGTGCTTTGTTCCATTCCCCCCAGTCCTATCACTACCTGACAGCCTAGAAAGTCTCCCAGCAGCTTTCTTGTAGCCCCCTTAAGATACTGCAAGGCCACAAGAAGGTCTCCTCAGAGCCTTCCCTTCTCCAGACTGAACAGCCCCAACTCTCCCAGTCTGTCCTCATAGCAGAGCTGCTGCAGCCCTCTGAGCATCCTTGTGGCCCTGCTCTGGACACACCCCAGCACACCCATATCCTTCTTGTAATAGGTGCTCCAGAGTTGGGTATAGTGCTCCAAGTGTGGTCCCACCAGAGCAGTGCAGAGGGGCAGAATCCCCTCCCTCGCCCTGCTGCCCACACTTCTCTTGCAGCCCAGGCTCTGGTTGGCTCCCTGGGCTGCAAGTGGACACTGCTGGCTCATGTTGAGCTTCTCATCCACTGGCATTCCCAAATTCCTTTCCTTAGGTTTGCTTTCAGGCAGTCACAGCCCAGCCTATATCAGTGCTTGAGATTGTCCCAACAGCTCCCCAGACCCAGGTATCTCCTGGACATCACAGAATCAATCAGGTTGGAAAAGACCTTTGAGATGGTTGAGTCCAACCTATCAATCTAACACCTTCTAATTAACTAACCTATGGCACCAAGCCATAGAATCATAGAATGGTTTAGGTTGGAAGGGACCTCAAGGATCATCCAGCTCCAACTCCCTGCCATAGGCAGGGACACCTCCCACTAGAGCAGGCTGCCCAAGGCCCCATCCAACCTGGCCTTAAACACCTCCAGGGAGGAAGCAGCCACAACCTCCCTGGGCAACCTGTGCCAGTGTCTCACCACCCTCACTGTAAAGAACTTCCTCCTAACATCCAGTCTAAACCTCCCCTCCTTCAGCTTAAACCCATTACCCCTCATCCTGACATTACTAGACCTTGTGAGGTAAGTGTCTCATCCAACCTCCTTTTAAACACCTCCAGGGATGGGGACTCCACCAGCAGTGCATCCTGTGGTGGGAGATGCCAAGAGGCAACAGGACAACCACGCTTGGTGGGGCAGAGCCACACTTCCCCGCGCAGTGCTGCAATACTCAGCATTTAACCAGCGCCAAACCTACCACCAGCACATGAGCACAGACACCTCAGCCAGGGCTGAATGGTCCCCGTTGGTGTCACCCAAGCTACTTCCCCTGGAGGCTGTTTGCACTGCTGAGGTCATACACAGCTTACACCGTGACAGCCTGGGTCCATCTGGCACAGCATCACATCCTGCAGCGTCAGAGCATCTCCTCTGTGCGCCTTGGGCTGTGCTTCTGCGCCCTCCAGCTGAACAAACAGCCCTGCTGCCTCCCACGCCTCCTCAGGCTGATGAAAGGGGGAAATGTGCCACGCTGCTGCTCGCCACAGCAGACGGAGAGAGACATCAGATGGCTCTGTGGGAGACCCCCTGGTGCCAGCCGCTCTGCCACAGCGGGAGAGAAGAGGCTGCGGCAGCGGGAACCAGCACATCAAAGACAAAGCAGTCAAGGGACTGACCCAGGCTGAAAGGCAAGCAGCAGTTAACACAGGCTCTTCACTCCTCATAGAATCAAGCAGGTTGGAAGAGAGCTCCAAGATCATCCAGCCCAACCTAGCACCCAGCCCTATCCAGTCAACCAGACCATGGCACTAAGTGCCCCAGCCAGGCTTGGCTTCAACACCTCCAGCCACAGCGGCTCCACCACCTCCCTGGGCAGCCCATTCCAATGCCAATCACTCTCTCTGACAACAACTTCCTCCTAACATCCAGCCTAGACCTCCCCTGGCACAACTTGAGGCTGTGTCCCCTTGTTCTATTGCTGCTTGCCTGGGAGAAGAGCCCAACCCCACCTGGCTACAGCCTCCCTTCAGGTAGTTGTAGGCAGCAACGATTAGGTTGGCATGGAAGGGACCTTGAAGATCATCTAGTTCCAGCCCCCCTGCCTTTGGGCAGAGCAGGACTCCTTCCACTAGGCCAGATTGCTCCAAGCCTCAACCACCAGAGAGACTTGGATAGGCTTGAGAGGTTGGCCTAAGCCAACCTCATGAAGTTCAGCAAGGTCAAGTGCAAGGTTCTACACTTGGGTCAGGAAAATTCCAAGCACGAATCCAAGCTGGGCAAGGAAGGGCCTGAGAGCAGTCTGGAGGAGGAGGACTTGAGGATGTCAGTTGGTGACGAACTCCCCAAGAGTCAGCAGTGGTCCCTGGCAGCCCAGAAGGCAGCTGTGTGCTGGCTGCCTCCAAAGCAGGGAGAGCAGCAGGACAGGGAAGGGAGTCTGCCCCTACGCTCTCATGAGGTTCATCTTCCTGTGGTGACTGCATACAGTGAAAGCAGCTTTCAGCCCTTGCTGGAGGCCAAGAGATGGCTGAAACTGGAATCAGGCTGGCATTTGGGGCTGCCTCAGAGGCTGATTCTATGATTCTATGATTTTTGGGCTCCCCAGTTGAAAAGGGACAGGGATCAGCTGGAGCAGGTCCAGTGGAGAGCTGCAAGGATGATGAGGGGAATGGAGCATTTACTGAGGAGCGGCTGAGGGACCTGGGGCTGCTTAGTCTGGAGAAGACTGAGAGGGGAATTTAATCCATGTCTATAAAACTCTGAGGGCTGGGGGTCAGGAGTGGGGGGACAGGCTCTGCTCACTGCTCCTTGGGATAGGACAAGGAGCAATGGATGGAAGCTGCAGCACAGGAGGTTCCAGCTCAACACAAGGGGGAACTTCTTGACTGGAAGGGTCCCAGAGCACTGGCACAGGCTGCCCAGAGAGGTTGTGGAGTCTCCTTCTCTGGAGCCTTTCAAGGCCTCTCTGGATGTGTTCCTGGGTGACCTGAGCTAGATTGTGTGGTCCTGCTCTGGCAGGGGGGTTGGACTGGATGAGCTCTTTGGGTGCCTTCCAGCCCCTAGCATCCTGTGAGCCTGTGAAACAGTGGTTAGCTAAGCTGCCTTGGGCCCACCTTGTGTGTCCTCAGAGCGAAGCAGCTGGCAGAGTGGTGAATGGGACGGGTTGGAGGAGACACCTGGGAATTGTCCACACACAAAGGTGTGGGTCAGCTGCAGGAGCTCAGCCACTTCTGCTCTGTCCTTGGGGTGGGAGATTCCAAGAAGACAAAAGCACAAGCATGGGCTGTGGGTGTGGGAAGGGCTGCAGATGGCTCAGACTGACACTTCAGGGAGGAACGTGGGATCTTAGCAGGTTCCTGAAATATTACCTTTGTCTGTCTAACAGGAACTGGGTGAGAGCTGAGCGTGTCCCAAAACAAAAGCTCCTAGGGAGAGTGCCAGCAGGGTCAGGAGAAGCTCTGCTGTACCAGGGAAAGCACATTAGGACTCTAGTGTGCAAACTGTGCCCACCAAGGTAAGAGGGACAATGGGCACAAGTTGGAACTCAGGAAGTTCCACCTCAACGGGAGAAGCTTCTTTACTGTGAGGGTGACTGAGCCCTAGAGCAGGCTGTCCAGAGAGGTTGTGGAGTCTCCTTCTCTGGAGCCTTTCCAGCCCTGTCTGGATGTGTTCCTGTGTGACCTGAGCTAGATTGTGTGGTCCTGCTCTGGCAGGGGGATTGGACTTGATGATCTCTTTGGATCCTTTCCAACCTCTGACATCCTGTGAGCCTGGGATCCTCCTCTTCTCCAAGCTGAACAGCCCCAACTCTGCCAGCCTGTCCTCATAGGAGAGGTGCTCCAACCCTCTGCTCATCTTTATGGCCCTCCTCTGGACTTTGTCCAATAGATCCATGTCCTCCTTGCACTGGGGACTCCAGAGGGAGATGCAGTACTTTAGGTGGGGTCTCACAAGAGCAGAAGGGCAGAATCACCTCCCTTGACCTGCTGACCATACATCTTAAGATGCAGCCCCGGATCCAGTTGGCTTTTTTGGGCTCAAAGCTTGCATGGCTGCTGCATCTCTGACAATAAATGATCCTCTGGAGGAATATGTGACGTGGCAAAGCAGCAGCCTCACTGCCTTGTCCTTACTCCTCCTTGCTACACAAGGACAATGGCTTTTAATGTGAGAAATTAATGGAACAAAGCTGAATACCAAGGATAATGCCAAGTGCATTGTCTGTTAGATACTGGCAATGCAGCTGCCACCTCAGCAGCACCCTGAGCTGCTCCAACAAGAAACAAAGGGCAACGAAGCTGGTGAGGGCTCTAGAGGGCAAATCTTGTCAGGAGCAGCTGAGGGAGTTGGGTTCTGAAGAAGAGGCTGAGGGGAGACCTTCTCACTCTCCACAACTCCCTGAAAGGAGGCTGGAGATGGGGATTGGTATCTTCTCACAAGTCACAACCAGTAAAACATGAGGAAATGGCATCAAGTTACACCAGGGGAGGTTTAGTCTGGACATAGCAAAAGCTTCTATACCTAAACGGTGGTCAAGCCCTGGAGCAGCCCAGGGCAGTGGCTGAATTAGAGCCATGGAATCATAGAATCAGTGAGGGTTGGAAGGGACCACAAGGAGCAGCCAGTTCCAACCCCCCTGCCATGCCCAGGGACACCCTACCCTAGAGCAGGCTGCACACAGCCTCAGCCAGCCTGGCCTGAAACACCTCCAGCCATGGGGCCTCAACCACCTCCCTGGGCAACCCATTCCAGCCTCTCACCACTCTCATGCTCAACAACTTCCTCCTCACCTCCAGCCTCACTCTCCCCACCTCCAGCTTTGCTCCATTCCTCCCAGTCCTGGCACTCCCTCACAGCCTCAAAAGTCCCTCCCCAGCTTTCTTGTAGCCCCCTTCAGATCCTGGAAGGCCACAAGAAGGTCACCTGGGAGCCTCCTCTGCTCCAGCCTCTGCAGCCCCAACTCTTTCAGTCTGTGCTCACAGCAGAGCTGCTGCAGCCCTCTGAGCATCCTCCTGGCCACATTTTTGTTCTCTTAAGGATCTGCTGTGAGTGAGGACACGGCAGCAGTCCCAAAGCTCTACATGCATTTGATTCCTTTTAGCTGTCAAAAGAGAGGAGCCCTCAGACCCCCCCCAGGACCCAGTTTCTCCAGGCCAGCCAGGTGGTTTCTGCACACCAGCTCTGTCCACTGGCAGTACACACCAAGGTGGGTGGAGGAGAACACTTGCCAATAACTGGGCTGTCTCTCACCACTTCCCCTGTCTGCAATCTACCATACAAAGCATCTTCTGACCAGGACAACTCCATTTGGGACTCTTCCCTTCTCATTTCAGGGACTTTGAGAAACCTCAAATCACTTCCAGTCTGCTCTTGGAAACTTCAATCACTCATTTTCTAGATGGTGCTCATTGGTTCAGCATCCTACATGATGTCCTCTTGTGTTTCTGCTGCTCACAACAAGCCCTACAAACCTCAGGGCTCCACCAGCCAGGAGCTCAGCAAAGCTTCAGCAGTGAAGTTTTCCTTGGTCACCATTCTTCATCTGATGGAAAGAAGGATGGGGCACAGAGGGCACCATGCTTAGCCAGCATGTTCTCCAAAGGCCATCAGCTCCATCATCAACATCTAAGGTTACTAAGCAGTGTCTCTTGGGAGCACAGATCAGCCACAGGTCCTGTTCCCTTCCAGAAAAAAAGCAGTTCTTCACCTAATGGGCAATGTTCTGCCATCTGCACATTCAGAGCTTGATCTGTGCTGTGCCAGCTGTCCCAGTGAAGTCACTGCCTGGGCACTACTGGCAAAGGGGATGCTGAAGAGCAGGATGGCACAAATCAAATGGGTGGCACAGCTTCCAGGGGGATACTCTCAGCCTGCTTAGCCAGAACTCATCCTTGGAGCTGGCTATAGTTTGAGATAGAGGCATTAGACAGTGCAGGAGGCGGGCAGCCTATTTTCTGCTTTCCTCCAGAGCTAGCATCAACTCCCAGCCTCTATCAACAACACATTTACATCACTGACTGCCACTTTGCAATCCTGCAGGTGAGCAGAGCACACAGCTTTTGACCCTGAGCAGTTGTTTGGGAGAGTCAATCCTTGGCACCCGTGCAGGATGTTCCACCAGCAGCACAATGCCTCAAAGCTGTTCCAGCAAAGATCAGCTCTGCTTCAGCACCAGGTGTTAGTCACTGAGAACATCAAGGGAAGGAGATGGCTGTGAACAAACCCTCCCCTCCTTTGGCTGCGTCGGTTACACCTGTAAGAGCACAGCCAGGGCTCACTGCAAACAACCAGGACTCTGTTTAAGAGGGACAGGGATCAGCTGCAGAAGGTCCAGTGGAGAGCTGCAAGGATGATGAGAGGACAGGAGCACTGCCTGAGGAAGAGAGGCTGAGGGGCTTGGGGCTGCTCAGTCTGCAGAAGAGAAGACTAAGAGGGGATTGAGTCAATGTCCAAAGTATCTGAGGGCAGGGGATCAGGAGTGGGGGCACAGGCTCTGCTCACTGCTCCCTGGGATAGGACAAGCAGCAATGGATGGAAGCTGCAGCACAGGAGGTTCCAGCTCAACACAAGGGGGAACTTCTTGACTGGAAAGGTCCCAGAGCACTGGCACAGGCTGCCTAGAGAGGTTGTGGAGTCTCCTTCTCTGGAGCCTTTCCAGGCCTGTCTGGATGTGTTACTGTGTGCCCTGAGCTAGACTGTGTGGTCCTGCTCTGGCAGGGAGCTTGGACTGGATGAGCTCTTTGAGTCCCTTCCAACCCCTGACATCTGTGATCTGAATCCACACTCTCTGGCCAGGCCCAGCAAACAAGGACAGGAGCACTGCTTGAACAGAGGAGCACAACACTTGCTGCTGATGGGATTTCATTACCTCTTGGAGAAGCAGAGTCACAGAATCATGGAGTAGATTGGGTGCAAAGGGATCTTGAAACCTCACCCAGTCAAACCCCCTTGCAGCCAGCAGGGACATCTGCAGCTAGAGCAGGTTGTTCAGAGCCCCAAACAACTTCACCTGGGACGGTCCCAGGCATGGGACAGCTACCACCTCCCTAAGCATCCTGGACCAGGCTCTTGCCATCCTCAGCATAAAAAAATCTTCCTTCTCTCCACTCTGCATCTGCCTCTTTAAGTTTCAAACCATCACCTCTTGGCCTGTCACAACAGGTCCTACTCAAACCTCTGTCCCCAGCTTTCTGATCTCCCCTTTAAGCACTGAAAAGCCACACCTGTGATTCACATTCTGTGATTCTGTGCTCCACAACCTCCCTGGAGGTGTTGAGGACGAGGCTGGATGAGGGCTTGAGTGACTGTTCTAGTGGGAGGTGTCCCTGCCTATGGCAGGAGGGTTAGAACTGGCTGAGCTTTGAGGTCCCTTCTAACCTAAACCATTCTATGATTCTATGAGTGTGTGCCTGCAAGCTGGGATGACTGAGCCTGGTGCCAGGAGCCATGTGGAAGCTGTGGGCTAGAGCCATGCATGCTATGACAGCAGCACTACACATTCCTACTGCTCCAAGCTAATCCCTCAGCCCAGATTGCACACAGGCTCATTTGGGATTTATGAACTGCACAGGGCTCACAATCACATTCAACCCAGGGAGGTGGTGGAGTTGCTGTCCCTGGAGGTGTTGAAGCAAAACCTGGATGGGGCACTTAGTGCCATGGTCTGGTTGATTGGACAGGGCTGGGTGTCAGGTTGAACTGGATGAGCTTGGAGCTCTCTTCCAACCTACTTGATCCTATGATTCTATGACAAGCAGGCACAAAAAAATTCCCACCCCCCCACAAAAAAAGGCTCAGGGCAGAGCTCATTGCTGTCCACAACTACCTGAAGGGAGGCTGTAGCCAGGTGGGGTTGGGCTCTGCTGCCAGAAAACCAGCAACAGAAGAAGGGGACCCAGCCTCAAGCTGTGCCAGGGGAGGTCTAGGCTGGATGTTAGGAGGAAGTTGTTGTCAGAGAGAGTGATTGGCATTGGAATGGGCTGCCCAGGGTGGTGGTAGGATCCCCATCCCTGGAGGTGTTGAATCCAAGCCTGGCTGGGGCACTTAGTGCCATGGTCTGGTTGATTGGGCAGGGCTGGGTGCTAGGTTGGGCTGGCTGAGCTTGGAGCTCTCTTCCAACCTGCTTGATTCTATGATAAGCAGGCACAAAAAAATCCCCAGCCCCCCCAAAACACAACACCCACCCCCCAAGCAAACCAAACCCAACCCAGCTATGGGGAAGAAGGACCAAGAGGAAGCCAAACACAGAGCTATTTCCAGGAGGATAACAACCATATGGAAAAAGTTACCAAGATGATGAATTCTGCCTTCAATATGTTCAAGTAAGAAACTGCCTCAGCCCCAGCCTGGGGGTGGCCAGATCCTCCAAGAGGAAGAGGAAAAAAAAAGCTGCCACCCTAGCTTGAACTTGAACATTTGGTGTTTCATTTGCATGGTGGAATGAGGCAACTGTTATCATTCAAACTTTGCAATTCTTCTCTTGGATCTCTGCCTTCCCAGGTCACATTTGTGGCTCTCACATAACCAGGAATCCCCCTGCTACAATATGCTTCTCCTGGCTCAGCCCTCCAACCAAATTTCCAGAGCAGCTGACGTGGAAATTTACCATCAAACAACTATTAAAGTGGGTTTGTTTTTTACCTCGGGCTGTAAAGGAAACTGCTCGGTGTGCTCTGCATAACAAAGCCAAGGAAATCAGCTCTTGCCTCACCTGCTCTGTGGCAGGCTGCCATGGAGCATCCTGCTGCTGGCTCCTCCAGTTTGTAAAGCACAGTCAGAGTACCATGGAATAGTTTGGGTGCAAAGGGATCTTGAAAGCTCAACCAGTCCAACCCCTCCATGCAGCCAGCAGGGACATCTGCAGCTAGAGCAAGTTGCTCAGAGCCTCAATCAACCTCATCTGGGATGGTTCCAGGGATGGGGCAGCTACCACCTCTCCGGGCAGCCTGAGTCAGGCTCTCATCATCCTCAGCATAAAAAAGTTCTCCCTTCTCTCCACTCTGAATTTGCCTCTTTTAGTTTCAAACCAGCACCCCTTGGCCTGTCACAACAGGTCCCACTCAAAACTCTATCCCCACCTTTCTGATCTCCACCAGAAGGTCTCCCTGGAGCCTTCTTTTCTCTAGGCTGCACATCCTCAACTCTCCCAGCCTGGCCTCACAGCAGAGCCTTTCCAGCCCTGCCAGCCCTGCTGTGGCCTTCTCTGGCCCCACTCCAACAGAACCAAGTATTTAGAATTCTCTTCATGTTGAGGTGGAGCTTCCTGGGTTCCAGTTTGTGTCCATTGCTCCTTGTCCTATGACAGAACACCAGTGAAAAGAGCCTGGCCCCTTCCTCCTGACACCCACCCCTCAGATATTTATAGGCATTGATCAGATCCCCTCTCAGTCACAGAATCAAGCAGGTTGGAAGAGAGCTCCAAGCTCAGCCAGCCCAACCTAGCACCCAGCCCTGGCCAATCAACCAGACCATGGCACTAAGTAAGGCATTCGACTCTGTCCCACATGACATCCTGGTCACCAAACTGGAAAAGCACAAACTGGATGGGTGAGCACTCACTGGATAAGGAATTGGCTGGATGGTGGCACCC
>WAAF01018211.1:115346-135514 GCA_013400475.1 Tricholaema leucomelas | reverse complement strand
CCCTGGCACAGCTTGAGGCTGTGTCCCCTTGTTCTGTTGCTGCTTGCCTGGCAGCAGAGCCCAACCCCACCTGGCTACAGCCTCCCTTCAGGCAGCTGCAGACAGCAATGAGCTCTGCCCTGAGCCTCCTCTTCTGCAGGCTGCACACCCCCAGCTCCCTCAGCCTCTCCTCACAGGGCTGTGCTCCAGGCCCTTCTCCAGCCTTGCTGCCCTTCTCTCAACACCTTCCAGCACCTCTTGAGCTCAGGAGCCCACAAGTGGACACAGCCCTCTAGGTGTTTCACGTCCTTCTCGTGTTGGGGGTTTCAGAACTGCACACAGTACTCCAGGTGGGGTCTGACCTCCTCTGGACCTACTCCAGCAGGTCTGTGTACTTCTTGTCTTGGGATTCCAATAGCTGGACACAGCACTCCAAGTCTCCATTTCAAGTGAGGTCTCATTACCCCACTTGAAGTGCTTGGGGAAAGCAAAGCTCAGCAGAGCCATGGAGAGCCAGCTCAGGGCAGAGCAGCCCAGTCCCACTCCAGCTGTCCAAGCACACTCTTGCTCATCTCTCCCCAGCACACTGAGGTGCCCCCACCAAGGCAGTTCCACACTGTGGAAGTGCTCTGTGGAGACATTTCTCTCTGCTGCCCAATCTTCTAAAACCAGCACATCCTTCTAAGTCCTTACACTTAACTGGGATGAATCCAAGCCTTTTTCCCCAACTAATGGCAATTCCTTTTACTACTTTGCATCCCAACTTCATCTTCCTTCTCCCTTTCTGTGCAAATCACCACCCACATGCCTCCAAGTGTGGAAAGCCTTTGCCAACCCAAGTACCCAGGAGAAAATTAAAGCTAGAAACTATTAACCAGCTTTGGGGTTGGGTTTTTTTTCCCCATCACCATCAAGCTCTAAATCCTCTCCTATTCAAGCTACAAGTGGGCTGATCTACATCTTCTGCAGATGTCTGTGTTCAAGGGGAAAAAACCCAACACAGCAGCAATAAAATCCTCTTCTGGCTAATAAACAGCAAGTAATTGCAGTCTGTTTCTTTGCTGCAAAAGGAGCTGTGCTGGGGATGGCATTGGCTGGCACTGCCTCATTTGTATCAGCAACTTGTATCATTAGCTTTACATGCTCCTGCAAACCCTACCCACAGCACAACCACCTCTCCCTTTGTCCACCTGGCAGCCAGAGAGTGATGCCAGAGGTTCTTCTTCTTCCCCGTTCCTTAGGGTCATGGAATCATTCAGGTTGGGCCTCCAACAGCACAGAACCCAACTGTTAACCCAGTGCTGCCAGGTCGACACTAAAGCACCTTCCTCAGCACCACAGGTTCTTTGTGAGGCTCTAAAAGCCCTCTGGGGATGAGGACTCCACCCTTGCCCTGGGCAGCCTCTTTAAGGGCTTGACAACCCTTCTGGGGAAGAGACTGTTCTTCACATCCAACCTAAACCTCCCCTGCTGCAACTTGAGGCTATTTCCTCTCATCTTATCACCTAATACTAAGGAGAAGAGCCCAACCCCACCTGGCTACAGCCTCCCTTCAGGGAGCTGCAGACAGCAATGAGCTCTGCCCTGAGCCTCCTCTGCTGCAGGCTGCACACCCCCAGCTCCCTCAGCCTCTCCTCACAGGGCTGTGCTCCAGGCCCCTCCCCAGCCTTGCTGCCCTTCTCTGGGCACATTCAAGCACACATAGGATCTGCAAGGATCACCTCAACATCAAAGCATGCCTGTGCTGATGGGCAAGGATTTCTGCCCCTCTGCTCTTGTGACAGCTCACCTGGAGTGCTGCTTCCTGCTCTGGATGTCCAGAGCCAGGTGGCCTAGCCAGGGCAGCCAGCTGGGCTAGCAGGACAGTGGCAGATAGCAATGAGGTCTCCCTTCAGCCTCCTGCTCTCCAGGCTGAATACCCCCAGCTCCCTCAGCTGCTTCTCCCCGACCCTCCGACCCTGTTCTCCTGACCCTTCCCCACTCCAGCCCCTCAATGCCCTTCTTGGAGCAGGGAGTCCAAAACTGAACCCAGTAGTCAAGGTGTGGCCTCACCAGTGCTGAGTACAGGGCGAAACAATCACTTCCATGGCGCTGCTGGCCTTGCTGTATACCACAAGGTGAGCTCAAGCTTCTTTTGTTCTAATTCCTACTCACCAGATAACACCAAACCCACAACTGAGCAGGATTAGACATCCTCCAGCACAGCAACAGCCACAGCTGAGCGCTGGACTGTGAGCCCCACGGATGAAATTTAAGGGGAGTTATTTTGCTTGAAGCGATTCTACAATAAGATGGAAGCCAAAGAGATGTTGCCTTTTTTTTTTGGCCACAAGCAAAGTTAAACAACTGCTTCTGCCTCTCTCTTCCAGAAAGCAACTTGCTGATGAATTCAGAAGCAAGGTAAACAATAAACAGTGATGATGTGCACAGGGATGATGATTCAGCCCGAGCGGCGGAGCAGCATTTGAGTAACAGGCTACAAACATGTGCTTTATTCTCTCATTGATGATTCTCCAGTGAGCAACAGAACAACATGTCTTGTGTAGCCACCAGGCAACAGCATGGGCCCACTAGCAAGAGCTAATGACACAGAAGCACAGAATAGCTAAGGTTGGAAGGCACTTGAGAGATCATCTACTCCAACTTGCCTGCTGTGGCAAGGATGCTTCTCAACTAGACTGAGTTCACAGAACCACAGGATTAATCAGGTTGAGATCATTGAGTCCAACCTAGCACCTAACAACTTCTGATTAACTAACCCATGGCACTAAGTGCCTCATCCAGACTCCTTTTAAACACTTCCAGGGATGGGGACTCCACCACCTCCCCAGGCAGCCCATTCCAATGCCAGTCTCTCTTGCTGGGAAAAACTTCCTCCTAACATCCAGCCTGAACCTGCCCTGGCACAACTTGAGGCTGTGTCCCCTTCTTCTGTCGCTGGCTGCCTGGCAGCAGAGCCCAACCCCACCTGGCTACAGCCTCCCTTCAGGGAGCTGCAGACAGCAATGAGGTCTGCCTGGATCTGGATGATCCTGGTGGTCCTGTCCAACCATAGCAATTCATAGTAGTTAGATGCTGTGCTGAGGGATTTGGTTTAGTCAAGAACTTGTCAGTGTGAAACCAACGATTGGACTCAATGATCTTGAAGGTCTTTTCCAATCTAAGAAATTCTGTGATTCTGCCCTGAGCCTCCTCTGCTGCAGGCTGCACACCCCCAGCTCCCTCAGCCTCTCCTCACAGGGCTGTGCTCCAGGCTCCTCACCAGCCTTGCTGCCCTTCTCTGGGCACGTTGCTCAAGGCCTTGTCCAACTTGGCCTTGAACATCCACAACTCCCTTGGGCAACCTGATCCAGTGTCTCACTGCCCTCATACCGAAGAACTTCTTCCTAACCCTGCTCTCCCTCAGCTTCAACCTATTCCCTGTTGTCCTGTCTCCAGAAACCCTTAAGAAAAGTCCTTCTCCAGTCTCCCTGTAGGATCCCTCCAGCTACTGGAAGGCAACTCAAAGGTCCTCCCAGAGCCTTCTCTTCTCCAGGCTGAACAACCCCAGCTCCCTCAGCCTATCTTCATAGCAGAGGTGCTCCAGTCCTTGGCTCACCTTTGTAATCCTGCCATGCCCAACCACTCAAAGGATCACTTTAAAACATCCAGCCTCAGAGAGGATTACACATCTCAGGACCATTTTTTTTACAGCTAGGCAGCAGTAAACACGAAGCAGCTGGGAGGTTTCAACTCACAACAGCACAGCACTGCCTAGGAGAATGTGCAGTGTCAAAAAGATCTGCTGGAAAAGTGAAAATGTATTGGGACACCTGCAAAACAGCTCCATTCTGCCTGCATAATCAAGCTCTGCAAAATGCAAATGGTACAGCAAGAAAAAAAGATGCTGGGGGAAAGTTCTCCTATGAAAGGCACAAAATCCTGAGCCACCAAAGGGAAGAAGGCAATCATGAAAGAGAGCATTTGGGCTTCTGGTTTATGCCTCCTATTTTCCTTTTTGCTTCATCACAACCCTGATTTGCTGGTGTCTGTTAGTTGGATAGAGAGAAGATGGAAATGGTTTCTGTTGCATCAACAAAAACCAGCATGAGAGATAACTGCAAGGGCAGGGAGCCAGCTCTGAGGTAGCTGCAGGTCAGAGAGGCTCTGCTGCACTCAACAAAGCTGTGTGGACCCTGCCAAGAGTGAGATTTTGACCTCCTCAGAGCTGTGATCAAAGAAATCTGTGCAGAAAGCTGTTGGGAGCCCATAATATTCCTTTCAAAGGCAGTTACCTGCGTGTGGATGGGGAAAGAGACAACAGAGCATCTGCAGCTGCTCCTTTCCGAGAGCCCTTGGGCAGCTGCATGTTGTAGGTGGCTGTCGCTAGGACCAAAGGCATGTGAGGATGAGTGTGGTGAATCCACCAGGAGGGAATCATCATAGAATGGGTTAGGTCAGAAGGGACCTTAAAGAACACCCAGTTCCAACCCCACCTGCTGATGGACAGGGACACCTCCCATTGGCCCAGGCTGCTCCAAGTCCCATCCAAGTTCAAGGTGTTGAGCACCTCCAGGGAGGGGACATCCACAACTGCCCTGGGCAACCTGTGCCAGTGCCTCACCACCCTCACCCTGAAAAATTTCTTCCTCATCTCCAGTCTCAATCTCCTTTCTTCCAGCTCAAAGCCATTGCCTCTCATCCTGTCACTTTCAGCCCTTGTCAAGAGTCACTCCCCAGCTATCCTGAAGCCTTTTCAGGTACTGGAAGGCTGCTTCGAACTCTCCCTGGAGTCTTCTTTTCTCCAGGCTGAACAGCCCCAACTCTCCCAGCCTGTCCCCACAGGGGAAATTCTCCAGCCTTCTGATCATCTTCATGGCCTGCTTTGGACTCTCTCCAGCAGCTCCATGTCCTTCTTGTGCTGGTTTTCCCAAAACTGGAGGCAGTGCTGCAGGTGCAGCAGAGCAGAGGGGCAGATTTCCCTCCCTGTGCTGCTGCTTGCCCTGCACTGGCTGCAGCCAGCACACAGCTGGCTCTGGGCTGCCATTGACAGTGCTGACTCCTGGGCAGTTCTTCATCAACAAACACCCCCAACTCCTTCTCCTCAAGACTGCCATTCATCACCTACAAATACAGACTGGGCAAGGAGTGGCTTGAGAGCAGTCTCAAGGAGGAAGACTTGGGGGTGTCAGCTGGTGAAACACACAGCATGGGCTGGGAATGGTTGCAGGTAGGCAGCCATGGGGTACTGGTAGATAATAGGCTGAAGATGAGGCAGCAGTGTGCCCAGGTGGGCAGCAGAGCCAATGGCATCCTGGGCTGGCTCAGGAGCAGTGTGGGCAGCAGGACAAGGGAGGTTCTTCTGCCCCTGTGCTCAGCACTGCTCAGGATGCATCTGGAGTGCTGTGTCCAGCTGTGGGCTCCTCAATTCAAAAGAGATGTTGAGGTGCTGGAAGGTGTCCAGAGAANCCTGGAGGTGTTGAAGAAAAGCCTGGCTGGGGCACTTAGTGCCATGGTCTGGTTGATTGGGCAGGGCTGGGTGCTAGGTTGGGCTGGCTGAGCTTGGAGGTCTCTTCCAGCCTGGTTGGGTCTATGATTCTAGGATTTTATGTGCTGGGCTGCATGAAAATTCATCTCCATGGCTGTGGCTTGTTCCCTACTTGAGATCACTGAGTACATTCAGCAGCACAGCCCAAGAGAGCCACTCACCTGCCACTCACCACGGCAAGCACCTGGCAACAACTCCTGCAAGCTTTCTGGTACGAGCAGCAACCAAGCAGTTAACTACCCTAAGAAATACATCCACCCTCCTTAGGCACAGCAAAGCAGCAAGAGGGCCCCACGGTGTTGACAAATCTAAGAGCAAATTAAGAAGCTAAAATAAAATGCACCATCAAGCAAGCAGCTGGAGCGAGGCCAGGAGTCAGAACAAGATGTAAAGGAAATTGTGTTGAGGAATGGGCTCCAAGCAGGCTCAGTGAGCAAGATTCCTAGAAATTGGAAAAGGAAATGGGGGGAAGAATGTGGATTTTTAAGGACACACTGCATGAGCTCAGGGCTGTCCTGGTTGGAAGAGACCTTTAAAGATTGCCAAGTCCAATCATCAGCCCACTGCTGTGCCAGGTTGGACTGGATGAGCTTGGAGGTCTCTTCCAACCTGGTTGATTCTATGATTGTATGGAGGTGTTCAAGCAAAGCCTGGATGAGGCACTTAGAGCCATGGTCTAGTTGGTTGGATAGGGCTGGGTGATTGATTGGACTAAATGAGCTTGAAGGTCTCCTCTGAGGAGAGGCTGAGGGAGCTGGGGGTGTGCAGGCTGGAGAAGAGGAGGCTCAGGGCAGAGCTCATTGCTGTCTACAACTACCTGAAAGGAGGCTGTAGCCAGGTGGGGTTGGGCTCTGCTGCCAGGCAGCCAGGGACAGAAGAAGGGGCCACAGCCTCAAGCTGTGCCAGGGCAGGTCTAGGCTGGATGTTAGGAGGAAGTTGTTGGCAGAGAGAGTGATTGGCATTGGAATGGGCTGCCCAGGGAGGTGCTGGAGTCGTTGTGGCTGGAGGGGTTGAAGCCAAGCCTGGCTGGGGCACTTAGTGCCATGGTCTGGTTGATTGGCTAGGGCTGGGTGCTAGGTTGGGCTGGAGGAGCTTAGAGGTCTCTTCCCACCTGGTTGATTCTATGACTCTATGGAGGTCAGCACTAAAACACATCCCTCAGCACCACAGCCTGCTCCAGGCCTTGACAACTCCTTTGGTGAAGAAATTGTTCCTCACCTCCAACCTAAATCTTTCCTGTTCAACTTGAGGCCTTTTCCTCTTGTCCTAGGCAGAAGAGACCAACCCCCACCTGGCTTTAACCTTTTTTCATGGAGTTGCAGAGAGCAATGAGGTCTCCACTCAGCCTCCTTTTCTCCAGGCTGAACAGCCCCAGCTCCCTCAGCCACTCCCCACCAAGACTTGTGCTCTAGACCCCTTTTTATTGATTTTTGTTTGTTTTTCCCCCTCGAGGAGACAAAGTGGCAGCAACAACTGCTTGAGAGAGTCTAGTGTAAAGCCACAAAGATGATTAAGAGAATGAAACATCTCTTTTATGAGGAGAGACTGAGGGAGCTGGGGCTTGGAGCTTAGAGGAACCTGAGAGGTGACCTCAGTGATGCTTATAAAGATGTGCAGGTGAGTGCCAGGAGGCTGGAGCCAGGCTCTGCTGGGTGATGCCCAACGACAGCACAAGGGGCAGTGGTGGAAGCTGCAGCATAGGAAGTTTCATTTAAACACAAGGAAGATTTTGTTCCCTGTGAGGGTGACAGAAGCCTGGACCAGGCTGCCCAGGGGGCTTGTGGGGTCTCCCTCTCTGGAGAGATTCAAACCCTGGCTGCATGTGTTCCTGTGTGACCTGCTCTGCAGGGAGGTTGGACTTGCTGGGCTTTGGAGGTGCCTTCCAGCCCCTGACACTCTGTGATTCTGTGGGCAGCTGCTTTGGTTGTTGTCTCTCTCCTAACCATGGTTCTCTAGCACAGGATTTGCAGCACCAGATCGGAACGGTATCGATGCAGGAGGACAGGCTGCCACTTCCAGGCAGAAACTCACGGCTTACATCTAAGACATCCAACCAGAAGCAAAAAAGGGCAGCCAGGGTTTGTGTTCATGACCTCACTGACATCACCATGTGCTCACATCTCAGCACCTAGCCCTGCTCAGCAGCCTGCAGACAGGCTGAGGAAAGCAGAGAGTTTCCCAGAAAGAGCTTCTTTTGAAGGATTCTCCTTCCAGGTTTTGAAGCCAGAACCACCCTGCTTTGAAACTCTACCCTGCAGCCAAGAGCTCAGAGAGGAGAGAGACTGATCTGAAAAGGAAAGGAAACCAAACGAAGCAGNTTAGAAGAGACCTCCAAGTTCATCCAGTCCAACCTAGCACCCAGCCCTGGCCAAGCAACCAGACCATGGCACTGAGTGCCCCAGCCAGGCTTGGCTTCAACATCTCCAGCCACAGCGACTCCAGCACCTCCCTGGGCAGCCCATTCCAGTGCCAATCACTCTCTCTGACAACAACTTCCTCCTAGCATCCAGCCTGAACCTGCCCTGGCACAGCTTGAGGCTGTGTCCCCTTCTTCTCTCCCTGGCTGCCTGGCAGCAGAGCCCAACCCCACCTGGCTACAGCCTCCCTTCAGGGAGCTGCAGACAGCAATGAGCTCTGCCCTGAGCCTCCTCTTCTCCAGCCTGCACAGCCCCAACTCTTTCAGTCTGTCCTCACAGCAGAGCTGCTCCAGCCCTCTGAGCATCATCAACAAACAACTCCTGGGAGGTTCAAATAAAACAACAGGAAGGGAAACCTGCAGAAAGTTTGAGCAGCCACAGTTTTGCAGCCCTGCAACCAGTGGGCAGGCAGCAGCTGCCTACCAATGCCCCACTGAAGAGATGTGAGGTCATGTTGTCCAAGAACAACTCTGACCTCCAAGCCCAGCACACAGCAGCTTCATCTCCCTGTCAGTAGTGACAGCTCAGAGCTCTTCTTTCTCAGGACCTCTCCTGAGCCTGCCCATCCCCTTCCATCTCAACCTCTGGGCCAGGGAAAAAAATCACTTTCTCCCCCAGCAGTGTCACAGGAGTGACCTGTAATGATGATGATGACCCCTCTTGAGCTCTGGAGAAGGGGAATAGTGCAGGCACTGATTTATTTTCACATTCCCTACCTGCTCCTGGTAAGCAGAGTTACAGCAGCCAGCCCAGACAATCCTCACAGCCTCCCACTCAGGCAGAGTCAGCACTGGAAGCCAGTCCACACCTCACTGGGCTAGAAACAACCTCTAAGATCATCCAGTCCAACCACTGACCCAACACCACCACGGCCACTAAACCACGTCCCAAAGTGCCAGGTTTGTGCTGCTGAAGTCTAAGAGCAGGCTGATTCCTTTGTGCCTGGGGTACAAACCCTGCCAAGGCCTGCAGAGTGTGTAAAAGGTTTGCTGTGCAAGAAGGGAAGGAGGCAGTGAGGCTGAGCACTTAAGCTCCTGAATGATTTGGTCCTCTTCCTTCAGCACAAGCTGCTCTGGCCAGGAATATCAATAACAAAAGGCTTGGCTGTATGGGAAGTGCAAGATGTGGCTTAACATCCTCCAGGCCTGAACCTAAAGTGCTTTCTGCAGCTGAAGCTGCTGTTCTGGGTGGGGAGCCTGCTGGCAGCTGGGGCACAGGGCTATGAGGATGATGAGGGGACTGGAGGGCATGGCTTATGAGGAGAGGCTGAGGGACCTGGGGATGCTTAGGCTGGAGAAGAGAAGACTGAGAGGGGATTTGATAAATGCTTGTAAGTATCTGAGGGCTGGGGGCCAGGATGGGGGGACAGGCTCTGCTCTGGGATAGGACAAGGAGCAATGGATGGAAGCTGCAGCACAGGAGGTTCCAGCTCAGCACAAGGGGCAACTTCTTGACTGGAAGGGTCCCAAAGCACTGGCACAGGCTGCTCGGAGAGGTTGTGGAGTCTCCTTCTCTGGAGCCTTTCAAGGTCTCTCTGGATGTGTTCCTCTGTGATCTGTGTTAGATAGGATTGTCCTGCTCTGGCAGAGGGGCTTGATGATCTCCTTGGGTCCCTTCCAACCCCTGGGATCCTGAGAGCCTGTGACACAGGAGGCAGCCTGCCTGTGTGGCTGGAAATCCAAGGAGAGCAAATTTCTGGAGTTACATTGGGAGAAGTCTCCTCTCACCTGGGAAGGTACAGAAAATAGTCAGAGAATCATGGAATTTTTCTGGCTGGGAAAGGCTTCTGAGATCATCCAGTCCAACCACAAACCCCACCATGGCCACTAAACCATAGCCCCAAGTACCATGGCCACAGCTTTCTTGAACACCTCCACAGATGGGGACTGCACCACCTCCCTGGGCAGCCTGTGCCAATCCCTGACCACTCTTGTAGCAAAGACATTTTTCTTAACATCCAATCTAAATGCTCCAAGATGTCACTTAATGCATCACAACACTGCAAACAAAATCCATGCCAGGCTGAAAACCAGCCAGGATCCTGTGGTGGCCAGCACCACATCAAGCACCACCCGTGGTCAGCTCAGATCAGCACCACCCACCCCAGTGCCAAACACTGCCTGTCTGATGCTGCAACAAATTCCTTCCCTTTTGACTACAGCAAACTACTACAGCAAACTATTGTGGCCTCCCAGTATCTGAAGTGGGCTATAAAAAAGCTGAGGAGGGACTTTTTAGGCTATCAGGGAGTGACAGAACTAGGGGGAGTTGCTGTCTACAACTACCTGAAAGGAGGCTGTAGCCAGGTGGGGTTGGGCTCTGCTGCCAGGCAGCCAGCAACAGAAGAAGGGGACACAGCCTCAAGCTGTGCCAGGGGAGGTCTAGGCTGGATGTTAGGAGGAAGTTGTTGGCAGAGAGAGTGATTGGCATTGGAATGGGCTGCCCAGGGAGGTGGTGGAGTGGCTGTGGCTGGAGGTGTTGAAGCCAAGCCTGGCTGGGGCACTTAGTGCCATGGTCTGGTTGACTGGCCAGGGCTGGGTGAGCTTGGAGCTCTCTTCCAACCTGGTTGATTCTATGATTCCATGAATGGAGCAAAGCTGGAGGTGGGTAGCGTGAGGCTGGAGGTGAGGAGGAAGTTGTTGAGCAGGAGAGTGGTGAGAGGCTGGAATGGGTTGCCCAGGGAGGTGGTTGAGGCCCCATGGCTGGAGGTGTTTAAGGCCAGGCTGGATGAGGCTGTGGGCAGCCTGCTCTAGTGTGAGGTGTCCCTGCCCATGGCAGGAGAGCTGGAACTGGCTGACCCTTGTGGTCCCTTCCAACCCTGACTGATTCTATGATTCTAAATGCCAGGAGCAGGCACAAACCAGAGGCTCAGCCTGCTGGCCACAACCTGAAAATACTTCAAGTGAATAAATCCCCTTTGGTTGCAGTCAGGGGGAAGCCAGAGAGATTCCACTAAGCAGAGAGATAATCCATGTTCTGTTGTAGAAAGCTGCTGAGGGCACTTTGGGTTTGGTTGATGAGATGCAGAAACATGTGGAGAAAGAAAGAAACAAACCCCCCCACTGGCCATGCACCACCAGACTCTCTGCTCTGGCTCAGCAAAGCACTGGAGCAAGCAAATCCTGCTCAATCTGCTTTTGTGACACGTGGACCTTTCTCTCCATATGTCCCAGGGACAGGGAAGTTGGGAACATTATGGAAGTCCAAAGGCCTCTGTGTTTCCAGCACAACACAGCACTGCCAGCAGTGTCCCTTCCCAACTTACATCTCTTCACCTGTCCTACACCTCCCAGGAGGGTCTCTGGCTTATTGCTAAGGGGAGCTGCAGTAGATACTGGACCAAAGCTGATCTGTCAGAAATTCAGAAGCCTGCATCTCCTGTCTGAGAAGTCAGGAGGAAAGTGAGGTTGGAAGCAGCTGCTTTGACCTGGTAAGTGCCATGAGTCCATCTGCTCTGGCTGAGCTCTCCCCAGTAGCACAGAATTGTTGATACACTTCTTCCTCCAACCCTGTTTAAACTGACTTAAAGTCTTAAAGAGGTTTGAGCTCCTTAGATTCAAGAGGAGGGGGAAAAAATATCAATCACCTGTGCAATGACAAAAGTAAAGAGATTGATCCCTGCATTGGCTTAGGTAAGGAGTTGATGGGGGTGGGGGTGTCTAGGAGTTTACTCCTACCACATAGTCTGTTCATTGGGGTCATAGAATCATGGAATTGGTGGGGTTGGAAAAGCTCTCTGAGCTCATCCAGTCCAAGCAGCAACCCAGCACCACCATGGCCATCAAACCATAGCCCCAAGAGCCATGGTCACAGGAGTATTGAGCCCCTCCAGGCATGGGGACTCCATCACCTCCCTGGGCAGCCTGTGCCAGTCCCTGACCACTCTGGCAGCAAAGACATTTTTCCTCATCTCTAAATTAACCCTCCCCTGGTACAATTTCAGGCCATTTCCCCTCCTCCTATCACCTGATGCTAAAGAGTAGAGCCCAACCCCCACCTCACTGCAGCCTCCACTCAGGGAGATTTAGAGAGCAATGAGATCTTCCCTCAGCCTCCTGTTCTCCAGGCTGAACACCCTCAGCTGCTTCTCCCCAGCCCTGTTTTTCAGACCCTGCCCTTCTCTGGACATGCTCCAACTCCTCAATGTCCTTCTTGGACATTGGAGGGGCCCAAAACTGAATACAGTACACAAGGTATGACCTCACCAGTGCAGAGCACAAGGACACAATTCCTTCCTGAGTCTGCCAACAGAATTCCTCTGTTCCTCCAAACTGCACTTGGAAGCCCCCAGTGCACTCAGCAGCTGTCTGAAAGGCTCACAAAATAACTCTGCCCTCCAAAAATGCTGCACCTCACATCAGACATTTGGTGAAGTGAGTTGATTGTATTGTATTCCCTATCCCTAAGGAAAGGCAAGGCCAAAAATATCACCTTGATGCTTTCATGCCGTGCAAGTCCATCCAGCACATGTCTACCTGCACGTCCCCAGCATCCCTGGTAGCTCAGCAGCTCCTGTAGCCTGGCAGGCATTTGCCCAGCCCACAAGCTGCTGGTCCCAGTCCAGCCCAGAGCAGCAGGGATTCAGAACCACCATATGACAGTTGGTTGGTGGCTTGTGTGAAGCCAGGAGGTTTGGTCCAGGTCCTGGTGGGCAGGTATCCATGTGTCTCAGTCCAGCTACCAGTGAGGAGAAGCCTGAGTGGATGCCAGGCACGAGCAGGATGGGGTCCTCTGAGGTCTGCTGGCAGGGAGGCTCATGGGCACCTGCCTCGTGGTGAGATGCTGGGCTCCAAGTCTGGCACCTTCTGCTGAGCAAGCCTCAGCTTTGTGCTCCCTCTGGGCGATGTAGTTTCTCTGTTGCATCCCTTTTCCACGCTCAGCAGTTCCATAAGCCACCCAAACTGCACAGCAAGGAGCCCCAAAGCTGCAGCTATCCCTGCTCCCTTCCCACATGCAGTTCAGGAAGCTGGTGGAGAACTCTCAAGCAAAGCAAGCAGCTGGGGCTTACTCAGCTGCTTCCCTTCAGCAAAGGGAAAGGTTGTTTGGGTTCCCCCTCCTCCCCCCGCCCAGGGTGGCTACAGTGTGGAAAAGAAAGCAAAAAGGTGGCATAGGCAGGCTGAAGCCACTGGGGTGCATGAGGAGCAAGAGAGGAGCAAGAGAGGAGCTGTCACAGAGAAAGGGCAATGAGCACACTACAAAGGGAGACTGCAGGAGAACAGGGATGGGTGCTGGGGGAGCTGCTGAAGGGATGGAGTAAAGAGAAATTAAGCAAGAAGGGATTCACAGAATCATAGAATCAGTCAGGGTTGGAAGGGACCACAAGGAGCAGCCAGTTCCAACCCCCCTGCCATGCCCAGGGACACCCTACCCTAGAGCAGGCTGCACACAGCCTCAGCCAGCCTGGCCTGAAACACCTCCAGCCATGGGGCCTCAACCACCTCCCTGGGCAACCCATTCCAGCCTCTCACCACTCTCATGCTCAACAACTTCCTCCTCACCTCCAGACTGACTCTCCCCACCTCCAGCTTTGCTCCATCCCCCCCAGTCCTGGCACTCCCTGACAGCCTGAAAAGTCCCTCCCCAGCTTTTTTGTAGCCCCCTTCAGATCCTGGAAGGCCACAAGAAGGTCTCCTGGGAGCCTCCTCTTCTGCAGCCTGCACAGCCCCAACTCTTTCAGTCTGTGCTCACAGCAGAGCTGCTGCATCCCTCTCAGCATCCTCCTGGCCCTGCTCTGGACACTCTCCAGCATCTCCACATCCCTCTTGTCCCAGGGGCTCCAGAACTGGATGCAGTATTCCAGGTGAGGTCTCAGCAGAGCAGAGCAGAGGGAAAGGATCACCTCCCTGGCCCTGCTGGCCACACTTCTGCTGCTGCAGCCCAGGCTCTGCTTGGCTTTCTGGGCTGCAAATGCACACTGCTGGCTCAATTCTGGGTGCACAACTTCAGACTTGGTAAAGCAGCTCTGGTTCTCAGAAGGGAAAGGAGGCTAAATATCTCTTGGCAATCAACTTTTGACAGAAACTTCATGTTCTGTCCAGGCCAAATTCATCTGACAACATCAGAAGCTGAGAAGGGCTTCAGAGGAAGAGGCAGGAGAGCATCAAGTGCAGAGGAGACACAGTCAGGTCCACCTAACAGCCAAAAGCAGCTCTGCACTTAGCCTGCTGTGCTAGTTTGAGCCTAGCTGGGATATTTTGGTGAGAGAAAATAGATGCTAGGCTGTGCAAAGGAAACAAAGGGGATGGCTGCTGCACTCACAGGCTTGCTGAGATGGATAAGAACAAGAACACAACCATAGATAACAGAGTTGCTCTCAGGCTCCGGCTGCCTCTCTTCTCTTCCTAACCTCCTGTCCATGTAACTAATCCTTCTGCTTCCTAACCCCTCTGGCTGATCCTCCAAACTCACCTTGAATGTAAAGCAAAGTCTGGAATAAGGCAGAGGGGTGGAAAGGAGGTGGAAGGGTGGTTGGGAGCCCCTCCTGGGCACTCTGGTTTCTGGGAGGGTTCCTGTGTTTCTGTATTGCTTTTACCTTGTACATGTCTGTCTATGTATACAGTCTATAGCTGTAGACATTGTAAATCTCTGCTTGTACATTGTGCTAAGCTGTACACAGAAAGCTTCGTGCCTTAATTTCCAGCTGGGCTGAGTCTAGCCTGGGTGCTTCAATAAGAGTGAGGGGCAAGAAACACCCAAACCATCACACCTGCACAAGAACCACAGTCCCACAGTGATGCAGGGCAGTGAGATTTTACCCATACCCAGCAGAAAACCTTCTCAGCTCAATCAGCTCCCCTGAGGAGAGCAGGAACCTCTGCGCTGGGATTTGAGCTCTGGTGCCTGCAGATGACAGCATCGCTCCCAGGTGGGTGGTGCAGCCTCACCCTTCATGAATGAAAATGTTAAAACAAGTAAATAAATAAAGTAGCAGAAAGGCTCACACCACCCACTAGCAGGTGTGCTATAAATACCATGGCAGGGGATGTCTGCAGAGGAGCTGGAGGTGTTGGCTTCATAGTGTCCTGACAGAGCCACCTATGCGACTTGATCAGCACGCAGAGGGCTGTGCTGCCTAGGGCTGAGCTCACAGCATTGCTCTGCCTGCTCTGCCCTGGCCCTGCAGCCCCACAGCAGAGCAGAAACACTCTGAATGAGCCCAGTGCCTTTACCAGGCAAACAGAATCATAGACTCAACCAGGCTGGAAGAGACCTCCCAGCTCAGCCAGCCCAACCTAGCATCCAGCCCTGCCCAATCAACCAGACCATGGCACTAAGTGCCCCAGCCAGGATTTGCTTCAACACCTCCAGGCACAGAGACTCCACCACCTCCCTGGGCAGCCCATTCCAATGCCAATCACTCTCTNTCAGGAGCCCAGAACTGGACACAGCACTCCAGGGGTGGCCTGAGCAGTGCTGAGCACAGGGGCAGAAGAACCTCCCTTGTCCTGCTGCCCACACTGCTCCTGAGCCAGCCCAGGATGCCATTGGCTCTGCTGCCCACCTGGGCACTGCTGCCTCAGCTTCAGCTCCTCTCTCCCAGCACCCCCAGGGCCCTCTCTGCTTGGCTGCTCTCAGCCACTCTGTCCCCAGCCTGTAGTGCTGCTTGGGGTTGTTGTGGCCGAAGTGTAGAACCCTGCACTTTGCCTTGCTCAATCTCATTCCAATAGTTGCCAAGAAAGCCAATGGCACCCTGGGGTGCATCAAAAAGTGTGGCAACTCCTCTCTCTAGGCTCTGCCCTGGTGAGGCCACATCTGGAGTAGTGTGCCCAGTCTGGGCTCCCTGGTTCAAGAAGGGTAGGGATTTGTTGGAGATGGAACAGAAAAGGCCTACAAAGATGCTGAGGGAACTGGAACATCTCTCTGATGAGGAAAGACTGAGAGAGTTGAAGCTTTTTAGTCTAGAAAGACTGAGGAGAGAGCTCATAAGTGAGATCTTATAAATGCTTCAAGGGTGGGTGGCAGGAGGATGGGACCAGTCTGTTTTCAGTCATGCCCAATGGCAGGACAATGGGTAGCAGGCACAAACATGATGTTAGGAGGAAGTTCTTTACAGTGAGGGTGGTGAGACTCTGGCACAGGTTGCCCAGGGAGGTTGTGGATGCTTCCTCCCTGGAGGTGTTTAAGGCCAGGCTGGATGAGGCCTTGAGCAACCTGCTCTAGTGGGAGGTGTCCCTGCCTATGGCAGGGGGTTGGAGCTGGATGATCCTTGAGGTCCCTTCCAACCTAAACCATTCTATGATTCTATGATTCTGTGATTCTATGAACACAAGAAGTTCCATCTAAACATGAGGAGGAGCTTCTTTGAGAGTGGTAGAGCACTGGAGCAGGCTGCACAGAGAAGTGGTGGAGTCTCCAGCTCTGGAGGCATTTGAAACCTGCCTGGATGTGCTCCTGTGTGACCTTCCCTAGGTGAACCTGCCTTGGCAGAGGGGTTGGACTCTATCTCCAGAGGTCACTTCCAACCCCAACCATTCTGTGGTTCTGTGACACAGTGGCCCTTACAGGTATCCCCAACCTTTGTGAGACTTTGCAGCACTAGGAACAAGAGAGAGGTTGTGGTGTCTCCTCTGGAGAGATTCCAACCTCACCTGGACACAATCCTGGGTAACCTGCTGTGGGTGACCCTGCTTTAGCGAGGAGGCTGGACTAGGTGACCTCCACAGGTCCCCTTCCAATCACCATGCTGGGATGCTGCACACTCTGCTTGTAAAATGCTAGCCAAAAAAAACACAGGACCCCAAATCCTTGAGCTGAAGCAAGTTTGTGCAGCTCGATGCTGACCTTCGCTTCAGCGCAGAATGCGCTGAGCTTTGCGACAGCTTAGAGCAGGGCAAAATGAAGGTACCTGGCAAGCTTCAGCTGAGATCACCTACTTGATGTGCTCACTGGGCAAAGAGAAAAGAGGAATCCCAGCAGAACCCTTCACAGGAATCAATTGAAGGGAGAAAGTCATCGCTCTGAGGCTGGATCAATACTGGTCGGGGTCCAAATCTAGCCTGAGCTGCACATAAATCACAAGACTGGCTGATTGCAGGATCAACATCTCCCATCCAGCAGTGACCAGACCCCAACCCTTTCATTCTCCAAAGTCCCCCAAATACCTTCTGCAGTGCAGACTGCAGCACTGTTCATTTACAGGCTGAAATCAAAGATACAAATCACAGGGCAGCACAGAGAGCTCTGCATGCTAGGAGCAACGTTTGGCTTCCCTGTTGCAGTGAAAGAATATCATTACCTGGAGAATGAGCCCGGAGCAAGAGCTGAAACAACAGCAGCTGCTGGCAGAGGGAGGGGAAGGACACAGTGGATGGCTCACAGCAGGAAAAACAGTCTGAGGCACAGACAGAACCTGCTCACAAAGGGCCTTGGGGTCACTTGCATCAATGTCCTTCAGTAAGAGAGCCTTATGGGCTCCGCCCTAGCGCTGGCTTTGTGCGGCAGCAGAGGTCTCAGCTTTGCCAGGCAGCAGCAAAGCAAAGGGAGCAAGGGAAGATGGTCTCTCTCCCAGGAGGATGTGTGGATGCTCACTGGCCTGGCGTTTAGCCTGTGGGTGGCCCAGAAGGACTGAAGAGCTCTGCCTCTCTGGTTCCCAAGCACAGTAACAGCCTGGCTCAGAGCAAGAGACTGGCACACCAGTGTCAGGGATTGGAACAGGCTGCCCAGGGAGCTGGAGCAGTCACCATCCCTGGAGCTGCAGGGCACTATAGGACATGATTTAGTGGCCATGGTGGTGTTAGGTTGATGGTTGGACTGGATGACCTTAGAGGACTTTTCCAGCCAAAACAATACCTATGATAACCAAAAGCAAGGGTTGACTACAGGGGACAAGATCCACTCAAGGCCAAAACCACTACCTGGAGCCACCAGAACATTTCTCTCACCATCTGGCTCCACAGTAAGAGCTGCTGCTGAGAGCCTCGTGGATATTATCTCCATGCTCTGCAAACAAGGTTATTTCATGGCATCACACAGCTCACACAAACCTTACTTATGGGCTTATAAGCTCAGCACAGCCAAGGCTTTAGCAAGTCCCCAAGCTGCTTTAAGGGGGAACAATTAAACATCTCTAAAGCTGCTTGCAGAAACATCTCTCCTGCATTATCTTCAAGCCTTAATTTGCATAGAATCAACCAGGTTGGAAGAGAGCTCCAAGCTTATCCAGCCCAACCTAGCACCCAGCCCTGGCCAATCANACTCCACAACCTCTCTGGGCAGCCTGCTCCAGGGCTCCAGCACCCTCACACCAAAGATGCTTCTCCTGCTCAGGTAGAACCTCCTGGGTTCCAGTTCTTGCCTGTTGCTCCTTGTCCTGCCACAGGGCACCACTGACAAGAGTCTGGCCCCATCCTCCTGCCCCCTCACCCCTTCTGAACATCGATCAGATCCCCTCTCACTCTGTTTTCTCCAGCATCAACAGCCCCAGGGCTCTCAGGTCTCTCAGCCTCACAGAGATGCTGCTCAGGCCCCTCAGCATCTTTTTTTACAACTGGANCTGGCTACAGCCTCCCTGCAGGCAGCTGCAGACAGCAATGAGCTCTGCCCTGAGCCTCCTCTTCTGCAGGCTGCACACCCCCAGCTCCCTCAGCCTCTCCTCACAGGGCTGTGCTCCAGGCCCCTCCCCAACCTTGCCGCCCTTCCCTCAACACTTTCCAGCACCTCAACATCTCTCTGCAATTCACGAGCCCAGAACTGGACACAGCACTCAAGGTGTGGCCTGAGCAGTGCTGAGCACAGGGGCAGAAGAACTTTCCTTGCCCACACTGCTCCTGAGCCAGCCCAGGATGCCATCTGCCTTCTTTGCCACCTGGGTACACTACTGGCTCACGTTCAGCTGCCAGTCAGCACTCCCAGGTCCCTCTCTGCCTGGTTGCTTTCCAGGCACTCTGTCCCCAGCCTGTAGTGCTGCATGGGGTTGTTGCCCTGGGTTAATGGGGAGAAGCCAACCAAGAGGTTACACATCTCCTTAGGACCTCACTGCTGTGGGCTGAGCCCCACCCCTGCCCATTCTGTCTCGCTCCTTTCCTCTGACCAACATTTCAAGCCTGTTTACCTCATACCAAATGGAAGCAGCAAAAGCACTTTTACACACTTCCCCATTCAATTATTTAGCACAGTGGATGGTTAAGACCACAACCTCAGGAGATCTAAAGCATGACCATGGCTGGGGCCAGCCTCAGCTGCTTGTGGAGGTTGTCTTTAAGCACAGTTATACCTTGGAATCATTCCCACGCTAGNGACAAGAGTCTGGCCCCATCCTCCTGCCCCCTCACCCCTTCTGAACATTGATCAGATCCCCTCTCACTCTGTTTTCTCCAGCATCAACAGCCCCAGGGCTCTCAGGTCTCTCAGCCTCACAGAGATGCTGCTCAGGCCCCTCAGCATCTTTTTTTACAACTGGAGATCTTTCTTCAACCTCTTACCAGAATGCTACTACAGCAACAATTTTTGCATGGAGATAAACTGCAATACCAAAACAAATACTTTCCCCCCATCTTTTTGGCAGAAGGTACCCTTCAGAGGGAGGCACAGACCAGCCACAAATCCTGGAGGCTGCAACATGTGAGTGGCCAAGTCCTCAGCATCAGCCCACAGAGCTGAGCTCCAAAGCCAGCTCTGAAGACAACCAAATACTTAAAGTGTGAAAAATGAACCAGATCTGGAGCTGTCTGACAGCTGGGACCCAGTGCCAAGGGGTTTGATTTTCTCTCATTTCTGTGCCTTGGAGATACTGGACTCAAATGTCATGCTCCTGGCTGTAAAACCAGGACACAAATCATCAGCAGGCTCAGTCCCAGGGTGTGAGCACCATTCAACACATTATGTCCCAGCAGGACAGCACCCACATCATTTCCCTTCTCCATGCTCTTTGTCAGGGCTGGACACAGCAATGCACAGAACCGTGGAGCACAAGCAAAGCTCTCCCAGTGGGCTGCAGCAGGACCTGCCCTTCCCAAAACTCCTCCTGTTGCTTTGTGTGTGCCAGACCCTGGCACCTTCTCCCTGGCCAATGAGACCTGTCTCATCTCCAGCTCAGCCAGAGCAGTTAAGGAGGTAGAAACTTCCCTTGCAGATGTCACTGGTTGGTCTTTGTAAAGGCAGAAGGGTTTGGCTCTGTGGTTATTACACAGAATCACAGCACTAAGGAGGTTGCAAAAAAGACCTCTGAGATCATCAAGTCCAACCTAGCACCTTCTAATTAACTAACCCATGGCACTAAGTGCCACCTCCAGACTCCTCCAGGGATG
>WAAF01018211.1:99065-111614 GCA_013400475.1 Tricholaema leucomelas | reverse complement strand
GGGGGGTTGGGACTGGCTGATCCTTGTGGTCCCTTCCAACCCTGACTGATTCTGTGATTCTACAAGGATAAACCTCACTGGCTTAACTAGAGGGCTGGAGCACCTCCCCTATAGTGACAGGCTGAGAGAGTTGGGACTGTTCAACCTGGAGAAAAGAAGGCTTCAGGAACACCTTAGAGCAGCCTTCCAGTACCTGAAGGGGGCTACAGGATTGCTGGGGAGGGACTTTTGACAAGGGCTGGGAGTGACAGGACAAAGGGCAATGGATTGAAGCTGGAGTAGGGCAGATTTAAGTTGGACATCAGAAGCTCTTCACAGTGAGGATGGTAAAACCATGGAACAGGTTGCCCAGGGGTGTGGTTGATGCCCTATGCCTGAACACATTCAAGCTCAGACTTGCTGTGGCCTTGGGCAGCCTCATCTAGCTGGAGGTGTCCCTGCTGCCTGCAGGGGGGTTGGACAAAATGACCTTTGGGGATCCTTTCCAGCCTGATGCAATCTGTGCAGCAGATCCATACACACAGACACTGTGAGGTTGTTTCTCTCCCTGTAGGGCTGGAATAGGCTCAGGCACTTGGGAGATTTGCTCCACAGCCTGAGTCACAGGGTTTGGGGCATCTTGAGCCAGAGGCTGTGGGTAAAAGCTGCAGGGAGAAGCCCATCAGTTGTGTTAAGCACCCAGCCCTGATGAGTGACACGAAGCAGAGGCCAGCAAGTCAAAAGCAATTTCCTGCCTTTCCGAGCTAACAGAGGTTGTGCAGTGAGGAACACAGCACCCACTGCCAGCCCAACTGCCCCACTGGTGCTCAGGGCAGTACAAGCTCCTGTTGACTCAGACATGATGTGGTGTGCACACAGCCAAACCCCTCCTGGGGTATCCTGGGGACACAAGATGCCTTCCCACAAAGCTTTCTCCAGCACATCAACCACAAGCCAGTCGAGGAGCAGAAACAGCATCACAGGTCTTAAGCAGTCCATCTCCAGCAATAAGGAGTGAGTGCAACTGAGCTGAAGTCCCAACAGCAGGCAAGAGGGGAGGAAAAAAGCTATTTCCACAAGCCCATGGGTGGTGCCCCCTCTATTCTACCCTAAGGAAGCCACAGCTGGAGCTTGTGTCTGCTTCTGGGCTCCCCAGGTCAAGGGAGAGAATGGCAGAGGCTACAAAGATGCTGAGGAGACTGGAGAATGGCCCTGAGGAGGAAAAGATGAGAGCCCCGGGGGGGTTGAGCCTGGAGAAGAGCAGACTGAAAGGCAATCTTCTCAGTGTAAAAGGGTGGAGGACATAGGATGGGGCCAGACTCTTGTCAGTGGTGCCAAGGGCCAGGACAAGAGGCAACAGGCACGAACTAGAGAGCAGGAGGAAGAACTTCTTTGCTGCGAGGGTGCTGAAATCCTGGAGCAAGCTGTTGAGAGAGGTTGTAGAGTCTCCTTGTCTGGAGACATTTCAGCACCCCCACCTTGGCCACTGTCATCCTGGGCAAGCTGCTGTGGGTATCCCTGCTTTAGCAGAGGTGCTTGGACAGGAGGTGCTGCTGCCTCCTTCAATGGATGTAGGGTGGTGGATACTTGTCTCAGGGGGTGGGAAGCATGAGGTGTAGGGCAGAGAGAGGTTTTACCTCCATCCTGGGTCTACAGAGCTTCACTCAGACCCTGTGAGGTGCATCAGCTGCTCCAGGGCAAGTCTCACTTCAGTTCTGTCCCTCAGGTATGGAGAGAGGAAAAAGGACAGGGGGCAATGGGTGGAAGCTGAGGCACAGGAGGCTCCATGTGAACCTCAGGAGGATTTTTTTCCCTGTGAGGGTGACAGAGCACTGAAACAGGCTGCCCAGGGGGGTTGTGGAGTCTCCCTCTCTGGACATATTCAAGAACCACCTTGATGTGTTCCAGCGTGATCTGCTCTGGGTGATCCTGCTCTGGCAGTGGAGCTGGACCAGATGAGCTTTCCAGGTCCCTTCCAGACCCTGACATTCTGTGATGTCTAGAGGAGGGTCGTGAAGATGCTCAGAGGGCTGCAGCAGCTCTGCTCTGAGGACAGGATACAAGAGTTGGGGCTCTGCAGCCTGGAGAAAGAAGGCTTCCAGAAGACCTTGGAGTGGCTTTCCAGTATCTGAAGGGGGCTACAGGAAGGCTGGGGAGGGACTATTGACAAGGTCTGGGAATGACAGGATGAAGAGGAATGGGTTTGAACTGGCAGAGGGGAGATTGAAAGTGGATGTGAGGAAGAAGTTGTTTGCAGTGAGGGTGGTGAGACAGTGGCACAGGTTGCCCAGGGAGGTTGTGGAGCACAGAAGCACCCAATGTGATCAAAGATGTGATCAAAGATCACATTGGGTGCTTCTGTGCTCCACAACCTCCCCAGAGTTGTTCAGGACCAGGTTGGATGAGGCCTTGAGCAACCTGTTCTAGTGGGAGGTGTCCCTGCCTATGGCAGGGGTTTGGAATTGGCTGAGCTTTGAGGCCCCTTCCAACCTCAACCATACTACGATCTCCAGAGGTCCCTTCTAAATCCCACTCTTCTGTGACCCAAGACTGAAACCCACCTAACAGAAGGTTGGATGGAGGAAGGGGATTTACATCACCCTCTAGAGCAGTTCATGTTGTAACAGCATCTCAGAGCCTACAAACTGCTGGAGCTCCTCTAACTCCAATCCTAGCAGGGCTGAGGTTACCTCCTCCAGCAGAACCACAGCTGGTTCACCTCCTCCTGATGCTTTTTCCTCCTCTCTTGTGCTAGATTAACATATGTCCAATCTGCTGAGGGCTAGGGAAGGAATTTCTCACTCAGAAAGGTTAATAAACAAAGAACTCCTGCAGTAACAATACAGCCACTGTGTGAAAACTTAATTGGATCAGCAATACATCAAATATGCCAACACAGGCAGAAAGCTGTAAACTGATTGTTTAATCCTGGCCTCAGGTCATGGTTTCAGTGAGAGCCTTGCAGCAGAGACTGCTTTTAAACTGCACTGACAAGTAGGTTACAATATGCTGGGAAGAAAAAAGCTGTTGCTGGCTGCCTCTCCTCTTTATACAAGTGAAGAAAAAGTTCTTTCTTTAGAGATTAAACCAACCCAAACAAATATCAGCTGTGAGCTCCTCTCAAACAATGCACTTCAGGGAAGAAAAGCTTTCTTGTCTTTAAAGGCAAAAATAATACTCCTTCAGTGCCAGGCTGTTTGCAAGCAGATTAGACTGATAGGTGCAGGAATAAACCCAGCAAACCAGGGACAGCAGTCAGGAGCTCTCAAGATGACCCTCCTGAGCCTTCAGGAGGCTGCCATGAGCTAGTCAGGGACACTCACCCCTCCTGAGCCTCCAGGAGCCTGCCATGAGCTAATGGGAGACACTCAACCCTCCTGTGCCTGCCATGAGCCAATGGGGGACACTCAACCCTCCTGTGCCTCCAGGAGCCTGCCATGAGCCAATGGGGGACACTCAACTCTCTTGAGCCTCCAAGAGGCTGCCACAAGACAATGAGCAACACAACCCACACAGTCCAAGGTTGAATACTGTCCATTTTCAGGAGGATNAATGGGGGACACTCAACCCTCCTGAGCCTCCAGGAGCCTGCCATGAGCTAATGGGGGACACTCAACCCTCCTGAGCCTCCAGGAGCCTGCCATGAGCTAATGGGGGACACTCAACCCTCCTGTGCCTCCAGGAGCCTGCCATGAGCCAATGGGGGACACTCAACCCTCCTGTGCCTCCAGGAGCCTGCCATGAGCCAATGGGGGACACTCAACTCTCTTGAGCCTCCAAGAGGCTGCCACAAGACAATGAGCAACACAACCCACACAGTCCAAGGTTGAATACTGTCCATTTTCAGGAGGATGGAGCCTCCCTTTCCACAGGCAGTCCCATGGAGACAGTGGGGTGATGGGGACAAGTTCCTGCTGGGGACAGTGCACTCCAGCAGAAAATGTTTCCCCATGAGAGCAGTCAGAGGCTGGAACAACCTCCCAGGGGATGCAGTGGACTCCCCTATATTGGACAGTTTTAAGACTCAGCTTCAGAGGGTGCTGGGGCTCATTTCACCTCCACTATCACCTGGAAAGGTTGGACCAGATGCTCCTTGGGGTCCCTTCCAGCCTGGCACTCTGAGATTCTGTGAAAACAACTGTCTGTTCTTTGGTTTTCCTTGGAGGGTGCTGAGGCACTGGATCAGGCTGTCCAGAGAAGCTGTGGAGGTTCCAAGCCTGGAAGTGTTCAAAGCCAGCCTGGATGAGGCCTTGAGCAATCTGATCTAGTATGAGGTGTCCCTGCCTATGGAAGGGGGTTTGCAACCAGATGACCCTTAAGGTCCCTTCCAACCCAAACTGTGCTATAATTCCATGCCACACTGAACCACCACTCTCCAGGAACACTCTCAGCATGGTCCAGTGAAGCTGCACTAACTTCAGAGCCCACTTGCCATCCTCAGCTCTCCTTAGCCTCCAGCTGCCCCTGTGGCACCCATTTGTAGCAGTACTCACCAGAACCCAACCTCACTCTCAAGCAGAGTCATAGAATCATGGAATCACAGAACCATAGTCAGGGTTGGAAGGGACCACAAGGATCATCCAGCTCCAACTCCCCTGCCATGGGCAAGGACATCTCACACTAGATCAGGCTGGCCACAGCCTCATCCAGCCTGGACTTAAACACCTCCAGGGACGAGGCTTCCACCACCTCCCTGGGAAACCCATTCCAGGCTCTCACCACCCTCATGCTGAAGAACTTCTCCCTAACATCCAGTCTGAATCTCCCCATTTCCAGCTTTGCTCCATTCCCTCAAGTCCTATCACTACCTGACAGCCTCAAAAGTCCCTCCCCAGTTTTCTTGTAGCCCTTTTAAGATACTGAAAGGCCACAAGAAGGTCACCTGGGAGCCTTCATCTCTCCAGACTGAACAGCCCCAACTCCCTCAGTCTCTCCTCACAGCAGAGCGGCTCCAGCCTCATGGCCCTGCTCTGGACACCTTCCAGTGCCTTCATATCCCTCTTGTCCCAGGGGAGCATCTCCAGCCCTCTGCTCATCCTCGTGGCCCTTCTCTGGACTCACACTCCTCTCACCACCTCCCTTCTCCCAGCCATAAGTACTCATCTTCCCTCCTCCATCCTTCAGCCCCAGTTATTCACCCACATCAGCAATGGTGCAGAAGTACAGGCAGAGAAGAAATCTGGGGCAGAGACACTTAGGGAAGCTGTCACCCTGCTCCTGGCTGCAGGGCTGGGCTCCATTCACCATAATGAGCTCCAGAGGCAACTCCAGCCCCCAGCCCCAGGAGGAAACGAAGCAGCAGGAGAGCAGCTCTCTGATGGTGCTGCACACAGGCAGTGATCAAAAACTCCTGCTGAAAAGGGAGGAGAGGAGATCTCTGCTGGCACATAAAACATAAATGTCATCATGCATCAATATTGATGTTTCCTTGCTCCCACAGACTCAGACCAAGGATAATTACATGCAATTTTTATGCTGCCTCCAACATACTTCTGTCTCTGAACATCAAAGCACAGGTAGGGAATGCTACCAGTTGCCAGGATTAGGGTGGATCAAAATGGAGCCTGCAGAGCAAAGCAATGGGAGGGCAAGGGAGGTAACTGCAGCTGCCTTCCAAGGCTGTGGATGCTGCCTGTGAGTACCCCAGGAAAGCAGGAGGTGATCAGAGGCTGGGCACAATTAGGATGATGATCAGAGGGCTGGAGCATCACCCCCATGGGGACAGGCAGGAAGAGATTGTTTAGTCTGGAGAACATGAGGCTCCAGGGAGACCTCAGAGCAGCCTTCCAGTACCTGAAGGGGCTCCAGAAGAGCTGGGGAGGGACTTTGGACAAGGGCTGAGAGTGGCAGGAGGAGGGACAATGGCTTCAAGCTGGGAGAGAGGAGACTGAGAGTGGAGATGAGGAAGAAATTCTTTAGAGTGAGGGTGGGGAGACACTGGCACAGGTGGCCCAAGGAGATTGTGGATGTCCTCCTTGGAGGTGTTGAAGGCCTTGAGCAAGCTGGGCTGGTGGGAGGTGTCACTGCCCATGCAAAGGGGTTGGAGCTAGATGATCTTTAAGGTCTGTGCTAGTTTGAGGCTAAGTAGGGTATTTTGGTGAGAAGAATTGGATGCTAGGCTGTGAAAAAGAAACAAAGGGGATGGCTGCTGCACTCAGAGGCTTGCTGAGATGGATGAAAACAAGAACACAGACATAGGTCACTGTGTGTCTCTGGCTGCCTGCACTTTCCTCCCTAACCTGCTGTCTGTGTAACTAATCCTTCTGCTTCCTAACCCCCCTGGATGAGTCTCCAAACTCACCTTGAACGTAAGGCAAAGTCTGGGATAAGGTAGAGGGGTGAGAAGGAGGTGGAAGGGTGGTTGGGAGCCCCTCCTGGGCACTCTGGTTTCTGGAGGGCTGTTGTGTTTCTGTATTGCTTTTACCTTGTATATGTCTGTCTATAGCTGTAAAATCTCTGCTTGTGTATTGTGTTAAGCTGTACATAGAAAGCTTCATTCCTTAATTTCCAGCTGGGCTGAGTCTAGTTTGGGTGATTTGATAAGAGCTGGGGGAGGAGGGAACACCCAAAGTGTCACAAGATCCATTTCAAACCAAAGCATTGTATGAATCTACAACTCATCTGCCATGCCCAACCCCAGTGCTCTTTTTGAAGTCTGGAAGAGCAGAGGGAGCTGACTGAGCACTTGCTGGGACAGCAGCAGAGCCAGGCAACAGGACAAGGGGACACAGCCTCAAGCTGTGCCAGGGCAGGTCTAGGCTGGATGTTAGGAGGAAGTTGTTGGCAGAGAGAGTGATTGGCACTGGAATGGGCTGCCCAGGGAGGTGGTGGAGCCGCTGTGGCTGGAGGTGTTGAAGCCAAGCCTGGCTGGGGCACTTAGTGCCATGGTCTGGGTGATTGGCCAGGGCTGGGTGCTAGGTTGGGCTGGCTGAGCTTGGAGCTCTCTTCCAACCTGCTTGATTCTATGATCTCCAGTCCCAATCTCCCCTCTCCCAGCTCAAAGCCACTGCCTCTCATCCATCACTCCGAGCCCTTATAAAGTCACAACACTGCTATCTCTGCCACGCAACAGCACTGTGAGCAGCCTCCAGGGATGTCAGCAAGCACAGATTGTACAGGTTGCCCTCTCCAGCAAATCCTCTTGGCCTTTATCATTCCTTTCAAGCACAACAACCCCCAAACGTCTCCATTCCAGAGACGCAGAAGGGCTGCGGCTGCAGCGCGAAGCCGAAGGCAGGGCTCGGTGGGGGTTTTTGGTGGTTGTTGAGTGACAGTTTTAATGAGAGACATCTCAGCACCTCGAAAAAAAGTCAGCATAAACGATCAGTTGCTAATCTTGTTCTCCCAGTAACTCTAGGGAAGTCAAAAATAGAGCAGGCAGAATAATCTGGGGGCTGGAGAGCGGAGGTGGGGATGGAAGTTGGGGGGGATGTTTTTGCTCCTCTCTCTGAGCAATCACACAGCAATTGGTGCTGATTAAAAAGCCACTTTTCTTACAAAAGGCACAATTTGCTGTGCCACCACTGTTGGGCAATACTGGAAGCTGTCTCTGGGCTCAGCAGAGGGAATTGAATAAGCCACTTTGCCTGCATCTCTCTTTGATCGCATTCTGTGCTTCTGTGCTCCACAACCTCCCTGGGCAACCTGTGCCAGTGTCTCACCACCCTCACTGCAAAGAACTCCCACTAGAACAGGTCACTCAAGACCTCATCCAACCTGGTCCTGGACACCTCCAAGGAAGTTGTGGAGCAATCTCTCATCCTACCATTTGTTACTAGGGAGAAAAGTCCAACACCACCCTGACTCCAACCACAGAATCAAGAAGGTCAGAAAAGACCTCTAGGATCATCGACCCAAACCTATCACCTAACTCTTCCAATTAACTAATCCATGGCACTAAGTGCCTCATCCAGGCTCCTCTTAAACACCTTTCAGACAGTAATTCCAAACACTCAAGCCCTCATCTTGCAGTGAGGACCAACAGCACTTCAACAACAGCTCTTGAAGCAAGAGGGACACAGAAGGGCTCCAGACTCTTCCCAATGCTTCAGCAGGAACTTCACCTTCTGTGCTTCTCTGTCAGAGTGCCAGCAGATCAAAAGGTCATTAGAATGAAACTTAACTTGGAAGTGCCTAAATTCACTTGAAAAATTACCAAAGCTGTTTGCAATTTGCCCTCCCAAATTATAGGGCACTCGAGGCAACGTAGCTCTTGTTTGGCTTATCCCAGGAGACAAGGTTCTTTGCTCCCTGGGATAGGACAAGAAGCAATGGATGGAAGCTGCAGTACAGGAGGTTCCACCTCATTGTAAGGGTCACAAAATACTGGAACAGGCTCTCCAGAGAGGTTGTGGAGTCTCCTTCTCTGGAAACTTTCAAAGCCTGTCTGGATGTGTTCCTGTGTGACCTGAGTTAGATTGGATGGTCCTGCTCTGGCAGGGAGCTTGGACTCCCTCAGGCCCCTTCCAACCCCTAGCATCCTGTGAGCCTGTGAATAGTGAAGCCTCAAAATCAGCCACCTTCTCCAGCAGGGAATTCTGCTCTCTTCTCTATATCACAGGAGCATGTGGCTTTCACACACCCCTCTTAAGGATAAAGCAGAAGCTTTGTTCTCTTTCCAAATGGTCTTCACAAGCTTTGCCTATCCAGTGTTAGTCAGCTCTGTGCCACCGTGGGAAAACAACAGGCAGCTTCAAACAAAGTGGTGCTACAACATGGCAACAGCAGCCTGAGCTTCAGAAAGCAGCCCCCTGCCAGCAGCCCTAGCAGAGGTGGCCAACATCCCACCACACCTCACAGAAATGCAGTTTTACACACAACTGTCCCCCAGAAACCTGCACTCTGAAGAGACAGCAGCCCAAGACCTAGACCAGACATGTGCTGTTACCTTCTGCTCACAGAGAGAAGGGATTCAGGAGCAACCAACCTGAACTTCAGGAGCAACTCCAGTCCCAAAGGTTGATGGCAGAGTCCTGATCTCAGCTCAGATGCCTTCTGCTCCTGAGCCCCAGCCCACATCAAGCTCTCTCTCTGGCACCAGGGTAGAGGCTGCTACTCCTCTGCTCTCTTAAATCTTCCCCTCACTCACCTGGCCCCAGGACTACAACAAGGTTTGAGCCAGGTGGCAAAGCTTAGCTCCAGGCTATTACCCACCTAGCAGCTGGGCTGAAGGTGGCTCAAGGCCTTCAATCAAAGCCTCTCCTGCTAAACTCAGTGATGCTCCATTCTTCCCATCAGTGCTCCTACTCATCTCAACTATTTACCTTCTGAAGGACATCCTTCCCCAGGACCCCTGGGGAAATGGGGCAGGTGCTGCACTGGCAAAAAGTCTTCTCTGAAGCCATTCTCCATTTGGAGTCTGCTGGCTGAGCAGAAAGTGTCTTACAGCACCACAGGGGGCAGGGCTTGGGGGCAAATAGAAGTGTTGAGGTAGAACTTCCAGTTTGTGTCTTTTGCCCCTTGTCCTATCACAGGATACCACTGAGAAGAGCCTGACCCCTTCTGCTGGACTCAATGCCCTGGTCCAGATCATCAATAATGATATCAATAAAGTCTCAGATAAGAGAGATAAAAGGAGACACTGCTCAAGCCCAGCCTTTGGCAAGTCAGCATCTGACCTAAGTTAAAATCATTCAAGCACAATGGGGGGGAGGAGGGGGGTAGTCCTTGAGATTTTAATCTATTTAAAGAGGGCAGAAGCACTGCCTGAATCATGACCTCCTGGGACCAGCAATGTCTCCCAAAGGAAGGAGAACTTCTTGTTGAGGTGCTTTAAAAAGAAGATGTTTCAGGTGGCTGTGCATGGTTGGTTTTCCTTCCAGCAGGGAGCAAGTGTCCCATCTTATTTCTCAAATGGTCTTTTCTCTGTTGATGTCTCATCTATTAATAATCCTACACTGGAAGGGGAAAAGCAAAAGCAAGCTTCTGTCAGACATACAAGCTGGGAGTCTGAGATGGGCAAAGAGAAACTCAAGCAGCACAATTAGCTGCAACGCAGGTCAGTTGCTGGTAGTTGCTCAGTGGTTGTAACTATCACCCTACTAAACTTCCCTTTGTGAGGGTTTGAGTGTTCCCTCCCCCCACTCATCAAATCACCCAGACTAGACTCAGCCCAGCTGGAAATTAAAGAATGAAGCTTTATATTCACAGCTCAGCACAAGATACAAGCAGAGAGTTACAATATCTACAGCTACAGACAGACATAAACAAGTTAACAGCAATACAGAAACACAACAGCCCTCCCAGAAACCAAAGTCCCTAGGAGGGGCTCCCAACCACCCTTCCATCTCCTTTCCGTCCCTCTACACTATCCCAGACTTTGCCTTATGTTCAAGGTGAGTTTGGAGGATTGGCCAGAGGAGTTAGGAAGCAGATGGATTAGTTACACAGACAGCAGGTTTGGGAGAGAAGTTCAGGCAGTCAGAGCCAGGGAGCAGCTCTGACTTCTGTATTTATGTTCTTGGTTTTATCCATCTCAGCAAGCCTCTGAGTGCAGCAGACATCCTCTTTGTTTGCTTTTCACAGCCTAGCATCTAATTCTTCTCACCAACATATCCCAGGTAGGCTCACACTAGCACACCCTTACAGAACGTGGAGCTGGACCATGCTCTAGACCAAGAAGTGCTCTGGAGGCTTGGAGTAAAGTTAGAGGGTTCCTTGAACTGTCCAACCTCACCTGCTACATCAGTACAGAATCACAGACTGTCAGGGGCTGGAAGGGACCTCCAAAGCTCATCCAGTCCAACCCCCCTGCCAGAGCAGGATCACCCAGAGCAGATCACACAGGAACACATCCAGGTAGGTTTTGAATATCTCCAGAGAGAGAGACTCCACAACCCCTCTGGGCAGCCTGTGCCAGGCTTCTGTCATCCTCACAGTGACAAAATTCCTCCTCATGTTTAAATGAACCTTTCTACCTCTACCTGGGTGTAAGAAAACATCTCCTTGTCAAAACCACAAGTGAACAAGACTATAATAAGGATGAGCAGAGGCTGAAGGACCTCCCCTATGGGGACAGGCTGAGAGAGTTGAGGTTGTTAAGTTGGAGAAGAAAAGCTTCCAGGGAGACCTCAGAGCAGCCTTCCAGAACCTGAAGGAGCTGTAGGAGAGGGACTTCTGACAATGGCTTTGAGCTGGGAGAGGGGAGAGTGAGAGTGGAGATGAGGAAGAAATTCTTTAGCATGAGGTTGCTGAGACACTGGCACAGGTTGCCCAAGAAGGTTGTGGATGCCTCCTTCTTGGTGATCTTCAGGGCCAAGCTGGACGGGGCCTTGAGCAACCTGGGCTAGTGAAAGGTACCCACGCCCACGATGCTGGGGTGGAAAGTAGATGATCTTGAAAGTGCCTTCCAACCAAACCATTCCATTCTACTTCCAAGGGCAGCAAGCAGCCATCTCACCTCTGTAACTCTACGATTCAAGGAGCTGACCCAAGTCCAAGGGTTTCCTCAAGATGTGCTGTGAGCTTTCCCTAATATTTCAGTGGGCAGAAACAGAGGTGATTTTCCCCAAATCTTCTGCTGTCCACAACTACCTGCAGGGAGGCTGTAGCCAAGTGGGGTTAGGCTCTTCTGCCAGGCAACCAGCAACAGAACAAAGGGACACAGCCTCAAGCTGTGCCAGGGCAGGTCTAGGCTGGATGTCAGGAGAAAGTTGTTGGCAGAGAGAGTGATTGGCATTGGAATGGGCTGCCCAGGGAGGTGGTGGAGTCTCTGTGGCTGGAGGTGTTGAAGTCAAGCCTGGCTGGGGCACTTAGTGCCATGGTCTGGTTGATTGGCCAGGGCTGGGTGCTAGGTTGGGCTGGATGAGCTTGGAGCTCTCTTCCAATCTGGTTGATTGCATGATGCTATGAAATGCCTCCTCCAACCTGAGCCAGGCTTACCTCCTCCCTTCCAGAGTCCCTAACCACCAAAGCTGGCCTAAGAACTGAGGTTTGACGACAGGTGGTGGGAGCAGAGACCATGGTGTGCCTCACCCTCTGTCACCTCATTGCCTTCAGGGGAAGCCTGGGGACGTGCTGCAATCTGCGAGCCCTTCAGCAGAGCCTGCGTTTGATTTCACAGCTCTGCTCTAAACCGTGGCCCTTTGAGAAGGAACAGGATCTGCTGGGAGCGTCAGCCCAGCGCTTGGGCGGTGCTTGTGCTCAAATGCCACTGCTGAGCTCAGTCCTACTGCTGAGAGGTGTGAAGCGGAGCAGGGAAGCAGCCAACTACCTGCGTCAGATGGCAGGAGACTTGGCGGTGCCACCACACTTCCTGTGCAGGCACAGATGCCGCCTGAGCCCACAGCAGAGCTGCTTCCCTGCCTGCTCGCACAGCGCCCGCGGGCAGAGCAGCGCTGCCCAGGCTCCGAGACACCGCTCAAGGTAGCAGCTCTCAAAGTGGGCTTTAGAATGGGGACGTGGAGGTGAAGAGCTGAGAATGAGGAGGCACCGCTCAAGGTAGCAGCTCTCAAAGTGGGCTCTAGAATGGGGATGTGGAGGTGAAGAGCTGAGAATGAGGAGGCACTGCTCAAGGTGGCAGCTCTCAAAGTGGGCTCTAGAATGGGGATGTGGAGGTGAAGAGCTGAGAAT
>WAAF01018211.1:59813-80183 GCA_013400475.1 Tricholaema leucomelas | reverse complement strand
CCCCAGCCTGTAGTGCTGCTTGGGGTTGTTGTGGCCAAAGTGTAGAACCCTGCACTTGGCCTTGTTCAATCTCATCCCATTGGCCTCTGCCCACCCATCCAGCCTGGCCAGGTCCCTCTGCAGGGCTCTGCTACCTTCCAACAGATCAACACCTGCTCCTAGCTTGGTGTCATCTGCAAACTTACTGATGCTGGACTCTGCCAGCAGCTGCACAAACCAAGCCAGTCCCAAACTGGGAATTCTGTTCTGAAACAGTCAAAAGATTTTTGGGACTCATCTGGAGCCCACTGAAGTTGGCAAAATGAGTGCTCAGAATCTCCCACCTCCAGCAAACTGCTGAGCCCTGAACATACGTCCTCTGCCTGTCCCACTGGCCAAAGGAAAGGCCTATTCCAAAGATGGTGGACAAGCAGCTTAACAGGAGCTGTCAGTGTGCTCTGGCAGCTCAGAGAGCAACCAGAGCCTGGGAGGCAGCAGGAGCAGTGTGGGCAGCACGGTGAGGGAAGTGATCCTGCCCCTCTGCTCCGCACTGCTGAGACCCCACCTGGAGTACTGCAGCCAGTTCTGGAGCCCCTGGGACAAGAGGGATGTGGAGATGCTGGAGAGTGTCCAGAGCAGGGCCAGGAGGATGCTCAGAGGGCTGCAGCAGCTCTGCTGTGAGCACAGACTGAAAGAGTTGGGGCTCTGCAGGCTGCAGAAGAGGAGGCTCCCAGGTGACCTTCTTGTGGATCTGAAGGGGGCCTGCAATAAAGCTGGGGAGGGATTTTTTAGGCTGTCAGAGAGTGCCAGGACTGGGGGGAATGGAGCAAAGCTGGAGGTGAGGAGGAAGTTGTTGAGCAGGAGAGTGGTGAGAGGCTGGAATGGGTTGCCCAGGGAGGTGGTTGAGGCCCCATGGCTGGAGGTGGTTCAGGCCAGGCTGGCTGAGACTGGCCAGGCTGCTCTAGGGTAGGGTGTCCCTGGGCATGGCAGGGGAGTTGGAACTGGCTGCTCCTTGTGGTCCCCTCCAACCCTGACTGACTCTGTAATTCAGTGCAGACAGCAGCTGGCAAAGGGTCTCAGCCACCACAGAAGACTGCAGTAAGAATGGACATGTGAAAAAAAACTTCTTCTGTACTCAAGAAGAACATTCTTGAGCTGGGAAAAAGATGGATCCCTGGAACCTCTCTCCCCTTTCCATCACATCCTTATCTTTGTGCAGAATGTGACACAGCAAACATCTACAGAGCTGTAGGTCCCAGCAAGAGGCAATCTGCATCCATGCTACAGGAACAGCAGCACCACACAACTACAGGGACCAAACCATTCTGACACCTTTGGAAGGGCTGAGGAGAATCAGAGTCATAGAATGGTATGGGTTGGAAGAGACAAAGATCATCCAGTTTCAACCCCCTGCCATAGCCAGGGACAGCTCTTTCTACAGTAATAGAATCAGAGTCATAAAACGGTTTGGGTTGGAAGAGATCTTAAAGATGATCCAGTTTCAACCCCTCTCATAGGCAGGGACATTTCTTACTAGAGTCATAAAATAGTTTGGGCTGGAAGAGACCTTAATGATCCAGTTTCAACCCCCTGTCATAGGCAGAGACACTTCTTACTAGAGTCATAAAATGGTTTGGGCTGGAAGAGACCTTAATGATCCAGTTTCAACCCCCTGTCATAGGCAGGGACATCTCTTACTAGAGCAAAGAGCAGGAAGAATAAAACCTCTGCTTAGGGTTGCACCAGATCGGAATTCATCTGCCAGTCACACAAATCAGTCCAAGTCAGTTGGGGTTTGCATCTCCCCTCTGGAGCAAGAAGCATCCAAGCACTGGCAGCTGTGTGCAGGATCACATGGCTGGGAATGTGTTGTCTCTCCAAAATGGCCTTAGATTTGCTATTAACACCCAAAGTATCTGATCCCACCTCAGCATGAGCAGCAGCTATTTACTGCTAATGATTTAATTCCAAGAAAACTCATCTGAGTAGATGTTAAATGTCTCAGACAGCTTTCCCTCTGCCTGCTAAATGCTCCTGCTTCAAACAAATATAATTGGGATTTGATTTTATAGAGACCCACAAAAAGCAAATTACAAGAGCAATAGCCTGGAGTCTTCAGCCTTTCTCTTATCTCTATCCCAGTCTCCCCAGTTGCAAACTAAGAACACCTGCTTCTGCATTTTCTTCTTTCTTATAGGTCCCCAAGCATGGAGCCAAATACCTTGCACCCCACCTCATGCTTCTCTCCTCCAATAAAACCAAGAATCATTTGACAAGAATCAGTTTGGGGCTCCCCAGTTGAAGAGGGACAAGGATCTGCTGGAAAGAGTCCAGTGGAGGACTACAAGGATGATCAGGGGACTGGAGCACTGCCTGGTGAGGAGAGGCTGAGGGACCTGGGGCTGCTTAGGCTGGAGAAGAGAAGACTGAGAGGGGATTTAATCAATGTCTATAACTGAGGGCTGAGGGTCAGGAGGGGGACACAGGCTCTGCTCACTGCTCCCTGGGATAGGACAAGCAGCAATGGATGGAAGCTGCAGCACAGGAGGTTCCAGCTCAACACAAGGGGACACTTCTTTCCTGGGTCCCAGAGCCCTGGCACAGGCTGCCCAGAGAGGTTGTGGAGTCTCCTTCTCTGGAGCCTCCCAAGGCCTGTCTGGATGCATTCCTATGTGCCCTGAGCTAGATTGTATGGTCCTGTTCTGGCAGGGGGATTAGACTCAATTATCTCTTTGGGTCCTTTCCAACCCCTGACATCCTGGGATCCTGTGATCCCTTTTCCACCTCCCCTAAGCCTCCCTTATATTTTCAGAGAGCCCTGGAGAAAGGAATGGTCCCAAGGCACCCAAAACCTTTGGGGTGAATTGTGGATCCAACGATACACACTCAAAGGATGCTGCTAGCACTCAGGATCAGACTACCATTAAAACTACTCTGATCTTCCAAATTCTCATCCTATTCCACAATCACAGCCAGGTTCTTATCACCTCAGATGAGCAGACACTTTGCCATCAAAGTCTGGCTCCCCAGAGAGGTTGTGGAGTCTCCTTCTCTGAAGCCTCTCAAGTCCTGTCTGGATATGTTCATTCCTGTGTGCCCTGAGCTAGATTGGATGGTCCTGCTCTGGCAGGGGGGTTGGACTCAATGATCTCTTTGGATCCTTTCCAACCTCTAACATCCTGTGAGCCTGTGACAGTGAATGAATTCAAGAACTACACTCCCACTGAGTTGTCCTTTCAGAAATACTCTGCTGAGGGGTAAACATTTCCCATTTCTCAACAGAAAGACAACATTTTCTCCCCCACTTATTTCCCTCCTGGCAGTGTACCTTGCCCTTAAAGTGGCAGTAATATATGCCAGTAAGAACTGCAGTGAACACAGACTCCTTCCCAGCCTGCACCTCTGGCTGCACTTGGAGATCATTCATAACCCACCTGATGAACAGTTGAGGTTTTGTGAGTGGGTCAGGAGCATTCTGATCTCTTTCCCACTGAAAGGAACGGCACAGGAGAGAGGAGTGATGGAGAAAGATCCTAACATCCTGTGATCCAAGCCAAACTCCCCTGAGTTTCATAATGGGATAGCAAGGAAGTGACCATTGGCCAGGGAAACAAGTGCCATGTGGGGAAAGGCTGAGAGTTGGGTCTGCTCAGCCTTGACAAGGCTTAGAGTAGGTCTTAATACCATGGAGACCAGGACATAAAGGGTGGAGGACTAAGAGTGGAGACTCCCTTTTCACAAGGAGTTCCATGAAGACTACAAGGGGTGATGAGGATAGGTTCCTGCTAGGGAGACTCCCACTGGACTCCAGAAGAAAATGTTTCCCCAGGAGAACAGTCAGAGGCTGGAATCATCTCCCGGGGGAAGCATCTCCTGGTGCAGGTTTGCAAGGACCCTCATCAGGGGACTCTAGAGTCCATCCCATCCCATTCATCTCAGAGGTCTTTTTGAACCAGATCAGTTCTGTCATTCTGGCACCAATCAACTCCCCTCTTTCCTCTCATCTAACTTGCCCATTTCTGTTCTGCTGAGGCAAAAAGGCTCAAGGTGGCCTCTCAGTTCCAGGGCATGATCCCATCTACATCCACTCTGGCCCAAACAGGGCTCTGGGAAGGAGTCTCTCTCACCAGGCAGCCAAAAGCTCCTGCCTAGGGGAATAACCTGTGGTTGAATGGGGAAGAGGTAGGGAGAAGCTTTTCTCTAACTTTACTCAAGTGTATTTGGCTGAGACCATTTCCAGTTTGGCCAGCTGAAGTGAAACTGGTTTTAAAAAGAAGGAAGAGATTTTCCTCTAGCTCTCCACAACACCTTTCTTACTTTTTCTTCCCTCCACAACCAAAACAACTCAACAGGAACACCAACTGCTGTTGTCAGCTCCAATAAGCATGAGAAACCCTCCCCACTGCACAGAGCCACTCTCTGCTTGGGATTGCTTCCTCCTTTGCTCCACCTGGAAAGAGCACAGATCTAGGCCAGCAGCTTCATCCACTTGCTCATCCTAAAAATAAAGTCTTTGTTCCTTGCCCCTTCTGCTTCACAGGATCTCAGGTGGTAAATATTCAAGCAAGCCACATACAACAAACTGCTTCACCTCAGCAATTCTTGGACATTTCCCTCCTAAAGCACTCACATAAACCAAGCCAAGAAAAAATACCACTAAAGCTTGAGGGCTTTTTTTTTCCCCTACATGGAGCAGCTACGTCACCAACAGCTTCAGAAAGCACTTTTCACTAGCAGATAGAAACATAGAAGTGACCAGGTTGGAAGAGAGCTCCAGGCTCATCCAGCCCAACCTAGCACCCAGCCCTATCCAGTCAACCAGACCATAGCACTAAGTGCCCCAGCCAGGCTTGGCTTCAACACCTCCAGGCACAGTGACTCCACCACCTCCCTGGGCAGCCCATTCCAATGCCAATCACTCTCTCTGACAACAACTTCCTCCTAACATCCAGCCCAGACCTCCCCTGGCACAGCTTGAGGCTGTGTCCCCTCATTCTGTCCTGGCTGCCTGGCAGCAGAGCCCAACCCGACCTGGCTACAGCCTCCCTGCAGGGAGCTGCAGACAGCAATGAGCTCTGCCCTGAGCCTCCTCTTCTGCAGGCTGCACACCCCCAGCTCCCTCAGCCTCTCCTCACAGGGCTGTGCTCCAGCGCTACAAGCTGGGGCCANAGGAGGCTCAGGGCAGAGCTCATTGCTGTCTGCAGCTCCCTGCAGGGAGGCTGTAGCCAGGTGGGGTTGGGCTCTGCTGCCAGGCACCCAGCAGCAACAGAACAAGGGGACACAGCCTCAAGCTGTGGCAGGGCAGGTCTAGGCTGGATGTTAGGAGGAAGTTGTTGTCAGAGAGAGTGATTGGCATTGGAATGGGCTGCCCAGGGAGGTGGAGTCACCATGCCCGGGGGTGTTGAAGCAAAGCCTGGATAGGGCACTTAGGTCTGGTTGCTTGGCCAGGGCTGGGTGCTAGGTTGGGCTGGATGAACTTGGAGTTCTCTTCCAACCTGGCTACTTCAAACAAACAAAAAAAAAAAAACCAAAACCAAACACAAACACAAACCAAATACAAACCCAGAAAACCAAACTCAATGAAGTCAATGAAAAGTGACCTGGAAGGAAATGAAGATTCCTCATCTGCAGCCCATGGTTGGCAGAGTGAGTTGTCAACAAGACCCCAGGCTGTGCACCAAGCAATAAAAGAGGCAAATGAGATCAGCACAATCCCTTCTGCAGCCTCAAACAGAGCTGGAGCCCAGCAGAGAGCCATGGAGGTGATCAAAGACCAGCATGGAGCAGACACAGTGCCAGACACCTCAGCACTTCCCCAGTGCCTACAAATTCCTCACTCTGCAGAACATTTTGGAATACCAGCTTGGCCTTGCCACAGGACAAATCAGTCTGGAGACAGACCAGGTGCCTGGTGGGTTGTCCCTGCTCCTAAGAGTACCTCCACAGAGCATCTTTGTGCTTCCTGGAAGGTAGCCTCCTCCCTATTCACAACACAGGTGCAGCCAGGATGAAGCAGAACAGAAGCCTTCTTCCCTGCCACCCTCTAGGAGCAGCCAGGATGAGGCAGAGCAGAAGCCTTCCTCCCTGCCACCCTCCAGGTGCAGCCAGGATGGGGCAGAGCAGAAGCATTCCTCCCTGCCACCCTCTAAGTGGCGCCAGGATGAGGCAGAGTAGACGCCTTCCTCCCTGCCACCCTCTAAGTGGCGCCAGGATGAGGCAGAGCAGAAGCCTTCCTCCCTGACACCCTCCAGGAGCAGCCAGGATGAGGCAGAGTAGAAGCCTTCCTCCCTGCCACCCTCCAAGTGGAGCCAGGATGAGGCAGAGCAGAAGCCTTCCTCCCTGCCACTGCCAGGAGCAAAGCACTGAGAGCAAACAGAGCTGGACACCACCCAGCACATGTGTGCTGGCCACACAGGCTGTAAAAGGTTCCAGGGGCAGGTATGCTGCAGAGATACAAGTTAATATTTAACAGAGGGAGGAGGTCACCTGCACCCTGCAGCACAGCCTGCACCATCCCATGGGCACCCAGGCTGTGTTCACCCACTCAGCGCACTCCATTGTAGCCATCTCATACTCTTTGCTGAGGAGCACAGCCCATGGCTTTCCATCAGGGAAGGGTGGAGCAGGGTGACTGAGAGCAGCCCAGCTCCTTGGGTGATGGAGACCCAGAGAACACCAAACCCAAGGACCACAGCTTTGGTGTGCAACCACCAATTAGTATAAGCAGGTTGAAGTTTAGCTTCTGGAGGCTAAGTCCTCAGTCCAATACAGCAAGCACAGAGCAATCAGAGAGGTTCATGAACAGAGTTTAGTTGATTAGAAGGTGTTGGGTGATAGGTTGGACTTGATGATCTCAGAGGTCTTTTCCAACCTGGTTAGTTCTGTAGAGACAACAGAGCATAGAATGGTAGGGTTTGGAAGGGACCTCTGGAGATAATCCACTCTGACAGATATCACTTAGATCAAGTAGCACAGGAGTGTGATGTCCAGGTAGGTTTGGAATCTCTCCTGACAGGGAGACTCCACAGCCTCTCTGGGCAGCCTGCACGAGGGCTCCAGCACCCTCCAAGTGAAGAAGTTTCTCCTTAAGTTCAAGAGAAACCTCCTGTGCTTAGGTTGCACTCATTGTCCCTGGACAGTCTGGCTCCATCCTCATGGCCTCCACCTTTAGCTCCTGATCAGCACTAAGATGCCCTCTCAGGCTGCTCTTCTCCAGGCCAAACAGCCCCTCTCACAAGAGAGGCTCCAGTTCCCTCATCATCCTCGTGGCCTGTTTCAGCAAAAGATCTCATCTTGAAGCATGCTCTGAGTGACTGCTGTCCCCCCAAGCCCACCCAGGAAATGAGTATCACAGCAGCACAAGAGATGCTTTTGGCTGGAGTGTTTTCCTTGACTTCCATCACCACCACTGCCCCTCGATTCAGGTCAACCACAGCACATCAGCAGCCCAAGCCAAGCCTGCCAAAACCTTTCTGTGAAGGGCAGAGGAAAAACATTTTGTATGTCAGCATTGTTCAGTTGAAAGCTTCAGTTTGGTCTTCTCTACATGGAAGGATGTTACATTTTAACTTCCAAAAATAAAATTGAGGATAAGGAGAACATCAACAGCACCAAAAACAACCCAAATCCTTACACCAGATTAGACAAAACATTACTTCTCCCCACCTGCAACACTGGAGCCCCCAGCACAAGAAGGACATGGAACTGCTGGATAGGGTCCAGAGGAGACCACAAAGATGCTCAAAGGGCTGGAGAAGCTTCCCTGTGGGGACAGGCTGGGGGAGTTGAGGCTGATCAGCCTAGAGAAGGCTGCGGAGAGACCTTAGAGAAGCCTTCCAATAGCTGAAGGGACTCCAGGAGAGCTGGGAAGGGACTTTGGACAAGGGATGGAAGTGACAGGATGAGGAGGAATGGATTGAAGCTGGAAGAGATGAGATTTAGAACAAGGATTAGGAAGAAATTGTTCAGAGTGAGGGTGGGGAAACACTGACACACGTTGCCACTGGGAGTGCCAGGACATGGAGGAATGGATTGAAGCTGGAAGAGATGAGATTTAGAATGGGGACTAGGAAGAAATTGTTGAGAGTGAGGGTGAGGAGACGCTGGCACAGGTTGCCCAAGGGAGGCTGTGGCTGCCTCCTCTCTGGAGGCGTTCAAGGTCAGGTTGGATGAGGCCTTGAGCAACCTGTGCTGGTGGGAGGTGTCCCTGCCCATGACAAGGAGATTTGAACTGGATGACCTTTAAGGTCCCCTCCAACCCAAACCATTTTATGACTTTACCCAACTGCTTTGCCTTTTAAATCTGCTCTTCACCAGGAACTCAGTTCTGTCAATCCTTGTGCATGGCCTAAAACCACTTTCTTGGCTTTGGTTTGTTTTTTACCAAGCCACACACAAGTCAATTCATTTGTACAGCCAAAGCAGACATTTCCATACCTATCAGACAGCTAAGTTTACTTAATTATTGAGGGGGGAAGGCAGCAACAGCAAGAAAGGCTGCACCTGGCAGCAGCCAACCATCTCTGCTGGCTTCAGGAGCAGCCCCAGAGCCCTCTGAATGGCCTCTGTACTCTTTCATTCCCCTGCTCCACGTTGGAACAGGATGTCAGATCTCAGCTTGTACATTTTGTCCCCATCTTCCATCCACATCTGAAGAAAACACAGTAAGTCACAAAAGGAGGGAGCCAGGAGCTTTAATTACTCCGCTCCCTGCTCGAGAGGCAGCTCTCATGTACAGCCAGAGTTCCTGGAATCACAGCCCAATGCCAGGGAGAAAATGAACAGCGAGAGACAGGCTAAAAAGGTATTTAAACATTCCCTATCTCTCCCAGATACTTGCCTGAGCCATCTCCCAGTTCCAGGAACACTGCGCTGGGAGGTTGGCTGGGGCTGGTCTCCAGCAACGCCCTTTCCATCTGCCTGCTGCAAGGTTACACCCATACCCAACTCGTAGGTTTAGTGATCCTCCTCACACGGCCCAGCCTGGAGGCCGGATGAGGTGGGAAGTGGCAAGAGATGGGTTTGTGCTGCTGAGAATCTGCTTTAATCACAGCAAGAAGGGAAGAGGCTCCGCATCGGGCACAGGCTGAGGCTTCGCTCCAAGCGCCGCAGGAGAGGCTGTCACCCAGCCCAGCCTCAGCAACCCCAGCTGGAGCCTCATGAGAGGGACACTACTTATCCAGCACCGAGGTGAGAAAGCAAAGCCTGAGCGTTTCACTAATGATTTCCATCGAGTCACCTTCCCAGGGTCTGCAGCATCTCCTGCCCGCCGAGCCCCAGCCGACCCGCAGGCTGCACGAGGTGGCTGGCAGCGGTGCCAAGGCAGGCAGGCAGCCTGAGGAGCTCACATGCTGGCTTAGATTTCAGGCCCGAGATGCTGAGGGTGATAACACACCCACTGAAGCCCTTGCACAGGAGGCAGCTCGGCTGAAGGGTACCAGATCAGCAGTTTTCTACCTGTCGCCCTACGTCAATGCTTCAGCAAAGGCAACAGAGAGCTCTTCTCAGCTGCACCTTGGAAGTCCTTCAGCCAGGGCACAAAGAGGCAGCCACGTGGGTCCTCACCCCATTTCTCCCAGGGCTTTACAGATCTTATTGGTTGCTTTTGTTTTGCTGAAGTCACTCATTCCTAAGAAGGAAAGCAAACCTAAGTATGACCTAAGGTTTCCTGATGAAGATGAGGACCTGTGCTCTATGTGTTGCCTGTGTGAAAAGTAGCAGCTCCCAGCTGTGCAGCAAATAAGAGCTGAGAGGATGGGGGATTCCTAATCTGCAGTTCAAGGTGCAGAGGTTGCTCAGTGCAGGCAGGGTGGGAAGGGCATTCTCTGATCATTAGGGCAATGAAAATAGTGAAGGATCTGGAGAACAGAGTTGGAGAGGAACAGCTGAAGGAACTGGGAGTGTTCAGCCTGAGGAGGCTGAGGGAGACCTTGTGGTTCTCTACAACTGCCTGAAAAGAGGTTGGAGCTAAGCAGGGTTTGGTTTCTTCTGCCTAATAACAACTGACAGGACAAGAAGAAATGAGGAGAGGCTGAGGGAGCTGGGGGTGTGCAGCCTGCAGAAGAGGAGGCTCAGGGCAGAGCTCATTGCTGTCTGCAGCTCCCTGAAGGGAGGCTGTAGCCAGGTGAGGTTGGGCTCTGCTCCCAGGCAACCATCAACAGAACAAGGGGACACAGCCTCAAGCTGTGCCAAGGCAGGTCTAGGCTGGATGTCAGGAGGAAGTTGTTGTCAGAGAGAGTGATTGGCATTGGAATGGGCTGCCCAGGGAGGTGGTGGAGTTACTCTCCCTGAAGGTGTTGAAGCCAAGCCTGGATGAGGCACTTAGCGCCATGGTCTGGTTGAGTGGCCAGGGCTGGGTGCTAAGTTGGACTGGATGAGCTTGGAGGTCTCTTCCAACCTGGCTGATTCTATGATAAATGGCCTCAAGTCACAGCAGGAGATGTTTAGGTTGGACATTAGAAGAAAATTCTTCACTGAAAGAGTTCTCAAACACTGGCACAGGCTGCCCAGGGAGGTGGTTGAGTTCCCATCCCTGGAGGTTTGGAAAAGAGGCAGATATGTGGTGCTGAGGGACCTGGTTTAGCCCCAGCTATGACAGAGTTAGACTGGATGATCTTGAAGATCTCTTCCAGTCAAAACAGTGTTATGACTCTGGTGTCAGACAGCCAGACAACAGAGGATGCTCCACCAATGCTTTTGCCTCGACACTGTTATGCACTTTGCCCCATCTGGGAAATAACAGCACTGCCCAAGTGACCCAGCTTCTAGCAGCCATCACGCAGTAAAGCTGCTCCCCATTCACCCAGCCTGATGTCCAGGCACTGGACAGTCCTTCTGTTTGGGACCAGACGGCACATGGCACGATATGGCAATCCATGGCATGCACACACTGCGATGTCAGCAGCAAGGAGCATCGCAGATCTCTAAGGGGGCAGATGTCTGCTGTGCAGTCAGAGTCAAATGACCAAGGCTGTAAAGAGCTCACAGAGCTGACAGTGATGCTGGAGTGGTTTTAGGCAAGGAGCACAACTGTATAACTGGGGCATCATCTACAACAGAGTAAGAGAATTACTCCCTGCCAACCCCATTGACAACAGATCTACACCACAGTGCAGAACATCAAAGAATCAACCAAGGTGGAAAAGACCTCTGAGAGCATCGAGTCCAACCTATCACCTTCTAATTAACAAACCCATGGCACTAAATGCCTCCTGCAGCCTCCTCTTAAATGCTTCCAGGGATGGGGATGCCACCTTCCTGGGCAGCCCATCCCAATGCCAATCACTCTCTCTGCCAACAGCTTCTTCCTAACATCCAGCCTAGACCTCCCCTGGCACAACTTGAGATTCTGTCCCCTTGTTCTGTTGCTGCTTGCCTGGCAGAAGAGCCCAACCCCACCTGGCTACAACCAGGTAGAGTTGTAGAGAGCAGCGAGGTCTGCCCTGAGCCTTCTCTTCTCCCATTTGCTCCTGAACATCTCGGGCAGCTTTCCCAGACCAAATAACAGAGACCAGGTTTGGTCCATGTGTGTGCCTGGGAAGATGAAGCAGAGCAAACGCCTGCAGTGCCAAGGGCCCTGTTTTGCAAAGTCACTTCTCTTGATCCTATCCATATTTGAGAACATCTCCAGCCGAGCCCCATTACTGTAATTGATTTTTAATGGCATGCTCAGAGAAACGATGTGAGGATTTTAACAGGCTATTAGGTGGAAATTAAACCTCGCCCAAACCTTCCTTCCTAGGAACTCAGGTTTCCAAAGATGCAGGGAGGGAGGCTACTCCATTCCTGCTAATGGGCAAGGAGGTACTGCAGTGACCTAGAGAAAAGGGCTGCTAATTCATGGAATCATAGAATCAACCAGGTTGGAAGAGATCTCTAAGATGTTAGGAGGAAGTTGTTGGCAGAGAGAGTGATTGGCATTGGAATGGGCTGCCCAGGGAGGTGGTGGAGTCGTCATGCCTGGAAGTGTTGAAGCCAAGCCTGGATGAGACACTTAGTGCCATGGTCTGGTTGATTGGCCAGGGCTGGGTGCTAAGTTGGGCTGGATGATCTTGGAGGTCTCTTCCAACCTGGTTGATTCTATGATTCTAAGTCAGTGACAACACTTCTGGACATTTTGCCTGAAAGCACTGTCACCTCCCCCAAAGGTCCAATCTTTCCTCAGGTTAAAATCTGACAGACACCCACAGTTGCAATCTCCCCTGTGTGGCACGCAGCCTTTTAACACATTCCCCGCGGTACACGAACGCCGAGCTCCAGGCGAGGTTCTCCCACTCACTGTGAGTGAGCAGCTGCATTTCTAGAAGCTTGTGCTGCTACCAGCTATTTTACTTCTGATTCAAATTCTCCTCACTTGATTGCAACATTTTTTTTTTTTTTTACAGGCTTATTTTTACTTCTTTTGAGGCATTTTAAACTCCCTTCTCCACACTGTCAGGCAGCCCTTTCTCCACTGGCACATTACAGTGTGGGGACCGTTTAGCGTCTTTGGTTTTCAAGAAGTGCAAATCAGAGAATGGCTTAAATTGGAAGGGGCTCTAGAGATCATCTACTCCAACCTCCCTGCCATGGGCAAGGTCAGCCTCCACCAGCCCAGGTTGCTCAAGGCATCATCCAATCTGGTCTTGAACACCTCACAGCCTCCCTGGGCAATCCATTTCAGAGTCTCATACTGAAGAACTTCTTCCTACACTCTGACTCCGGTCTAAACTGATTCTCCCTCAGCTTCAAACCATTCCTCTTGTCCTGTCTCTAGACACCCTTAGGAAAAGTCCCTCTCCAGACTTCCTGTAGGATCCCTCTAGGTATTAGAATGCTGCTCTAAGGTCCCTTCAGTCTGCTCCAGGCTGAACACCTCCAGCTCCCTCAGCCTGTCCTCACAGCAGAGCTGCTCCAGCCCTTGGATCACCTTTGTGGATACAAGAGAAATGCAATGGCCTAAAATCTTTTTGTTAGCCAGTGACATGGGCAAAGAGTCACAGGACCCCCAGAAATCCTACTCCATCATCCAACCTGCTAGGCAAGAGAACTGAAAGCACTACCCTTAGTCTCTCAGGTGCAGCACTGTCTGCTGCTATACTCTCATGTTCTTTCTTACCTTCCAATTAAAGGAAGGAAATTGGATCATGCTGAGCTTCCTTTGTTCTTTTCACCTCTTGTGAAAGTCAGGGGTTAGCAGCGTTTTATACCTGTTATAATTAGCTTTAATGTTGTAACCTGGGAAAGGGGAGGGGGGAAATGCAGTTGTGCTTTTAACAACAGACTGCAGTGAATCACAGAGTGCTCTTCCCTTCTCCCCAACCTGAGGCCAAGTTTTGTGCTTCCAAAAGTCCTTACGTTGCACCCAACCAATTTAAGTCCTTTATTCAGAGCTAGAAAATAATTTAACTACACCACAAACTCAGCATTCACCCAGGCTAGGACATCAGTTTGACCACAGAATTTCAAGAGGTTCATAGAAACAGCTGCTTGGAAATGACCCTATGGATTACTGAGTCCAGCCAGAACCCAACACCTCCCTCCACACAGCCCTCAGACTATGTCCCTGGGCACCTCATGCAAACATCTTTTGGGTGCCTCCAGGGATGGTGACTCCACCACTGACCCTTCTGGCAAAGACATTTTCCCTCATGTCCAATCTAAACTTCCCCTGGTACAACCTGAGGCCTTCTGTCATGCTTCTGCCCAGGAAACCACAGAATCACAGAATTAAGCAGGTTGAAAAAGACCTGCAGGATCATCGAGCCCAACTTGTCACTTAACACCTTCTAATTAACTAACCCATGCCACTAAGTGCCCCAGCCAGGCTTGCCTTCAACACCTCCAGGGATGGGGACTCCACCACCTCCCTGGGCAGCCCATTCCAATGCCAATCACTCTCTCTGACAACAACTTCCTCCTAACATCCAGCCTAGACCTGCCCTGGCACAACTTGAGGCTGTGTCCCCTTCTTCTGGTGCTGGTTGTCTGGCAGAAGAGCCCAACCCCACCTGGCTACAGCCTCCCTTCAGGTATTTGTAAACAGCAATGAGGTCTGCCCTGAGCCTCTTCTTCTCCCATTTGCTCCTAAACACCTTGGGCAGGTTCCACAGAGCTAATAATACAGATCAGGTTTGGTCCATGCATGTGCCTGGGAAGATGAAACAATCAACCCCAGCTGGCTATGACCTCCCTTCAGGTAGTTGTAGAGAGCAATGAGGTCTGCCCTGAGCCTCCTCCTCTGAAGGCAATGATTAAACAAGGCTTGGATTTGGCAGCAGAAGGCAGGAAAGGTAACATTGCTCATTTCAGCACATGTCTCAGGGTAGAGATAATCTGGCTGAATTAGAGATTAAGATGTTATCAGCTAAACAGGTTTGGACTGATACAGGATCACTCACATAGAGTCCATGGCTGTGAGCTTCTGAAAGAAGGGGGCTTAAAAAGACACATAAGGAGTGCTGGACTTCAGCCTTTGTCCTGCAGCCATAGTGGCCAGGACACTGTGATCTGCATCTTTACCAAGACAAAACTTGAAGCTTTCATCTCAACTTTCCTCCAGACATACCTCTGGTGACCATCAAGACAGGTGCTACACATCTACTGTCAAATGGACCAGCCAAAACCATGGACTCCTTCACAGGCTAGGAGCAGCTCACTGCTGCTTTACACAGCCCCTTAGCTGCCACCCTTCACCCAACAGAGGGGACAGAGTGGCTGAGAGCAGCCAAGAAGAAAAGCACCTGGGGGTGCTGAGAGAGAGGAGCTGAAGATGAGGCAACAGTGTGCCCAGGTGGGCAGCAGAGCCAATGGCATCCTGGGCTGGCTCAGGAGCAGTGTGGCCAGCAGGACAAGGGAGGTTCTTCTGCCCCTGTGCTCAGCACTGCTCAGGACACACCTTGAGTGCTGTGTCCAGTTGTGGGCTCCTCAATGCAAGAGAGATGTTGAGGTGCTGGAAGGTGTCCAGAGAAGGGCAGCAAGGCTGGGGAGGGGCCTGGAGCACAGCCCTGTGAGGAGAGGCTGAGGGAGCTGGGGGTGTGCAGCCTGCAGAAGAGGAGGCTCAGGGCAGAGCTCATTGCTGTCTGCAGCTGCCTGCAGGGAGGCTGTAGCCAGGTGGGGTTGGGCTCTGCTGCCAGGCAAGCAGCAACAGAAGAAGGGGACACAGCCTGAAGCTGTGCCAGGGCAGGTCTAGGCTGGATGTTAGGAGGAAGTTGTTGTCAGAGAGAGTGATTGGCATTGGAATGGGCTGCCCAGGGAGGTGGTGGAGTCGCTGTCCCTGGAGGTGTTGAAACAAAGCCTGGCTGGGGCACTTAGTGCCATGGTCTGGTTGACTGGCCAGGGCTGGGTGCTAGGTTGGGATAAATGAGCTTGGAGCTCTCTTCCTACCAGGCTGATTCAACGATACAGTGAGGGTGACAGAGCCCTGGAGCAGGCTGCCCAGTGAGGTTGGAGTCTCTCTCTCTGGAGACTTTCAAAGCCAGCCTGGATGCATTCCTGTGCGACCTGCCTTAATGGATCCTGCTTGTCAGGGGGGTTGGACTCCCTGATCTCCAGAGATCCCTTCCAACCTCTAAGGTTCTGTGATGCTGGGACCCCATAGCTTGGGCTTTCAGGCTTTGAGGGCACACTTAACACAACACTGGAGCAGTGAAGTTTCTCTCTAAGCTGTAGCACAGCTCACAAGACAAGGACTGATCTTTAAATCAGACAGGAGGTGATGGAACACCACAGCTCCTATTGATAATGTTCCAGGTATAAAAAGACCAAGTGCAGCCTTGACATGCAGAGCTGTGTTTGCTGGGTCGTGCTGTGACAGGCTGGGCTGCTGCTCCAGAGTCATGATTCAGAAGGAATTACAAGCTCAAGAAGACAATTATGAAACAGCCTCTTCACATTTCCACCTAACTCATTTCAGGGAGCACCACGGAAAGGGCCTAATCATCCTCCTTCAGAAAGCCATTTCCCCTCTCATGAATCTGCAGATGATCTTCCAGGCCCCTTTGGTCTCAAGACCAAAACCAGACCATTTCAGCTAAAGCAAGTCCCTGTGATGAGTTCCATGAGTTAATTGCATTTCCATTAGCAAAGAAGTTCTGAAACTTCCAAGTTCTTTACTGATGCTTTTTGAATCCTCTCAAAAATAGAAGGAGTTATGTTCCCCTCTTTCTTTATCCAGCTCACCCTCATAAGACTTTCCCTCTTCATTTTAACTCTCTCACCCTTTTCATTTCTCCTTAAATAGACATTTCTTCAACCTTTTAATCATTTTCACAGCCTTCCTCCTAAGCTCTCATGCCCCAACTTTATTCAGGATGTTTGAGATGGGGAACCAAGCCAGAAGATAGTTCAATCTTTCAGTCTGCCTTTTTTTTTTCCCTCCTCCTTTTTATTTTTAACTGGCAAACAAGCCAAGAACTCCAATTTCAATTCTTAGCCCTCTCTGAACCAGAACCAAGCCAGATCCAACTAAGCATTTCTGACTTACAGTTTAGTTTGAGAGCTCTCCAACACAGGGACTGAATACAGTAGCTGAAAAGTCTTCATCTCCTCCAAGCAGCTCCTTTCTGACCTTCACTCCTTTACCTCTACATCCCCCACAGACCATCCCCATGCTCCTTAAGCCTTGTTCTGACCCTGGGTGACTCCTGTTTGGCAGAGCCCTACAGGACGTTTTCACACATTTAAAGACACTAAGGCAAGGAGTCCTCTTTAGCCTCTCTCCAGAAACAATCCCCCAGGAACAACCTTCACCACAATTCCAAAGAGATGGATGGCCTGGCTGTGACAAGTTGGGAGCAGTGCTCTCCTCTTTAGAGAGCCCAGCATACAGCCTCTGTTCCCAGAGAAGCACAGCACCACTCCACTCTCTGCTTCTGATCTTTCTGCCTGCTTCAATCTGACACAGCCCAACAGGAGCTGACCTGGACCAAGCCAGCAACTAAACCCATTCCTGGCTAAAACCTGAGGTGACCTTGACCTTCTTGCTTCAAAGGAATGCTTTTGAGGGTCCACAGCTGATCAAGAGAGCCACCTACACACACACACCCCCTGTAGCCAGACATCTCCTCCAGCACTGGCAGTAACAACCATGGAGTTATTTGGGCTAGAAAATACCTCTAAGATAGAGTTCAGTCTTCAACCCAACACCACCATGGCCACTAAACCACGGCCCCAGGTGCCATGGCCACATATTTCTTGAACACCTCCAAGGATGGTGACTCCACCTGGGCAGCCTGTTCCAATCTCTGACCACTCCTGCAGCAGAGAAACGTTTCCTAATCTCCAACCTCCCCAGCACAATTTCAGGTCATTTCCTCTCTTTATCACAGAAGAATATAAGAACATTCACCAGAGAAAACTTGATCTGTTGCCTGAATATGCCACCCTGGGATCACTGATCAAATCAGTGTTTCATTTATTAACCAAAACTAACAAAAGGTGTTTTTTCTGAGCAGCATCACAGAGGAAAGTGAAGGAAAGAAGAGACACAAAGCCACATGTTTATTGCCAGCCACTGATTTAGCCAAGGCTTATCATGCCACAAGGGAAAGGCTTCTCATACATCTTTGAGATGCTCCTTTGTAAGGATCAAGCAACTTCCCAAGCCCTCTGGCTCACACTAGAGGGTTGACACACATAGGAAACCTAAGCTGACCTCTCCATGCAGGCACAAGTCCACGCAATGTGCACTGCCCCAACTCATCCTGCAGCCATCCCCTGGGCATTGCTGAATTCCTTCACAGAGCAGCCCTCCCCTCCAACCCAGTTCAGATTCTTCAGCAGAGAGAAGATCCATTAACAGCTGAAATCAAGCAAAGAGCCTAAACTTGGTGCTGAAATTCATCTCCAGGTAGCCAAAAGCCAGGTGCTGACCCCAGAGCTTGAGTTACCTACACCAAGAACTGAAGCCACTCATTCTCTCAATTCCAGCTTCTATCATTGAAGCTTTGTCCTGGCCAGAAGGTCCCAACACACCTTGACAGTGGAACAGGAAGGACAAAATGGAAGATCCAGCAGGTCGAGGGAGGTCTCCTCACCCTCTCCTCTGCCCTGGTGAGAGTCCATCTTGAGTACAGCATTCAGTTTTGGGCTCCCCACTTGAAAAGGGGCAGGGATCTGCTGCAAGGAGTCCAGCAGAGGGCTACAAGGATGATGAGGGGACTGGAGCACTGCCTGAGGAGGACAGGCTGAGGGACTTGGGGCTGCTTAGGCTGGAGAAGACTGAGAGGGGATTTAATCAATGTTATTAATGTAAGTTAATCAATATCTGAGGGCTGGGGGTCAGGAGGGGGGCACAGGTTCTGCTCACTGCTCCCTGGGATAGGACAAGCAGCAATGGATGGAAGCTGCAGCACAGGAGGTTCCAGCTCAGCACAAGGGGGAACTTCTTGACTGGAAGGGTCCCAGAGCCTAGCACAGGCTGCCCAGAGAGGTTGTGGAGTCTCCTTCTCTGGAGCCTTTCCAGGACTGTCTGGATGTGTTCCTGTGTGCCCTGAGCTAGATTGTATGGACCTGCTCTGGCAGGGGGGTTGGACTGGATGAGCTCTTTGGATCCTGTGCTAGTTTGAGCCTAGCTAGAATGTTTTGGTGAGAAGGATTAAACAGTATCAGTATCACAGTATCATCAGGGTTGGAAGAGACCTCACAGATCATCAAGTCCAACCTTTCACCACAGAGCTCAAGGCTAGACCATGGTTAAACAGCCTGGCTCAGGCTTCTCCCTGGTAGCTGAGCGGGGGCAGGTGATGAGCAGATCAAAGGGGTTCTGGGCAGTGAAGGAAGCCTCAGCCCGTGGCAGAGGAGATGCTGCTTTCTATCACAGACCCATGGCAACACTGGAGCAAGCTATGAGTAAGGACCTAGGAAATCCAGAGCAAAACATAACAGGCTACAGAGAAAAACACCAATCCAATGCCCTGCCTGAAGCTGCAGCCTTTTCAACATTTTTCTTTCTACTATGGGTCCCTGCACTTCATGACTTGGTTTGGAAATACAGCCCCAGACTCAGCACAGCCTTTCTCTAACCAAGCACACCAACAGCCCCAGATTAGATCACAGGCTGTGAAAGAGAAACAGTGCTGATGTCTGCTTCACTCATAGGCTTGCTGAGAGATATAAGAACAAGAATCCAAACATAGATAAGGCACTTTTCCTGCTTGGGAGTCACAATTCTGCTTCCAACCTCTAACATCCTGGGATCCTGTGATCCATTTTCCACCTCCCCTAAGCCTCCCTTATATTTTCAGAGAGCCCTGGAGAAAGGAATGGTCCCAAGGCACCCAAAACCTTTGGGGTGAATTGTGGATCCAACGATACACACTCAAAGGATGCTGCTAGCACTCAGGATCAGACTACCATTAAAACTACTCTGATCTTCTAAATTCTCATCCTTTTCCACATTCACAGCCAGGTTCTTATCATCTCAGATGATCAGACACTTTGCCATACAAGTCTGGCCACTTGGGAACTGGAACACGGCAGAAGCAGCATTTGAGGAACAGCAGCCTGAGAAATCTTGCATGCCTCTGTTCATCTGATCATAACACCAGGGAAGGGAGAGGGAAGGAAAAGACCTCTGAAAATGGTTGAGTCCAACCCCCCTGCCACAGCAGGGTCACCCAGGGCAGGTTACACAGGAACACATCCAGATGAGCCTTGAAAGTCTGCAGAGAAGGAGACTCCCCAACCTCTCTGGGCAGCCTGCTCCAGGGCTCTGTCACCCTCACAGTAAAGACATTTTTCCTCACCTTGAGGTGGAAGTTCCTGGCTTCCAGTTTGTGTCCACTGCCCCTCATCCTGTCACAGGACACCACTGAAAAGAGCCTGGCCCCTGCTTCTTGACCCTTCAGGTACTTACAAACATTAATAAGACCTGCTCTCAGTCTTCAGCAGAGCCAGGACTTGGCTGTTTTCATTGAGCAGGAAGCTTTGTTCAGTTTTTCAAGTGAGAAGCAGGAAGAAAACAAACATTAGATGTCTCCACAGCTGTTATTTCAGTTTGGAACCCCCAGCATTCACACCCAGCTGTAACAGCAGCTGGAGACACAATGCCTTCCATCTCTAGAGAAGAGCAGAAGCCTACACTACAAAGGGACCTGGCCAGGCTGGATGGGTGGGCAGAGGCCAATGGAATGAGACTGAACAAGGCCAAGTGCAGGGTTCTGCACTTTGGCCATAGCAATCCCAAGCAGCACTACAGGCAGGGGACAGAGTGGCTGAGAGCAGGCAGGCAGAGAGGGAGCTGGGGGTGCTGGGAGAGAGGAGCTGAAGATGAGGCAGCAGTGCCCAGGTGGGCAGCAGAGCCAATGGCATCCTGGGCTGGCTCAGGAGCAGTGTGGGCAGCAGGACAAGGGAGGTTCTTCTGCCCCTGTGCTCAGCACTGCTCAGGACACACCTTGAGTGCTGTGTCCAGTT
>WAAF01018211.1:23952-55028 GCA_013400475.1 Tricholaema leucomelas | reverse complement strand
GAGGAAGGGCGGGGGGGGGGGGGGAGGAGTGGGGAGGGTCAGTGCCTGTTCGCTGTAGTATTTACGTAAGGGTGAGCCCAACCCGAAGCAGAGCCTTCCCCCACCGCCTCCCCCGGAGCACACCAGACACGGGCTGGCCTCCTTCCTATGGAAACAGCGAAGCAGAGCGGAGCTGCTCCTCGCTTTCGGCTGTAGCTAAAAGCTGCCAATGAGATCAGCTTTTCTGCCATCCACCATTTACCTAAAGGCAAATGGGCGCTGGGCAGCTTAGCGGGTACAGAGCTGGGCGGGCAGGGGGCAGCGAGCGGTGCTCCCCTCGTCTCTCCTGCTCACCTGGCAATCAAGAGAAGGGAAATCAAAAGCCCTCCATGATTATTGAACATCCCTGTGGAGCTGAGCTTAGGAAGGGAATGCTGAGCGCTGCCTGGGAAACACGAAGCAAGCTTTTGGGTTCTTTTTCTTCCAGTAGAAATCCTGCAAAGCAAAGCTTGTGGAGTAGTAGAAGGAGCTCTCAAAAGCTCATGTCCTGCCTGTCTATACTCATAAGGACACAGAGAGAGTTCAGCCTTTCCCTTTTTATTGATCCCTAATACATCACTAACCTGCTTGATCTTGTAAATCTGAGCCCTCCTTCCTTCAGTAGAGAAGGGACTGGAGCTTGAGGGGAGATATAGACTGGAGATCAGGAAGAAATTATTTGGTCTCTTCTGCCAGGCAGCCAGCAACAGAACAAGAGGACACAGCCTGCAGTTGTGCCAGGGGAGGTCTAAGTTGCACGTTAGAATCACAGAATCGGTCAGGGTTGGAAGGGACCACAAGGAGCAGCCAGTTCCAACCCCCCTGCCATGCCCAGGGACACCCTACCCTAGAGCAGGCTGCACACAGCCTCAGCCAGCCTGGCCTTAAACACCTCCAGCCATGGGGCCTCAACCACCTCCCTGGGCAACCCATTCCAGCCTCTCACCACTCTCATGCTCAACAACTTCCTCCCCACCTCCAGCTTTGCTCCATTCCCCCCCAGTCCTGTCACTCCCTGATATCCAAAAAAGTCCCTCTTCATCTTTTTTTGTAGGCCCCCTTCAGATGCAGGAAGGCCACACTAAGGTCACCTCGGAGACCTCACTGTGTTAGGAGGAAGTTGTTGGCAGAGTGAGTGATTGGCATTGGAATGGGCTGCCCAGGGAGGTGCATCGTCCCTGGAGGTATTGAAGCAAAGCCTGGATGGGACACTTCGGCAGGGCTGGAAGATAGGTTGGAATGGGTGAGCTTGGAGGTCTCTTCCAACCTGTCTGATTTGATGACTCTTTAGAGTGAGGGTGGGGAGACACAAGCACAGGCTGCCATGGGAGGTTATGGATGCCCCCTCCCTGGAGGTGCTCCCGGGCAGGCTGTATGGGGCCTCGACCAACCTGGGCTGGTGGGAGGTGCCCCTGCCCATGGCAGGGAGGGTTGGAACTGGGTGATCTTTAAGATCCCTTCCAAGCCAAACTGTTTTATGATCTGTGATTCCACAGAAATGAAAATTTAAGTCCCACTTCTGTCACCCCCTCAGAGCCCCTCCCAGGAGAAACAGCCTGGTTTGGCAGTGGTAGATGTTCTCCCTCAGCAGCCTGCCTTTAAAGTCACGATGCAGAAATGCCAGCAAAGCATTTGTCACAGTATCACAGTATCATCAGGGTTGGAAGAGACCTCACAGATCATCAAGTCCAACCTTTTACCACAGAGCTCAAGGCTAGACCGTGGTTAAACAGCCTGGCTCAGGCTTCTCCCTGCTAGCTGAGCTGGGGCAGGTGATGAGCAGATCAAAGGGGTTCTGGGCAGTGAAGGAAGCCTCAGCCCGTGGCAGAGGAGATGCTGCTTTCTAGCACAGACCCATGGCAACGCTGGAGCAAGCTATGAGTAAGGATCTAGGAAATCCAGAGCAAAACATAACAGGCTACAGAGAAAAACACCAATCCAATGCCCTGCCTGAAGCTGCAGCCTTTTCAACATTTTTCTTTCTACTATGGGTCCCTGCACTTCATGACTTGGTTTGGAAATACAGCCCCAGACTCAGCACAGCCTTTCTCCAACCAAGCACACCAACAGCCCCAGACTCAGCACAGCATTTCTGCAGCCAAGCACACCAACAACCCTTCTATTTTCAGCAAGATCCCACCCCCAAACACAAAAAATCTGGCACGAGCTCAAGCACCTTGCTAAATTCAACCCTTGAAGTCCAGGATGAGAGGTCTGCATTTCCCCAGCGGGAGCAGCTCTTGGACTTCAGGTCAAGCGGTTTGCACTGTGCCTTCCCTGAGTCGCCTGCCCGCTGGGAAGTCCATGTACAAAGCAATTTCAATCCAGCTCAGCTGGTATCACCATTGGAAACCAGCAGCTTTGAGGCTGACAGGATCGTAGTTCAAAAGAAGAGGCCTGTTTGCAGATGGCACCAGGGATCCTCATTACAGCTGCCTCACCAAGGCGCTGGTCTGCAGCTGCGCTGCCAGATCAAACGGCGCCGGCGAGCAGCGCTCCCGGTAAAGCTACCGCCGGTGATGCGCTGCTGTCACGCCTGCAGCGCTGCACGTTTGCTGCTGAGTCCAGAGGCAGGGCACACACACGCACACCCTGCCACAGCTGCTGCTGTAGAACTTTGTATGTCTCACAGACAGAGTTTTCCCCAAAAATATCCCGTTTGATTCTTAGCCTTGTGTTTAGTACAGAATTCCAGAATCCTGGCATGGTCGGCAGGGAACTCTAGAGATTATCCTGTCCAACATCCCCTGCTAAAGCAGGACACCCACAGCAGCTTTAGCAAGTGAGGGCTTGTACCCCCCCACGGGGGTTACAGAATCCCTGCATGGGGAGGGTTTGGAAGGTTAGTGAGGATCTCCAGATCATCCTGTCCAACACCCCCTGCTAAAGCAGCACACCCACAGCAGCTTGCCCAGGATCACAGTGGCCAGGCAGGTTTGGAAAGTCTCCAGAGGAGGAGACTCCATAACCTCTCTGGGCATCCTGCTTCAGACCTCCAGCACCCTCACACCAAAGAAGCTCCCTGGGTTCCAGTTCATGCCTGTTGCCCCTTGTCTTGTCACTGGGCACCTTTGAAAAGAGTTTGTCCCCATTCTCATGTCCCCCACCCTTTAGCTTTGAGAAGACCATCACTATCGTTTGTAAACCCACAGGTCTAAACCCTCCCCAAACGACTCAGCTGCACTTCAGAACAGCTTCCACAGAACCACTGGAGTCAGCTGAACTCAAACCTCTACCTGACTGCTCTGCTGAAGGATAAATCAAGCCACATGCCATGGTCCTTCCCCAAATCGAGGCCTTGATTTTTGATGTATGGCTTTTGCCACACGAAAGGGCACCCTACTAACCAGGAATCTGAGTGTGCCATCAGCACAAATAATTGATTCAGCCTGACAACCTCCTCCCTTCATGCCTCCAGGTATGTAAATTCAATTCTCCTTGTGGCTCCACTGAAATGCCTATTGATCAAACACACCCAGCCCCAGCAGCAGGAATCTCCAGCCCTGCATATTCATTTGCTTCCTCTCAATACATAAAGAATTCCCTTTGGCGTCTCCATTGCCCTATCACATGGTGCACTGAATGCAAATGGAATTACAGCAATCATGCATCTAATGAACACATTTGGCTAGGGATGCAGACCTTTACCCACCAGCACCCTTCTCTTCACCACAAATCAACCAAAAAACTCTCTCTTCATCACAGGCAACAGCAGAGAAGGGTTGTGAGCGAGTGCGCCTCAAATCACAGGAGCCAAAGTGCAAACTTCAGGGGGAAATCCTCCCTGAAACCCTTCCCAGATGAAAGCTGCAAGATCAGGGCCTCATACAGACCTCTGGAACATTCCCTTTAGTGCTTTCAAACATAATTGGTAGGCCATAAGTGCTGTTTCATGCTGATGAAGACAATTGGTAGACCCAAAGCATTGCTTAATGTTTGTCTTTTCCTCAGCAACTATACTTATATATTCCACAGATGAAGAAAGCTTTGCAATGTATAACACACAAAGACTGTGAGCCTTCCCAAGAAAGAAATCAGTGCAACATTCCAAAGCAGGGTCCAAAGCACAGGGAACTCTCTCCTAACATTTCCTTTGGAGGTTGCAAACACAATTTCAGACCCTAAATGTGTTTTCATTACCCTCTGAGTCTCTATAGACCACCAAACTGTTGCAAGGTACAACTTAACAGACATTGTCAGCCCCTCCAAGAAGGAAATCAGATCAAACCAGAGTACAAAACAGGGCCAACATTTTCCTTTCCATGATGTGCTCCCTCTTTGAATAAATTTCAGGCAGGGCATTTTCAAGCAGGCCAAATTGATTCCTGCAGAAGCTTCACTCACGCAGCAGAGTGGTAACAGCTCCGGGGTGCATTTAATTCATTAGCTCACACTAACAGCCTGACTCTCCAAGTCATGCTGTAACGTCAGCAGATAGATTGCTTTAAATCAGGTTCAAGCACCTAGTGGCAATTAGAACCTGCAAAGCCCAAGAAGTATCAGTAAGCAGCTGGGCAAGGCACATGCCAGCAGATACACAACCAAATACCTTCCAAACCTCTTTTAGTTGGTTCAAGCAACACCTTGAAGTGATTTCACTCAGCACAACTCCCACGTTTTCAAAACAGTAAGGTCAGAAATGCAGGGGTTTAGGACTAATTCACTAAAATCACTCACACCACAGCTGAAGAACACCATGAATCAAAGCAGAGTGCCCCTTAGGCCTGGGGCATGAGGTGGGCACTTACCCTGTGAGGACCACGACAAAATCCATCACGTTCCAACCATTGCGCAGGTAAGAGCCTTTGTGAAAAACAAACCCCAGAGCGATGATCTTTATGCCAGCTTCAAAACAAAATATTCCAATAAAGTAGGGCTCAGTGTCATCCTGCAGGAGAATGAAAATTGGGAGAGGTCAGGGAGATACCCAACACTGCTGCACTGGCAGCAGGAGTCACAGAAACAAGCATAGGCACCAACTTGGGGACCTTCTTGTCTCTCTCAGTGGACTCCAAACCAATAGCTTTGAGGTTAATGAAAGCACAGAAAAAGAATCTCATTATTCATTATTGTATTTATTCTGGGGAGGGACTTCTGAGGCTGTCAAGGAGTGACAGGACTAAGAGGGATGGAGCAAAGATGGAGGTGGGGAGAGTCAGCCTGGAGGTGAGAAGGAAGTTGTTCAGCATGAATGGTGAGAGGCTGGAATGGGTTGCCCAGGGAGGTGGTTGAGGCCCCATGGCTGGAGGTGTTTAAGGCCAGGGTGGCTGAGGCTGTGGGCAGCCTGCTCTAGGGTAGGGCATCCCTGGGCATGGCAGGGGGGTTGGAACTGGCTGATTCTTGTGGTCCCTTCCAACCCTGACTGATTCTATGATTCTATTCTATTCATTCCAATCTAAACCATTCCATGATTTCACCCCATGCTTCTCACCTTCACTTCATATTCTGGAGGGAGTTTTAATGCTGAAACTTTGCTCTAAGGTTATATTTCTACTTGAGATCACCTCAACATGAGGAGAAATTTCTTGGCTCTGAGGGTGCTAGAACCCTGGAGCAGGCTGTCCAAAGAAGTTGTGGAGTCTCCTTCTCTGGAGACTTTCATGCCCCATGTGGATGTGTTTGTGTGTGGCCTGCCCTAGGTGATCCTGCTGTGGCAGGGGGATTGGACTGGATCTTCAGCTGTCCCTTCCAACCCCTACCATTCCATGATTCTCTGATTTGTGTAGTTATTGCCATGGAAAGAAACCTGTGCTTCCCAATTCATCCAGGAAACAGAACCAACAGGATATCTTGGGGAGTAACAGTCAGCACAGCAAGCTTGCAAACACTGGCAGGAAATTATTTATCACTTATTACAGCAGTTCTTCCTTCCCTCCTCTTCCTCCATTTTCTCAATTTCCAGTCTCATTTGGCTTCCTTTCACTGTGTATCTGATTCAAGGAGCAACCCTCACTCCCTTCTTTAACAGCAGGAGCAGGGAAGTTTGTGTTTCAGGCCCACAGTGCAGACTGAAGCACACTATGGCATCGTAGCTTTGTATCATAACTCACTAAAGAGAAAGAGCAAGCTTAGACTCCACAGCTTCTTTTCTTTTGCCCTCTCTGTGGCACCAGATCTCTCAGTATTATATTTTTTGATGGAAGTCTCAAACACAAAGTCAGTGCCAAATGGAAGCCTTCACATCTGGAGGATATGGGCAAGAAATGAGAACAAAGCAAGAAAGCTGAAAGCAGTGGGCACCCATCTCCAGAACCTCTGGCACCTGTGTGCTAGCTTGAGCCTGTGCTAGTTTGAAGCTAGCTAGAATGTTTTGGTGAGAAGAACTAGATTACAGGCTGTGAAAGAGAAAACAAGGGTGATGTCTACTTCACTCATAGGTTTGCTGAGAGGTATAAGAACAAGAATCCAGACATAGATAAGGCACTTCTGCTTGGGGCATTACCTGAGATGCATCTCTCTCTCTAGCCTCTCTGCCATCTCTCTGATTAATCCACTTTGCTTCCTAACCCCCTGGCCAAACTTCCATTCTTCCTTGGGACTGGGGTAAGGGTGAGAGGGGTGGGAAAAGGTAGAAGGGTGGTTGGGAGCCTCTCTTGGGGACTCAGGTTTCTGGGAGGGCTGTTGTGTTTCTGTGTTCCCTTTTACCTTGTATATTTCTGTATGTAACTGTCTATACTGTAAATATCTGCTTGTATATTGTTCTAAGCTGCAAATATAATCTTCATTCAAATTTCCAGAGCTGGCTGAGTCTAGTCTGAGTGATTTCCAAAGTGGGGGGGGGGGAACACCCAAACCATCACAGAGCCTAGCTAGGATATTTTGGTGAGAAGAATTAGATGCTAGGCTGTGAAAAGGGAACAAAGGTGATGTCTGCTTCACTTGCTGAGATGAATAAGAACAAGAACATAAATACAGATAACAGAGTCCCTCTCTGGCTCTGGCTGCAGGCACTTCTCTGCCTAACTTGCTAACAAATCCTTCTGCTTCCTAACCCCCCCAGCTGACCCTCTAAACTACCTTGAGTGTAAGACAAAGTCTGGGAGAAGGTAGAGGGGTGGGAGGAGGGTGGAAGGGTGGTTGGGAGCCCCTCCTGGACACTCTGGTTTCTAGGAGGGCTGTTGTGTTTCTGTATTACCTTTTTAACTTGCAGATGTCTGTATTTATTGTAACTACCTGCTTGCACATTGTGCTAAGCTGTAAATATAAAGCTTCATTCAATTTCCAGATCGACTGAGCTTAGTCTGGGTGATTTTCTTAAAGGGGGGGGGCAGGTAACACCCAAACCATCACACACCTGTAACCAATGTCTAAATGTACCTCAGACCCCTGATTTCAGCAGAGGTCACACAGAATCCCAGGATGTCAGGGGTTGGAAGGGACCCAAGGAGATCATCAAGTCCAACCCCTCCTGCCAGAGCAGGACAATCCTATCTAACACAGATCACAGAGGAACACATCCAGACAGGCCTTGAAAGGCTCCAGAGGAGGAGACTCCACAACCTCTCTGGGCAGCCTGTGCCAGTGTTCTGGGACCCTTACAGAAAAGAAGTTCCCCCTTGTGTTGAGCTGGAACCTCTTTTGCTGCAATTTACACCCATTGCTCCTTGTCCTATCCCAGGGAGCAGTGAGCAGGGCCTCTGCCTCCTGGCAGCCCTCAGATACTTTCAAATCCCCTCTCAGTCTTCTTTTCTCCAGACTAAGCAGCCCCAGGTCCCTCAGCCTCTCCTCATAAGCCATGCCCTCCAGTCCCCTCATCATCCTCACAGCCCTCTGCTGAACCCTTCCAGCAGATCCCCATCCCTCTTCAACTGGGAAGCCCAAAACTGAACAGAGTATTCAAGATGTGGTCAATGGAAGCAAAGCAGCCCTAACCCCAAAAGGAAGCAAACTCCTGAATTAAGAGATTAGATCTTTATTCCAGTGGCTTCAGCATTTCTGACCAGCTGAGCTCTTCTTTGATGCACACATGTTCACATTCTGCAGTTCTGCTAAAGAGAGAAGGTAGGTTTTAGATCTTTCCTACAGAACGAGCACAAATGTCACCTTTTGGGGCCACAAAAGAAAGGAAGAAGCAGTTTGGATGCAAGAATTCATTTGACAAGGATGGCAGCTCCTGCCCAGCACTGGCCCACACTCTGGGCACACTGCTTGCTACAGAAAGGCAGATTTCTCACACCTAGAAGACCCACCTAACAGCATCCCCCTCCCAAAGAGGGATTTAGCATATCATTGTACACCCAGCCCGCTGAGTCAGGCACAGAAGATGCCTCACAGCTGCTGGAAACCACTCCCTCTGGGCAGGCTTTTCCATCAGCAGCTGAATTAAACGTTTGTTCCCTACAAAGCAACACCTCACACCCCTGCACACCTCAGTGACCTCAGCTCCATCTTTCAGCATTATCTCCTCTCTCCTGCACCTTTCCTAACCTCACAGCCCATGCAACTCCACCTTCCCCTCCCCCATGATCAGGCAAGATGACCACTGCCCTGCAGACCACACACGCTGACTGGCCAGACAGCAAAACAGAGCAGGGCACTGCTGAGCTAAGACCAGCAGCCCTTGAAGTGAAATGAAAAGAAAACACAACCCCCAAACAAGCTTCTCCTCCTGCCAAGGAGCCGTGTCCACAAACGGCAGCACCTCCTGGCCTTCTGCCCTCCACAGAACTCCACTGACACTGCTAAGAGGGTGGAGAAGCTTTTGCCGACAGGCTGAGAACCTCCAGCTCCCCATCTTGGAGTACTGCCTTCAGTTCTGGGCTCCCCAGCTGAAGAGAAGCAGGGGTCTGTTGGAGAGGGTGCAAGGGAGGGCTACAAGGACAATGAGGGGACTGGAGCACTGCCTGAGGAAGAGAGGCTGAGGGACCTGGGGATGCTTAGTCTGGAGAAGACCAAGAGGGGATTTAATCAATGTTTACAACTATCTGAGGGCTGGGGGTCAGGAGGGTGGAACAGGCTCTGCTCACTGCTCCCTGGGATAGGACAAGCAGCAATGGATGGAAGCTGCAGCACAGGAGGTTCCAGCTCAACACAAGGGGAAACTTCTTGACTGGAAGGGTCCCAGAGCACCGACACAGGCTGCCCAGAGAGGTTGTGGAGTCTCTTTCTCTGGAGCCTTTCAATGCCCATCTGGATGTGTTCCTGTGTGACCTGAGCTGGATTGTGTGGTCCTGCTCTGGCAGGGGGGTTGGACTCAATCTTTTGGTGTCCCTTCCAACACCTGTCATCCTGTGAACTCATTGCTATTAACCCATAGAGAAACAAGGCAAGGCCAGCAGACCTTCTGTGACCTTCAGGAGAAGCCCAACAATAATTCCTTCAGCAGTGTTTCCACAGCAGACACCAGAGGCATCCCAGGACTCCAACCCAGTAGAGAAAACAGCAAAGCAGAGGGCCAGAAATCACAGAATCTCAGAATGGTAGGGGGTGAAACTGATCTCTAGAGGTCGAGTCCAACCCCTCTGTCAGAGCAGGACCACCTAGGGCAAGTCACATAGGAACATATCCAGGTGAGCCTTGCAAGTCTCCAGAGGAGACTCCACTACCTCTCTGGGCAGCCTGCTCCAGGGCTCCCCCCTCACGCCAAAGAAGTTTCTCCTCACATTTAGGTGATGCTTTCTATCTTCCAGATTGCGTCCATTGCATCCTGTCCTGTCACTGGGGACCACCAAAAGGAATCTGGACTTATCTGGAGCACCTCTGCCATGAGGACAGGCTACAAGAGCTGGGGCTCTGTAGCCTGGAGACAAGAAGGCTTTGATGAAACCTTGGAGTGGCTTTCCAGTATCTGAAGGGGGCTACAGGAGGACTGGGGAGGGACTATTGACAAGGTCTTGTAATGACAGGACAAGGGGTAGTGAACTGGCAGAGGGGAGATTGAAACTGGATGTGAGGAAGAAGTTCTTTGCAGTGAGGGTGGTGAGACACTGGCACAGGTTGCCCAGGGAGGTTGTGGATGACAGAAGCACAGAATGTGATCAAAGATTCTGTGCTTCTATCATCCACAACCTCCCTGGAGGTGTTCAGGACCAGGTTAGAGGAGTCCTTGAGCAACCTGTTCCAGTGGGAGGTGTCTCTGCCTATGGCAGGGGATTGGAACTGGCTGATATTTGAGGTCCCTTCCAACCTAAACCATTCTATGATTCTATGATCTTCCTGACACCCATCCCTCAGATATGTGTAAGCATTGAGAAGGTTCTCCTCAGCCTCCTGTTCTCCAAGCCAGATAGCCTCAGCTCTCAGCCTTCCCACATACGAGAGATGTTCCACTCCCCTCAGCATCCTCACGGCCCTGCAGTAGACTCCCTCCAGTAGTTCTTTGTCCTTCTTGAGCTGAGGTGCCCAGATCTGGCTATGGAGTACTCCAGGTGAGGCTTCACCAGCACAGAGGAGAGGGGAAGGAGAACCTCCTGCAACATCCTGGGCACCCTCCTCTCTCAGAAGTCGCTTTGGCTGCTCCTCTGCTCTCCCCTTACACAGACAGGAGAGCTCTAACAGCCTGCTGCAGCCACTCTCCAACCCCACGCCACCTTCAACAAGCAGACAAAGTCTCTACAAAGGCCTCCTAGCTGTCGTGGAGGGCCCACGGGCCCCAATAGGCTTCTATATGCCTAGTCTGGGCATGTTTTTCTGCCCACACCAGAGGTAAACACATTAAGCAGACATAAAGGGGCCACAGCAGACCCGGCGCCACAACGTCTGGCCTGCTCAGGGTCCCTGTTGTGTAAGGCAAGCTCAAGCGCCCATCTTATGGCGCGCCGGGTGCAGGGCCTGTGCTCTTCCCCTATTTGGGAGACCCAGGCCCGTGGAGCCTGCCTCATCTGGTGTGTTTTGGCCGATTGGGTGATACCGTGGCCAAAGGACCATTAATCTCGGCCCACATCTGATAAATAGGGCAAGCCAGGTACACGAGACGCTGCCATCTCTCCGCTGACCTCTCCCTGCCTGCCCGCTGCCTGGGGCTACTACCTGTGATGGCTTTACTGCTTCTTTGTTCCACGACCCTTCGCATCGATCCAGCGGACGATCGGACCACGCGTTCCCGGCCGGCCGCCGCGCCTGCCCGAGGGCCGCCCTCCAGCTGTACACAGCACTCAATCGGACTGCCCCAGCCCCAGGGCCGCCTGTACACAGCACTCAATCCGACTGCCCCAGCCCGAAGGCCACCTTCTAACTGTACACAGCACTCAATCCGACTGCCCCAGCCCCAGGGCCGCCTTCTAACTGTACACAGCACTCAATCGGACTGCCCCAGCCCCAGGGCTGCGTTCCAGCTGTACACAGCACTCAATCCGACTGCCATCTTCTAACCGTACACAGCACTCAATCCGACTGCCCCAGCCCCAGGGCCGCCTTCTAACTGCACACAGCACTCAACCGTACTGCCTCAGCCCCAGGGCCGCCTTCCAGCTGTACACAGCACTCAATCGGACTGCCCCAGCCCAGCCTGGACCCCTGCTCTGCGCAGGCGGCTGCTGACCACCCGGTGACGTTCTGAGAGCCACGGAAGACCTCCCCCGTGCCCGAGAAACCTGCTCAGCCGACGCACCCCAATTCGAATTGAACTACCGGCTCCAAGTGAAACCAACCGCGTGGCTTTCACTCAATATACATTGGGAAGGCAGTTATTAAGCCTTCCAACTAGTGAGTATTTGAACTCCCTGTACTCGAGTCGCTGAAAGAATGTCCTTAACTTCACCGGCAGCAGTTTATGCCGCAGGACTCTCTGATCAGAAACATTCCTAAACCTTTACCCAGTTGCTTAATCTGGCTGTACACAGACATTCTGCAAAGTAGTTTTACCAACCGTATCAGAGGATTTGTGTGGGTTAGTTGGAGATAAGTTTGGGGGGAAAGTTCTCTTTGTACATATTAATAAGTTATTCAATTATCTTTACGTTAGCCTCATTATATCTCACCCCAAACCCTCTGCAACACTAGCCCAGCCTATCATTCCCTCCCACAACGACTAGCAAACCTCCAAAAACGACTCTTGTAACATACCAAAAAAGCAGAGAGAAAGGAGGGAAAAAAAAAAGACCCTTACCCACATACACTCCTCCACACTACTCCCTCACTTCCTGAGAGCCTTATATCTACTCTGCCACCACTCATTTGCTCAATCTAGGTCAGGTGCATCGCAATTGCAGCTCCTAGCTTTAAAGAGGCAGGCTTCAGGTACTCAAGGTTTGACAGAATGTGCTCTTCCCAAAGCTAGGGCTACACAGAAGCTCTTAAGAAGTGGGTCAAAGAAGTTCTCGTCAGCTTCTGGAGAAGCAAAAAGGCTGACAGATGGGCTTGGGTGTGTATAACAAAGAGGAGTTGTCATTTGTGGGGTTGGGAGAGAGTAGCTGGGGAAGTAAGAGGGAATAGAAAGAGTGTCTTTTGTAAAGCTGTCTCAATTCACACTGATCTAGCCTGAGAATAAGGGCAGTGCAACAGGATAAACATGCACATTTGTGCCCCAGTAGGTACTGAGGGCTGAAGGTGAAAAAAAAGAGATGGACCACACCATGTGTGACAGAAGGAGCTGGAAAACTTCACTTCTGACCAGCAGAGCCAAACTGATGTGACTGGAGTACTGCAGCCAGTTCTGGAGCCCCCATTACAAGAAGAATGTGGAGATGATGAAGAGTGTCCAGAGAAGGGCCAGGAGGATGCTCAGAGGGCTGCAGCAGCTCTGCTGTGAGCAGACTGAAAGAGTTGGGGCTGTGCAGGCTGGAGCAGAGGAGGCTCCCAGGTGACCTTCTTGTGGCCTGCCAGGATCTGAAGGGGGCTACAAAAAAGCTGGGGAGGGACTTTTGAGGCTGTGAGGGAGTGCCAGGACTGGGGGGGAATGGAGCAAAGCTGGAGGTGGGGAGAGTGAGGCTGGAGGTGAGGAGGAAGTTGTTGAGCATGAGAGTGGTGAGAGGCTGGAATGGGTTGCCCAGGGAGGTGGTTGAGGCCCCATGGCTGGAGGTGTTTGAGGCCAGGCTGGCTGAGGCTGTGTGCAGCCTGCTCTAGGGTAGGGTGTCCCTGGGCATGGCAGGGGGGTTGGAACTGGCTACTTGTGGTCCCTTCCAACCCTGGCTGATTCTGTGATTCTGTTTACATTTTGCATTTCTGCCAATGACAAAAGGTGATTTTAGTTCTCTGACACACAGAGAAGATGAATCTCAAGTCTTGGGGCCACAAAAAAAAAAAAAAACCAACAAAAAAACAACAGAAAGAAGCAGTCTGGATGTAAGAATTCATTTGACAGGGATGGCAGCTCTTGCCCAGCTTTGCCCTAGCACTGGATCGGGTACTGGGCACACTACTTTGACAGACTCACAGATTGCATTGGGTTGGAAGGGACCTTCAAAGTCATCTTCTCCAACCCCCTTGCAGGCAGCAGGGACACCTCCTACTAGAGCAGGCTGCCCAGGGCCACATTAATTCTGATCTAGAATGTCTCCAGGGCTGAGGGCTCAACCACACCCATAGGCAAACTGTTCCGGTATTTCACCACCCTCACTGTGCAGAACTTACTCCTGATGTCCAACCTAACTCTGACCTGCTCCAGTTTCAAACCACTGCCCTCATCTTATCACCACAGGTCCTTCTGAACAGTCCCTCCCAGCCTTCCTGTAGATCCCTTTCAGATATTGGAATGTATTTACAAGGTCTCTCTGGAGCCTTCTTTTCTCCAGACTGAACAGCCCCAACTCTCCCAGCCTCTCCTTGTAGGAGATGTGCTCCAGTCCTCTAATCATAGAATCAACCAGGTTGGAAGAGAGCTCCAAGCTCAGCCAGCCCAAGTCATCACCCAGCCCTATCCAGTCATCTAGACCATGGCACTAAGTGCCCCAGCCAGGCTTGGCTTCAACACCTCCAGCCACAGCGACTCCACCACCTCCCTGGGCAGCCCATTCCAATGCCAATCACTCTCTCTGACAACTTCCCGCTGACATCCAGCCTAGACCTCCCCTGGCACAGCTTGAGACTGTGTCCCCTTCTTCTGTTGCTGGCTGCCTGGCAGCAGAGCCCAACCCCACCTGGCTACAGCCTCCCTTCAGGTAGTTGTAGACAGCAATGAGCCCCCCCCTGAGCCTTCTCTTCTGCAGGCTGCACACCCCCAGCTCCTTCAGCCTCTGCTCATAGGGTTTGTATTCCAGGCCTCTCACCAGCTTCATCACCCTTCTCTGGACACCTTCCAGCACCTCAACATCTCTCTTGAATTGAGGAGCCCAGAACTGGACACAGTACTCAAGGTGTGGCCTGAGCAGTGTTGAGTACCGGGGAAGAAAAACCTCCCTTATCCTACTGGCCACATCTTTGTGGCCTTCCTCTGGATCCACTCCAGCAGGTCCATGTCTCTCCTCTGTTGGGGTCCCGTAGCTGAATACAGCAATCCAGGTGAGGTCTCACCAGAGCAGAGTGACAGAACTGCCTCTCTCCATCTGCGTGGTACAGGAAGGCAGATTTGTCACACCTAATGTGGGTGAGGTGCCCTGTGCAGCACTGAGGTGCCATTAATGTCAACCCAGAAGCCCCACAGCCACCCTCAGACGGGAGACTGTGCTGCTGCCTGGCTTGAAAGGTGGGAATGCAGGTGATAATGAGTCTCAGTGTGCATGCTCAGAAGGAGGATGGAGAATTCTGGCAGCAGCCAGAGCTATGCCAACAGGTTGCTCAATGTGGGCAGAGCAAAGTCTGAGGCTGGGCCAAGCACATATTTAATCAATAGGTTTCAGATCAGAAACAACTTCTGAGACTGGAAAGTCATTACTATGCCCAGTCCCTGTCCTAGTGTCTTTCCTCAGCCTTGACAGGTTCGGGTGTGTAAGGCTTCCTTCATGCAAAGGTGGATGTGAACAGTCAGCTGTGGCTGGAGGAAGTGCAGTGGATGGGCTGAAGACCCAAAACCACAAGCAAAGTGCAGGAGCTCAATACCTGAGGAAGGTTTTTTTCCCTGTGAGGGTGACAGAAGCCTGGCACAGGCTGCCCAGGGGGGTTGTGGAGTCTCCCTCTCTGGAGGTATTCAAACCCTGCCTGGATGTGTTCCTGTGTGATCTGCTCTGGGTGGTCCTGCTCTGCAGGGGGGTTGGACTGGATGAGCTTTGGAGGTCCCTTCCAGCCCCTGACAGTCTGTGATTCTGTGAAGGTTGTGTTCTGCCCTCACATCTAAAACATGCAGGGGAGCCAAATGCTCAGAGCCCTGCAGAGGCATGCAAGTGAACGTCCTGCAGACCCACAGCTCTGCTCCAACAGGATGTTCCCCAGAGAGGGACACAAAAGAGATTTCCTTTCCTGCATCTCCTCATACCTTTGGCAGGCTGGGACATATCTATGGTCTACTGAAGCTTCTTGCAGGAGCCTGAAAGATTAGGAAGGGGACAGGGAGAGGACAAGCATAGAATCACAGAATCAACCAGGTTGGAAGGGAGCTCCAATCTCATCCAGCCCAACCTAGCACCCAGCCCTGCCCAATCAACCAGACCATGGCACTAAGTGCCTCATCCAGGCTTGGCTTCAACACCTCCAGAGATGGCGACTCCACCACCTCCCTGGGCAGCCCATTCCAATGCCAATCACTCTCTCTGCCAAAAACTTCCTCCTAACATCCAGCCTAGACCTGCCCTGGCACAACTTGAGGCTGCATCCCCTTCTTCTGTTGCTGGTTGCCTGGCATGGCTCAGCTGGGACAGCCAAGGGCACTGTGAGCAAGACATCCACCTACAAAGCCATTCAGGGCTCAGATGTGAAGCTCACATTCCCACATTTGGAGCTCTCACCACCAGGCTCTGGGCCACTCAATACAATTCCCTCAGCATCTTTTGGGCTGGCATCACTCCAGTGTGTACAAACACACTATTTACGGGAACAGAGAGAGGTTGCCTACAGTGTGGTGGCTCAGGCACTCAGTGAGATGGACAGCAGCAAGACTGTGGCATCCCTGTTCCAGTGGAGAATTGCTGACATGAAGTAACCACCTCCAGCATCTAATGCACACAAAGGCTCCCAGTCAGGGCAGGCAAGAGTCTAGGGGGTGGGTGTGACCGGCAGGACAAGAGAGGTGATTCTCCCCATCCACTCTGCTCTGGTGAGACCACGTCTGCAGCACTGCCTCCAGTTCTGGTGTCCCTAGCACAAGAAGGACATGGAGCTGCTGGAGAGGGTTCAGAGGAGGCCACAAAGATGATCAGAGGGCTGGAGAACCTCCCCTGTGGGGACAGGCTGGGAGAGTTTTGGCTGTCCAGCCTGGACAAAAGAAAGCTCCAAGGAGAACTTAGAGCAGGCTTCCAGTGCCTGAAGGGGCTGCAGGAGAGGTTTTTGGCAAGGGCTGGGAGTGCCAGGATGAGGGGCAATGGCTCTGAGCTGGAAGAGGGAAGCTTGGGAACATATATGAAGAAATTCTTGTGAGTGAGTGTGGGGAGACACTGACACAGGTTGCCCAGAGAGGTTGTAGATATCCCCTCCCTGGAAGTCTTCAAGGCCAGGCTGGACGAGGCCTTGAGCAACTTGGGCTGGTGGGAGGTGTCCCTGCCCATGGTGGTGTGGTTGGAATTGGATGATCTTTAAGATTCCTTCCAACCCAAACCATGCTATGGTTTTGCTGCTCAGGGAAGCATTACCTTATTGCCTGGTGAGACCTCATCCTAAATACTGACCCCTAACATCCTGGGATCCTGTGAGCCTGTGATTTCTTTTGTCTGAAGACCAAGAACTTCCAGCTAACAGTTCAGCTCCCCACTAAATGCTCTGACCACCAGATGGGTGTTTTTACAGAGCCAGACCAGAATTTCCATCCTCAAGCCAAGTAATGCTTTTCTGTGCTGCCAACTCCATACAGAGCACAGACAGAGGCTGATTCCTCCTAACTCAGCCACTCAAATTCTCCCAGTGTTGCCTGTAGTGAGACATCCCTTGCTCTTCCCATGTGTTTAATTAACCCTGCTCACTAAGTAGCACGAAAAGAGGAAACAGCCAAGAGAGATTGCACTGCAGATTTGTCTCTTGGGTCTCTGTGGAGATACACAGAAGAAAATGTTGATTAGAAGAGGAAAAAATCCTGAAGTGTTTGTATGACTTCTTCCTCCTCCCTCTTCCTCTCAGCTTTAACAAGGAGACAGTCTTAGGTTTGTGTCTCTGACACAAATGATCTGGGCAGCTTCGTTTTCTCTTTCTATTGACAAGGTCTCGGAATGATAGGACAAGGGGGAAGGATTTAAACTGGCAGAGGGGAGATTCAAACTGGATGTTAGGAAGAAGTTCTTTCCAGTGAGGGTGGGGAGACACTGGCACAGGTTGAGGGTGGTGAGACACTGGCACAGGTTGCCCAGGGAGGTTGTGGAGCACAGAATCACCCAACGTGATCTTTGATCACATTGAGTGATTCTGTGCTCCACAACCTCCCTGGAGTTGTTCAGGACCAGGTTGGATGAGACCTCGAGTGACCTGTTCTAGTGGGAGGTGTCCCTGCCTGTGGCAGAGGTTTGGAACTGGCTGAGCTTTGCGGTCCTTTCCAACCTAAACCATTCTATGATTCTTCATCAACTCTACTTACATTTCTCAGTCATAAAAGGTTTGTGATGAGCATCTCCTACCCCCCTAAGATCTGATTAACTCCTCTGTGATGAGCCCTCACTCCAATCTGGAGGTTTTAATGAACCCAAGAGAAGGGAAGTGATATCCATCAGACATTAACCAAAGTAAGGCCAACTCTGTTCCTGCCAAAGGCAGCAATAAAGCACCTGCTGTTCTCCATGGACTTCTAATTTGGCTCAACAAACCTGTAAGTGTCCAGGAATGTTTGCCCACTCTGCTTTACCATGGAGTTGTAGCATTTACAATGCAACAACTTGCAGTTTGTGGAGGCAGCAGGAGGGTTGTAAAGAGATTTCAGTGTGCTAACCAAAAGGCAGTTTTTCTTACAATCCTCACTCTTTGCTGCAGATATTGAAAGTGGGAAGAACTTCACATATTCCATGCTAAGTCACTTTTTACTCTGGAGTTATGAGTGTGCTGTGGTTAAAATGGCTTCAGAACAGCTGGCAGCACTACACAGTGGTGCTCAGGAGGGAAACCAAGGGTTAATTCCTCCTTCATCAGCAAGGCAGAGCTAACAGCACTGGGTTTAACTCAGTCATCCTACACTTCGCTCACAACGCCAGTGCCTCCCTTTGGAATGATTTCAGAGGCAACTGGAGGGGTGCTGGATGCTGTAAAATGGAATCAAGGCAGTGGGAAAATGACCAATAAAGAGCTTGTAAGGTGTTCTGACAAAGCTAGGGATGTAGAGGAACATAGAAAGAGGTTGTAGCAATGTGAGGGTCAGTGTCTTCTCCCTAACATCATAAAATCATAGAATCAAGCAGGTTGGAAGAGACCTCCAAGCTCAGCCAGCCCAACCTAGCACCCAGCCCTGGCCAATCAACCAGACCATGGCACTAAGTGCCCCAGCCAGGCTTGGCTTCAACACCTCCAGGCACAGTGACTCCTCCACCTCCCTGGGCAGCCCATTCCAATGCCAATCACTCTCTCTGCCAACAACTAACATTCAGCCTGAACTTGCCCTAGCACTGCTTGAGGCTGTGTCCCCTTCTTCTGTTGCTGGTTGCCTGGCAGCAGAGCCCAACCCCACCTGGCTACAGCCTCCCTTCAGGTAGTTGTAGAGAGCAATGAGGTCTGCCCTGAGCCTCTTCTTCTCCAGGCTGCACACCCCCAGCTCACAGGGCTGTGCTCCAGGTCCTTCCCCAGCCTTGCTGCCCTTCTCTGGACACTTTCCAGTACCTCAACATCTCGCTTGAATTGAGGAGCCCAGAACTGGACACAGGTGATAGGATGAGAGAAAATGCCCTGAGACTGTGCTGGGGAGATTTAGATTGGATAATAGGAAAAATTTCTTTGCTGCAAGAGTGGTCAGGGATTGGAACAGGCTGCCCAAGGTGGTGGAGCCACTGTTCCTGGAAGGGTTGCAGATCTGTGTGCGCAGTGTAATGGTCATGGTGATGTCAGGTCTGATGGACTGGATGATCTTAGAGATCTTTTCCAAGCCAAGCAATCTCATGATCCTGTGATTCTATGATAGGAACTACATGCTGGCCATCCCTGCTGCTGCTGAAAGAACACTTCACCAGGGGGCTACCAAGCCAGAGCAGCCACACCACCACTTGCCCTCTTCACTACTCTATAATGCTCATAACTCAGGAAGAAATCCCCCAAGCTTGGTCACCACCCTGAGTCTAACCCTGTGGTTTGCTCACAAACCCAGGCTTGGCTTGCTGGCCACAAAGCCGTGTTGAGTGGTAGGAAAATCACTGCACATGCATGGGCTTTTTTTTTTTCTCATCTCTTCTTAAGTAGAAATCATTAAAAGCTAAAGAGACTAAGCAAACACAGTGCAGGAGGGCAGTCAGCATGGGTGGATGCACTCTGAAAGGAGGTTGCAGTGGGGTGGGTGTTAGTCTGTCCTCCCTAGATATAAGCGATAGGATGAGAGGAAACGCCCTTGAGTTGCAGCAAGCTGAGGTTGGACATTACAATATAGGCTGAGAAGAAGACCCTGGCGGTCTGGGGTGATGAAAAGCTCAATATGAGCCTGCAATGTGAGTGCAGCCCAGACAGCAACAGTGTATTGGGCTGCAGCAAGAGCAGTGACCAATAAGGCAAGGGAGGGGATTCTGCCACTTTGCTCTGCTCTCCTCAGACCCCACCTGCAGTCCTGTGTGCAGTTCTGGAGCCCCCAACACAAGCAGGACATGGAACTGTTGGAGCCAGTCTAGAGGAGGCCACCAAGATGCTCAGAGGGCTGCAGCAGCTCTGCTATGAGGACAGGCTGAGAGAGTTGGGGCTCTACAGCCTGGAGAAGAGAAGGCTTCGAGGAGACCTTGGAGTGGCCTTGCAGTATCTGAAGAGGACCTACAGGAGGGCTGGGGAGGGACTATTGACAAGGTCCTGTAATGACAGGACAAGGGGGAATGGGTTAGAACCAGCAGAGGGGAGATTGAATCTGGATGTTAGGAAAGGGTTGTTTGCAGTGAGGGTGGTGAGACACTGGCACAGGTTGCCCAGGGAGGTTGTGGATGCTCCCTCCCTGGAGTTGTTCAAGGCCAGGTTGGATGAGACCTTGGGCAGCCTGTTTTAGTGGGAGGTGTCCCTGCCTATGGCAGGGAGTTGGCACTGGCTGAGCTTTGAAGTCCCTTCCAACCTACACCATTCTATGATTACAAGAAGTGTCCTCACTGAGTGGGTTCTCAAGGACTGGCCCAGGCTGCCCAGGGAGGTGTTTGAATACCCATCCCTGGAGGTGTTTAAAAGACAGAGAGATGTGGTGCTGAGGGACATGGTTTAGCACCAGACTTGGCAGAGCTAGATAATGGTTGGACTCAATGATCTTAAAGGTCGTTTTTTCCCAACCAAAACATTTCTGTGATTCCCAAACAGGCAGTTGCAAACAGCTGACCCTGAAGCTCTTTCTAGACCAACCTTGGATCCTGAGGAAATCAGCATCCAGAGGCTCCAGCTTTTGGCAGGCAGCCTAAGGTGATCTTTGTTTGCATAGGTTAATACCCACATGTAAAACACATATGGATCCATATTTATTCATCCTCTGCACATGTAGCCAGGTTAATGCATTTTGGCCTGAGAGATGTTCCAATCACTGGCAGCAGGAGAGAAAGCAAACCAAGTCATTACCTCTTTTGCCTACAGTGATGATAAATGGAAGGATGATTTGGAAGCTTCTCTTATATTTTCTTTTGAAACAAGGTGGTTGTGTTCATTACCAAAATGCCTGCAGGTAAATTGTTTTCCTCTAGAAACTGATTTTTTTTTTGGGGGGGGGGGGGGGGGGGGGGGGGGGGGGAGGTTTTTTTTAGGGGGGGGGGNGGGGGGAGAGGAGGGAGAAGGTTTTTTTTAGGGAGGGTGAAGGTTTGGTTTGGCTTTTTGTTGTTGGTTTGGGTTTTCTTTTTTTCTGAAGGTGCAACGATCTAAACCTGAACTTTGCTTTGCAGGGTCATTGGTATCTGCTGTAGGGGAAAGAGCACTGAAAGATCATAGAATCATAAAATGGTTTGGGTTGGAAGGGATCTTAAAGCTCATCCAGTTTCAAATCCCCTGCCATGGGCAGGGACACCTCTCACTAGCCCATGTTGCTCAAGGCTCCATCCAACCTGTTTTTTACCACCTCCTTAGAGACAATATCCACAACTTCCCAGGGCAACCTGTTCCTGTCTCACCACTCTCTCTGTAAAGAATTTCTTCCTAATCTCCAGTCTAAATCTCCCCTCTTCCATCTTAAATCCTGATCTCCAGTCTAAATCTCCCCTCTTCAAGTTTAAATCCATTTCCCCTCATCCTATCACTACAAGCCCAAATATATACAGACCTAAAAGGTTCCTCTGTTCTACCACTTGCTGGGAAAATATCACAGAGGTTCACTTGATTCTACAGATAACCCTGAGCATTTGGCTCTCCCTTATAGACAACCTAAGTTTGCTGCTCCAGCTCCTAAGTTTGTAAGCTCCAGGGAGGCAGGGCTGGCTGGAATGAGGAAGCATTCTTGTGAAGCTGGGACTGGGGAGAATCATAGAACTAGCCAGGGTTGGAAGGGACCACAAGGAGCAGCCAGTTCCAACCCCCCTGCCATGGGTAGGGACACCCTACCCCAGAGCAGGCTGCACACAGCCTCATCCAGCCTGGCCTTAAACACCTCCAGGGATAAGCTTCAACCACCTCCCTGGGCAACCCATTCCAGCCTCTCACCACTCTCATGCTCAACAACTTTCTACTCACCTCCAGGCTGACTCTCGCCACCTCCAGCTTTGCTCCATTTCCCCCAGTCCTGCCACTCCCTGATATCCTGAAAAGTCCCTCCCCAGCTTTTTTATAGGCCCTTTCAGATCCTAGAAGGCCACAAGGTCACCTCAGAGCTTCCTCTTCTCCAGACTAAACAGCCTTAAATATTTCAGTCTTGTCCTCATATCAGAGCTGCTGCAGCCCTCTGATCAACCCAGCGGACCCTCTCTGGACACTCTCCAGCATCTCCACAGCCCTCTTGTAATGGAGGTTCCAGAACTGGATGCAGTACTCCAGGTGGGGTCTCAGCAGAGCAGAGCAGAGGGGGAGAATCACCTCCCTGACCCTGCTGGCCACAGTTCTGCTGCTGCAAGCTCCGCTTGGCTTTCTGGGCTGCAAGTGCACACTGCTGGCTCCCGTTGAGCTTCTCCTCCAGCAGCACCCCCAAGTCCCTCTCCTCAGGGCTGCTCTGCAGCCACTCACTGCCCAGCCTGAATTTGTGGTATTGTGTGTATTTGTTGTGTATATGAGGTTAGAGCTGGACTTGTCACTGACTTATTTTTCCTGGCTGCCAAGTCAATGCCCTTTTGTTTACGTGTGGGTCTTCAGAGTAGACAGAAGCCCCCGTGACACCAGCTGGCTGACTGCTTTTGGTGCTAGATCAGAAAGAGGGGAGGAGGGGGAAGTCAAGGCATTCATATAACTCACCAGTCTCTCTGACATCGGCGTCTTGTCTCCATCCGGCAAATGCTGTTCCAGAGCCAGCACAATACAATTGGCTATGATTGTAGCTAAAATCATGTATTCAAATGGAGTGGGGACCAGGAGTTAAAGAAGATGCTAGACAACACAAGGAGAGCCTCACCCAAATCCCATTTCTACCTACATTAGTTGAGCCTTCTAAGATCTTTTCCAAAGACATTCCATCTCCTTGGCTTGCTCAGTTCCTTCTGAGCTGTCTTTGGAAGGAAAGTAGAGGAATTGTCTCTCTTCTTAGAGAGAGTTGGTGACTTACACAGGGTCTGAGCTGCTCAAGGAGGTGGGGAGCAAGAAAACAAAAGGTGCAAAAGAAAGAATAAAACCCTAATTATTACTATTATTATTAAATGAGAGCAATAAGCTAAAGTGCCCTAAAATAGGAGATATGGCTGAATGGCATCTGCTGAACTGTGCTTCAGAACTTCCCTGGCATTTAACCTGAGAACACAGAATAGATAAGCAATGGGCTAGAAAAGTTGGGTTTAGAACATCCAAATCGTGAGCTGCTTCTGGACCACAGTGCCTGCTCCTAAGGAGAATAAACAATTTTATCCTCACACCTCCCTGCCCGGATCTTTACGGGCAGCAACCCTCGGGACAGAGACAAACCTGACGCTAGGTATCCTTTTCTTCTCCCTGGTGTCTCTTGCCCTCAGCACTGACAAGTCCCTGGGCTCCCAGGGCGGAGCCGCGCTGGCGGGTGGCAGTGGGGCCGCAGGGCGGGGGACAGCTCTGCTCAGCACGGCGGACGGGGCTGCTCAGCATCCTGGTGTCTCGGCTTAGCACCGTGGGCATCAAAATCCCCTCAGCGCCGCGGAGGAGTGGACTAAGTACCGCGGACCGCTCTCCTCAGCACCGCGGATGGCTCTGCTCGGCTGCTCTCAGCACCGCGGACAGCGGCAGCCCGCGGTGGGGACGGGCCGGTGGCGCTGCTGAAAGGATGAGACCTCCTCACACTGCTGAAGGGATGAGTCCCCCTCACATTGCTGAAAGGATGAGACCCCCTCACACTGCTGTGAAAGGATGAGACCCCCCTCACACTGCTGTGAAAGGATGAGACCCCCCTCACACTGCTGAGAAAGGATGAGACCCCCTCACACTGCTGTGAAAAGATGAGATCCCCTCACACTGCTGTAAAAGGATGAGACCCCCTCACACTGCTGTGAAAAGATGAGACTCCCTCACACTGCTGTGAAAAGATGAGATCCCCTCACACTGCTGTAAAAGGATGGGACCCCCTCACACTGCTGTGAAAAGATGAGACCCCCCTCACACTGCTGAGAAAGGATGAGACCCCCTCACACTGCTGTGAAAAGATGAGATCCCCTCACACTGCTGAAGGGATGAGACCCCTCTCACACTGCTGAAGGGATGGGACCCCCTCACACTGCTGTGAAGGGATGGGACCCCCTCACACTGCTGTGAAGGGATGGGACCCTCTCACACTGCTGTGAAAAGATGAGACCCCCTCACACTGCTGAAGGGATGAGACCCCTCTCACACTGCTGAAGGGATGGGACCCCTCTCACACTGCTGAAGGGATGGGACCCCCTCACACTGCTGTGAAGGGATGGGACCCTCTCACACTGCTGTGAAGGGATGGGACCCCCCCTCACACTGCTGAAGGGATGAGACCCCCCTCACACTGCTGTGAAGGGATGGGACCCCCTCACACTGCTGAAAGGATGAGACTCCCTCACACTGCTGAAGGGATGGGTCCTCTCCACACGCTTCAAGAGCCAGACACAGACAAGTCACCCAAGAGGCAGGGGAGGACAGACTGTGCCTGGCCTTGCCAGGAATGCAATGCTCTGACTTCAGGGATTGTTTATTCTGAGTTGATTGCAGGGAAGGAGAAATGGCTGAGGAAGTGCAGCGATTGCTGAGATGCTGTAACATGGGCAGGAAGATCAATGCGTATGTGTCTGCGTGTCTGAGTGTTCAGGGTAAGAGAAGTGCCTGCACTCCACTGGTGGTTGTTTTTTTCTTTCCTGTTAGCCCCTCAAGAAGTGAAAACTGGGGAAGGCTGAAGAGGACTGGCCTCTGGCAGCTGAAAGTGTTGCTAGGAAGCTGGGAGGAGGCCTTGCTGCTATTAGCTGATGATTAAGAGGTGTGTGAGATCAAATGAAAAGAAAACAACCTGCTCCCTCGAGATCACCAGTGCAACATACACACACAGTATCTACACGCTGGTCTTCTCAAACAAGCTTCTTCCCTTTTCTCCTGGCTTACAACCCCGCTGTGTGCACCATCACAAGCAAAGCCACCTTCTGAGGGAGAGCTCTGCAGCTTAGTTGGTCTGGGAGCTGCTTCTGAGGCAGGAAGCATCTGCCCCTTCCCCAGCAGAGCAGATGATCCTGGTCTCCACTTACTGCCTCCCCCTGTCAGAAATCTTTTCTAGGTTATCTTTCTTTCCTTCTAAGCTTAGGCTGCTCACCTAACCTGAGCAACAAGATCCATCTTGAGTCTAATGGGTTCAGAAGGTGATGCACTAAAAACCTGGCTGCAATGGCTCTGTTAATGGGCTTTGCAAGGTACCTTGGCTATCAACATCCTTACTGTTGATGCAGCTTCAATGTTAAGGTGTCACCATATTTATCTCATGATCCTCCTTCTCTTCAGAGTGAGACAGAAGAGTTGCAAGGCTTTAAGATGGAAAGGCAAACGAGGGTTCATTAGCATGGCTCTCACAGACCCCTTTGCTTTTGGCTGACATCGTAGGCAATGTAAATCTCTCCAACTGCACATCTGATACCTAAACGCAGAGTGACAGGCACGTATGTCTCGCACACACCCCTGCCACAGTCACGGCACACTCCACCGTCCCCACCAGAGCGGCTCCGGCTGACACCCAGCCAGACGGCCGTGCATGATGTCGGACACCCGGCTCCATGTCACACACACCCATCACACACCCCGGATCGCACACGCACGTCTGCATTAGCACCAGCCACTCAGCCTTAGCTGCCATGGAGGGGAGGGAAAGCTCATCCTTCTCCCAGCCTCCCCCCTCCCCACCTTCCCCGCCGTGCCCACACAGCCTCCCTGAAAGGATATGGCCATTCTGTTATTCTCTTGGCGTATTTCCGTATAACATTATCTTCACTGAAGATGAAGAGGGATCTGTTGACTGTGAAGCAGTTCTGTTTGACAGGGATGGGGTTGTAGAGAGCCATAGTCCTGGCCCTCTGAGCCATCGACTGCTTATACATCCTCTGGCCGGCCTGGGGGCCACCTTGCCGGCTGCTCCCTCTTCCAGCCCCGGCCGGCCCTCCACCTCCATAGCGGGTGGGCAGCTCATCCCCAAACCGAGCCATCCTCGCAGAGCACGGAGCCGGGCGCTACAATCCAAACTGGCAGCCGAGGCGAGAGGAAGACGCATCACAGCGCGCAGCACTTCTCCTCCCTCCGGCGGCTTCGCTGGCGGGGTCGGGATGGATCGCAGCAAAATATTGAGATGGGGTTAAAAAAAAAAAAAAAAGGGAATCTCTCTTTCCCTTCCTCCACCTCCTCCTCTTCCCCACCGCTCTGGCTGCCCGCGGAGGAGGAGGAAGGCTCCGGGGCTCTGCTCACCTCCCCGCACAGGTGCCGTTTTTCCGGCCCGACCTCATGGCCGGAGGCTGCGGGGAGTGGTGGTGGTCGGCAGGTCCCTTCGGCGGTGACAGGCAGGGCTCTGGGATGAGCAGGGGCTGCGCTGCTGCCGTGCCCGCCGCCGGAACGCTTCGCCGTGCCCAGCCCAGTTCAGCCCAGCCCGGCTCCGTCTCCAGCTCCGGTCCGGCCCCGCCGCATGTGATGCCCGGAGCCAATCGGCCTCCACGGCTCCGCCCGCTCCAGTCACCGGCACCGGGGGGCGGGCAGGGACGGAGAGAGGCAATGAGGGAGGGATAGAATCGGCCCGGCCCGGGCGCCGCCGCCCACCCCGGTAAATACGGCAGAGCCGCGGCCACTCCCCGAGCCGGCGGAGAAGGAGGGATCGACCCTCCCGCCCCTTGCGCAGGGCTCCGTGGGTGCGGAAAGCCCCGGTCTGGGGTGGGGAGGTTGCCGCCGGCCTTTTTTTGGGGAGGGGGAGAGCAGACGAGGCGGCCCCCGCGCCTGCGCGCAGCTGGCCAGATGTGCAGTACCCAGCTGCTGGGTGCTCCCATGCGGGGCGGGAGGGGAGCGGCTCTCCGGGAGCACGGGCAGCGCTGGGCATCGGATCTGCCATCACCCCACCCCCCAAGACTGTGCCATCCGGAGCCCCAGGGGAGGCTGGGAGGCAATGGTGGTGGGTGGGTGCGGTGTGAAATGGGAGTGCGAGGTGGGGGAGAACTGGGGGTGCGGGGCAAGGGGTGGTGCTCCCTTCAGATCCTGCCCCTGGGGGGTTCAGCGCCGTTTCAGGGCCAGATGGGGGCGGCGTGTGGGGGATAAGGTGGTGCAGGGCTGTGCGCGCTCGACTTAGAGAGCTGCGCCCTTCTGGACAACTTACTTTGTTTCTCCTTGGTTTGAATGACTCCTGCAGAGCACTGGATACCTTTAATCCCGTATTTATGGATGAAATCCTTTAATCCTGTTTATTCCAACACCCTCTGTTGCTCCCATCCACCACAAGTCAGAGCGTTTAACTCCTCCTCGTTCCCGGAGCTCTTTGCCTCAACAGCCACTGCGGTAGCTGCCGGGGATCTGCTTTTGCTTTTTGGCTAAATCTGAGAGACAAGCTCTTAACTTGCAGAACGGCCCCTCCGGAGAAGTCAGGGGTGCCAGCTGGGGGACATTTTCACTGCCCCCACAGCAAGGAAACCCTCGACTCTGCTGCTAATGTGTTTTTTTTGCCTTAGTCATCCAAGCTGTCTCAGTTCAAAACCAACCCACCAACTAGGCAAGTCTGCAGCAATAACATCTGCTGGCTTCAGGAGAAGACAAGAGGGCTGGCAACAGCCACGCATGGCACAGAGGAGGGCTGGCAATAGCCATAGGGTGACTCTCTGGAAGAAACCAGCATCTTACCCAGGGTTTTGGTGTCTGAAGGGCTTTCTCTCCCTGCAGCAGAGCCAGAAGACACCCTCAGAGGCAGCACTGGTGAGCTAGAAGCCCCAAGAACTTGCTCTTCAGGGAAGTGCATCCCATCCTGCTGCCTCACACTAACAGCCAGCACTCTGCCATGGGCATGGCCACCCAGTTTCTGCAAGCCCCAGGGACCAGCTGAAGGAGAAGTTCCAACCTGTAGGGTTCTTTCCCTTGCGTGTGCTGGGACTGTGATAAAAGAGGACTGTTCCCCAGCCCCAGTTTGGGTAATATGCAGATTAAACCGAATGTTGGAGTCTTTGGGAAAAGCTTTACATGGAAAAGGAAGCTGAAGTCTTTGGGAAATGAGGCCTCCCTTGTGCTTTAGCTGCCACCAGGCTGCTCCAGCTCTCACTGGCTCAGGATCCCTGTTACACTTAAACAGACCCTGGGAAGAGATTAAAATTAATTTCCTCCTATGAGCTTTTGTCCCCCAGCACTGCTGAGCTGATCCACACCACCAGGTCATCAAGGGAAGTTAATTTCATGGAGGGTGCAGGGAGCTCTGAGCTCATAGGCTGAACACGGCCAGAAAATGCTCTTTTCTCTTTAAAGTTTCCCCTAAAACCATTTTAATTTTCATCCTCACTACATTTTCCTATAATGAATTTAGCTTTTCATCTGAAAACCAAGCTTCCCACAGCTGATTTATTTAGTTGTCTCAATTTTTTCCACTTCTCTGCTCCTGGTCACTAAATCTGATACATGCTGCAGTCTCGTGTTTTGTAGTGGAAAGATGTGGCTCTTTTTAGCAGAAGCCACTCGAAGAGGAAATGATAGTTTTAAATAATCCCCCACCTCTTCTGATGGAAACTAGAGCCTGGAATGGAAGAATTACATTGATTGACACAATTCTTCGTGCTTAAAAGGGGCAGGAGGGGCCTGGGAGGGGGCGTGGGGAATGGGGGAGGGGGTTGTGTGTGACACAACAGCTTCAAAAAGTCCCCCAAATTTGCTGTCTTTACCCAATAGTGAGAATCAGGTAAAACTCTGCCCCCTCCCTGCCCAGTTCCCTTTATACAAGTGATAGGACGAGGAGGAGATCTGGAAGAGGGGAGATTTAGGCTGGATGTTAGGACAAAATTGATTCCAGTGAAGGGTGCCTAGACACTGGCATAGGTTGCCCAAGGAGATTGTGGCTGCTCCCTCCTTAGAGGTGCTCAAGGCCAGGCTGGAGGAGGCTTTGAGCAACCTGGGCTAGTGGGAGGCATCTCTGCCCGTGACAGAGGGTTGGAACTGGATGACCTTTAAAGGTCCTTTCCAACCCAAACCATTCTGTGATTCTCTCCTCCCAGAGCCACCAAACCATCCTGCCTCTTCCAGGAACAAACTCCCCACAGCGCAGCGCTGCAGTGAAGTCAGCAGACGGGGTGGTGGGGGTGTTTGTGACAGCAAGAAAGCGCTGCCAGCGTGGCGTGGGGATGTTCTAGCAAACCACAGCTCGCCCTTCTCTCAATCTGCATGCTCAGGGCTGTCTCTTTTTTTCTTTTTCTTTCTTTTTCACACCATAGAGAAGATCACACAGATCTTAAGCACTGAAAGCCTTAAAGACAAGAAGAAGATTGCAGTTGCAAGGATTATTTGGCTTTGAGAGGGGAAGCATCAGGATTTAGTCAGGCTTTTTAAGATTAGGGGAAGAGCAAGGGAGTTAAAAGAAAGCCTAATAATAATAATTCAGGGGCAGACAAGCAGGTCAGATGACTGTAATCTGCCACCACAGCAGGGCAAAGAGCATTGCATGACCAAACCAAAACTGGATTCGGTCAGCAGCAGCTCCTGCTCGCGAGCCCCAAAGGCAGAGGCAAGCACATTGCGCTGCTCTCCAGCACTGGCTGCCTTGGCTTCAGCAAGGAGCCTTCTTCCTCCCTGCACAGCTTTGCCAGGCAACCAAGCATATCCCTGGACTTTCACCTCTATCCCAAGCCTGAAGCAGGTGACTGGGTTTAATGGAGCAGCACTTCCATCTGGAAAGCCAAAGCCAGCCTTGATGAGACAAGGCAGAGAAAATGGTCCAATATTGCAGGTCTGTGCGTGTCAGATGACTGAAACGCTTGGACCATGGCAAGCACTAGGGGCATTGTTTATTTGTCCTGGCAAAGAGCTCACAGGGACTCCTGGGACAGTTTGAATCCACCCCTGGGATGCTTTCTGGCTAAACCACATAGAATTGGATTTTCAGCTTGCTCTGCTGCAGAGATAGGAGCACACAAGACCTATATGAGGGATGATGGTTAAAATTTAGCAACACAACTCCAACATCCCCCTTCCCAAGCTGTTACCCCTCACTGAGCAGGTTAGGAGGGACACACCTTTGCAGAAACATCAGCAGGAAAGCAAAGGATGTCTTCCTTTAAGAGAGGAAGGGACACATACCATGTTCCGACTCCCAGAGGTCCTTCTCTATGCCTTGAGCAGCTTGGCCAACATGTTGAGGGAAGGGCAAGGTTTCCTGGCATGCCTTGTGTCCAGCTGAGCTCAGGAGGTGTAGAACAGTGGGCAGGCTGGTATTGTCTCTCATAACTGGCAGGGTTGAAGAAGAGAGCAATCACTTCACAGAATCAAGTGAGTTGGAAAAGACACTCAAGATCATCAAGTCAAACCTATCACCTTCTAATTAACTAAGCCATGACACCAAGTGCCTCATCCAACCTCCTTTTAAACAACTCCAGAGACAGGAACTCCACCACCTCTCTGGGCAGCCCATTCCAATGCCAATCCCTTTTGCTGGGAAGAATTTCTTCCTAACATCCAGGCTAGACCTCCCCTGGCACAGCTTGAGGCTGTGTCCCCTTCTTCTCTCCCTGGGTGCCTGGCAGCAGAGCCCAACCCCACCTGGCTACAGCCTCCCTTCAGGGAGCTGCAGACAGCAATGAGCTCTGCCCTGAGCCTCCTCTGCTGCAGGCTGCACACCCCCAGCTCCCTCAGCCTCTCCTCACAGGGCTGTGCTCCAGGCCCCTCCCCAGCCTTGCTGCCCTTCTCTCAACACCTTCCAGCACCTCAACATCTCTCTGGAATGGAGAAGCCCAGAACTGGACACAGTACTCAAGGTGTAGCCTGAGCGGTGCTGAGCACAGGGGCAGAAGGACTGCCCTGGTCTTCAACCCTATCCATCTTAAACCTCGGGACCTGTGCAGAGCAGCTGCCAAGAACATATTTCCTTTAAAAATTAAACAGATAGCACAGACTGTGCACCTCCTTCTAGCCCATAAGAGGGTCCACAGCTCCAGGCCAAATGCATCTTGGCTCCAAAGCCAACTCACCAGGAACTTCTGCTCTCCTCCCTCATGTGCATGCATTTTGCACCAGCTACACCAGAGGAAAATCCTGCTGCTGTGCAGGGAGACAAAACTGCTAAGGCTTGTGCTCCAGCCTGCCAGAGGATGCAGGGCAGCTTAGTGTGACAGGCAGGGAAGGGAGGCCAGCAGGAAAGTGCTCCATTGTTTCAGGATAAAAGGATAAATGGGTTAGGAGAGCCCTGCAGAGGGACCTGGCCAGGCTGG
>WAAF01018211.1:0-23845 GCA_013400475.1 Tricholaema leucomelas | reverse complement strand
CCTGAAGGGAGGCTGTAGCCAGGTGGGGTTGGGCTCTGCTGCCAGGCACCCAGCAACAGAAGAAGGGGACACAGCCTCAAGTTGTGCCAGGGGAGGTCTAGGCTGGATGTTAGGAGGAAGTTGTTGTCAGAGAGAGTGATTGGCATTGGAATGGGCTGCCCAGGGAGGTGGTGGAGTCGCCGTGCCTGGAGGTGTTGAAACCAAGCCTGGATAGGGCTGGTTGATTGTCTAGGGCTGGCTGCTAGGTTGGGCTGCATGAGCTTGGAGGTCTCTTCAAACCTGTTTGATTCTATGATCCTACATGACCTATTTGACACTGAAGGTGGTTTCCAGGTTGCCCAGAGGGGCAGTAAAAGCCTCATCCCTGGAACCATTTCAGGTGATCTTGTTTGGGGCTCTGAGCAATCTGCTGTAGTTGCAGATGTCCCTGCTGACTGTAGGAGGGTTGGACTAGGAGACCTTTAAAGGTCCTTTACCACCTAAAGCATTCAATGATTCTACAATTTCTAGGACCCTTTTCTACACCATTGGTCTCCAAGACTGAACAATCAGCAGGGAAAGGCAACAAGCTCACAACTTCTCTTCCATTGCTTTGGATCTCAATTCAACTGATGCCTTCATCACCATAGAGGGGAATTTGATGAGCCTTAACCTGTCTTTCAGGACATATCTGTCTGCAGTACAAGTATTATGAGACATCTAATCCTCCTTAAGATTCAGTTCTGTCCTCTGCTTAAGCTCCTCTGAAAATCTGCCTAGATGCTTCTCAACATTTAGATGTCAAAACATCTTCTCAAATCTGTCTTTAGACAAACTAATGTCTGCGTGAGCACCGCTCTGAAAATCCCAGAGCGAGGAGCATCGCAAGAGCCAAGAGAGAGCCAATACTCTACTGGTCCAGATCAGGAGCTGGATGGGTTGGCACTAGAGAGTCAGAGAAGTTTGAGAGTTCCATCAGCCACTCAGCCAAAAGTTAATGCCAGCTGAAGATAGGCTGCTCCCAGCTTCCTCTCCAGCTAAACCCCAGCGCTGTCTGCGCTTGTCCCCCGCAGACGTCTGCTGCGCATTATGCAAAGCTGCCGGCGCGTCAGGTGTGTGTCACATCACCCCGCAGGAGCAGTCACACTTTGCCTGGGTTATTTTCAGCATTAGCATTAAGTACAGATAGATCAAGGGCCAAGAGCTTGTCATCCTCTCAGCAATGGGCAAACGAAGCTCTTCAGGCATAAAGAGACAAACCGCACAGAAGTGACCGCACAGAGCGATGGCTCCACGCTAGCAGCTGCTGTGATGTGGCTTGAGGTGCCCAATGGCAAAGTGTAGGAGGGTTCAGATTCCCAAGGTCCCCTAAGATCTTGAATAATCATCCTCAGCTCTATGAAAAAGGACATCTGAGTCCTAGTGAGCAACAAGATAACAAGGAACCAGCAGTGTGGTGTCTTTGGGTGCATTAAGAAAAAGTGTTCACCTCCCGTTCTACTCTGCCCTAGTGAGGCCACATCTGGACTCTTGTGTCTGGTTCTGGGCTCCCCAGTTCAGGAGAGGCAGGGAACTACGGGAGAGAGTGCAGTGGAGGCTATAAAGGTGCTAAGAAGCCTGAAGAATCTCTATGAGAAGGAAAGACTGAGAGACCTGAGGTTGTTTAGTCCACAGAAGAGCAGCTCCAAAGGGGATCTGATCTGTGCTCAGAAAGAGCTAGAGGGTGAGGCAAAATGGAGCCCGACTCACAGTGGTGCCCAGTGACAGGACAAGGAGAAACAAGCACAAAATGGAACTCAGGAGCTTCCATCTGAATAGGAGGAGAAAGTTCTTTGGTGTGAGGGTGATGGAGCCCTGGAGCAGGCTGCCCAGAGAGATTGTGGAGTCTCCTTTTCTGGAGACCTTCAAGAGCCATCTGGATGTGTTCCTGTGTGACCTGCCCTAGGTGACCCTGCTTTGGCAGGCAGGGGTTGTGCTCAGTGATCTTCAGATGTCTCTTCCAACCCCTGCCATTCTATGATCCTGGAATGCTCTTTCCTCTGCAGAGTGCTCAGCTCAGCAAAGCTTCCAAGCCACTCAGGACCTCTCATCTACCTAATGCATAAATCTAAGAGACAGACTGAAGGTCTGATGAAGCACTCAATGAGCTATAGTTAATGGGTGCATGTGCTGTTACTTTGTCTAGGACCAGACCAGGAGCCATGAAGCACACAAGAATAATAGGAATTAAAGCCAGCAACACACACTCCACAGCATTCCAAGATCCACAAGGTTAATGCACACAGAAAGGGAGCAACACAATAAAAAGCTCTGGAGCTACAGATTAACTTTCCCTTCTCACAACCTATTATTATTATTAAGGAAGATATTGAAAGGCAGAAACAGGAGCCAGATGCCCTACTTCCACCACCATGCACTGAGAGCTGGTCCTTGGGTTTGTTTTACTCCTTTTCAATACCTTCTCCATTATTTCCCACCACCCTCTCCCCAACCTGCAGTGAAATGCAAATGGCAGTGCCACGGATAAGCAGCTTGAAAGCTGAATAATATCGACAGGCAGGGAATCCCCCAGGCTTAGGGTAGGTTGGTGCATTGTAAAGCAAGAAAACAAAACCAACACACCACCCCAAAATGACTCTTTTGTGTCTGTTGGGCAGGCAGGGGACAGCCAAACACCTGCACCAGGAGATAGCTCCATTTATCCTGCTGCACCTATTAGGCAACCAATCCGTTGAGCTTGGGTGCTCGTTGTTTATTCAGCTAATGGGGGAAGTTATGTCCACATTGGAGGGTAAATTAAGTATTCAGCTATTTTACAAGGCACGGTTAAGTCGGTCAGCCTTAGCCTCAGTAATTAGGGCTTACTGTTTAATTAATCTCTCGTGGTCACATGCATGATACAGCTATCTCTAGCAGGCTCTCTCTGCTGGCTGCCATGGGAGAGAGAGGGGAGGCTAAAGGAGGCAAAGGAGGAGTTAATCCTTTAAACACATCACTTGTCTCTGGTGCTCAAACACTCCACGAAGTGGGGGGCTGCTTTCTCTCACTGGAGGGAGAACAGTTGGGTTAGGAGCCAGACAAAGCAGTCAGCACATGCCCAAGAGACCTCTCACACCTCAGACCAGGGACAAAGTGAAAGGAAGGGCAAGGGATTACAGGGTCAAGGGAGGTTCTTCTTCCCCTCTGCCCTGATGAGGCCACATCTGGCATGTTGTGTGCAGTTCTGCACTCCCCAGGTCAATAAGGACAAAGGACTGCTGGAGAGTCCAATGGAGGGCCATGGGNCAGCCTGTCCTCATAGCAGAGGTGCTCCAGCCCTCTGAGCATCTTCGTGGCTCAGAGCATCTCATTTACAAGGGGAGGCTGAGAGCCCTGAAATACTGGTGTTCAGTTCTGCTTTCCCCAAGTCAGTAAGGACAAGGGAGTGATGGAGAGTCCAGTGGAGGGCCATGGGGATGAAGAAGGGACTGGAGCACCTCACTTATGAGGGGAAGCTGAGAGACCTGGGCCTCTAAGAGGAGACTGAGAGAGGATTCTATTAATGCATATAAATACCTACAGGGTGGAGATCATAAGGCTGGGGTACAAACTGGAACACAGAAGGCTTCACTTGAACTTAAGGAGAAAACTTCTTTAGTCTGAGGGTGCTGAAGCCCTGGAGCAGGCTGCCCAGAGTGGTTGTGAAGTCTCCTCCTCTGGACACAGAGATGTGCTGCTAACGGACACAGCTTAGCCTCAGCCTTGGCAGAGTCAGTGGTTGGACTCGGTGATCTTAAGGGTCTTTTCCACCCAAACCAGTTCTGAGATTCTAAGACTTCTGGTGGAAAACCAGCCAACTCCAGCTCAGCTTCCACCCCGGCCTGTCGCCACCCTGGACAGGGAGCAGCTGTGCATCACTGTCACCTCAGCAAGCAGTCCCCAAATGCCACCCTGCAGCCGTGGGACAGCTGTGACGGAGCCAGCACCGCCCGGAAAGCCGTGAGGGATCGAGCAGAAGATGGCACGGTGTGGGGGGGACCGGGGGATGCCTGAAGGAGTCCGAGGAGCCGGGAAGGGTTCCGGGGGTAGCCGGGCAGGGAGCAGCGGGGAGGGTTCGGGGGGAGCCGGGCGGGCTCGGGGGGAGCCGGGCGGCCGCTCGCTGCAGCCTCGGGATTTTTCTCGGGCTCCAGCGCCCTCTGCTCCGGCGCGGCCAGAACTGAAATGCCTTTCACCCTATCCCCGTAGCCCAGGAGGAGCTGTGGGACCCTCACCCAGACCCGCACCCACGGACAGGGCAGAGCAGGACATCCTGCACCTCTGCGGCTGGGGACTGCCCTTTTCATCACCTCTGCCTTTGGCTCTTCCGGCAGCCAGCGCAGTCCCTGGCACTCAGTAAGGTGGCCTTAGAAATCCAACAGGCTTCTGCTTTATCCGAGATTCCAAAGCCTGATGGTTTGCAAGGGAAATTGCTGGGGGAGGTTCACACCCACCCTGCCCAGCTCAGGGACATCAGCTCTGCCAGGCGTCGGCAGTAGCTCTGCCACCAGCTCTGAGTCTGGCTCCCCCAGGAGCCCAAGACACAGCTGCAAGGCTGGCACTGGGTTTCAGGCAGCTGCCAGTGCCATGCCACAAAGCTCCTCCATCCTCAGCTTCCCAGACATTTACAGACACTTGACCACCCCTCACTCATCCCCACAAGCCCTGGCAGCAGGCAGCAGCAGAGCACCCACTGCCTACTACAAGCTCTTCGTCTTCTGATGCTCACCTTGAGGAAGACAGAGCCCTGCAGAGGAGGGTCCTGCTTGCCTACCACCTGGGAGATCTTTCTCCTCATTCCCTGGGGTCAGGCACTGGGACAATGATAGAATTATTTGGGTTGGAAAAGACTTTCAAGATCATTGAGACCAACCATTAATGCTACTCCACTAAGTTCTCCACCAAGCCCTATCCCTAAGCACCACACCTACACAGCTTTCCAGCACATCCAGGGATGATGACCCAATCACCTCCCTGGGCAGCCTACTCCGATGCTCAACAATCTCTTCAGTGAAGCTGGTCCAGACAGATGCTGCTGTAGCACAGAGCCGCTCTTGCAGCTCCTCTCCAGGCTCATATGCCAGACACCAGGAAGAGGCCAGGCTAAACCAGCCAGTCTGTCTCAGCAGAGGGAAGCTGACAGCCCAGGGGAGCTCACAGCCAGGCCTCTCAAAGCAGCAAGTCAGCCCTGCTCTGCACAAGATTCCTCTTGGAACAGGAGAGCAGCAGCTTTGCCCCATGTTGTCACTCACATGGCTAAAGGGAAGGTCTCCCCAGACAGAGCCTTCTTTCTCCAAGCTCAGCAGCCCCAACTGTCTCTCACAAGGGTGAAGGGAAGGTCTCCCCACACAGAGCCATCTCTTCTCCAAGCTCAGCAGCCCCAAATGTCACTCACAAGGGTGAAGGGAAGGCCTCCCCAAAGCCTTCTCTTCTCCAGCCTCCACAGCCCCACCTCCCCCAGCCTGTCCCCATAGGGGAGATGTTTCACTCTCAATATAAAAGGGTTACAGAAAGCAACAGCAGGTTAGAGCCAGGCATCAGGGACACCACAGCATCACCAGACTCTTCAGGCAGTGACATTACAGGTGGCATTAGGGGCCAGCAGGTGATCTGTGCACAACACATGATAAAGCCCTGCTGTAATCACTCAGCACCAGGACGCAAGGGGGTGGCATCTCAGGAGCACAGCTCTGATGATTTACGATGCACTCAGGACTCTCCAAAGGCATTATTTATTTGCATTAGTGAGAGGACTTAATTATTCCTCCTTACTTTAGAGGAGACACTGAGAGCTTCTGTTGCTGAGGAAATCATTTTAATCAGCAAACACAGCACATGCCACAACCAAACGTCTACCGCAAGGAAAGTCAGCTGGCTGAAGGGCTCCCACTTCAACCCCTGCGAGTGCATGGGCTGCACAGGCTGACCCAGGCACAAGAGAAGCTGCCTAAATGGAGCAAAGCTGGGCAAGGTATCTGGTGGGTAGTGCTGCAGAAGTGACCCAGTAATGCCAGGAAGTGGGAGGTCAGAGGGAGAAACTGCAGCTAAGAATCGTACATCAAAGTAACTGCAAGAATCACTGAATCAGAATTGGTTTGGTTGGAAGAGACCTCTAAAATCATTAAATCCAACTGGCAACACCACCATGGCCATTAAGGCATGTCCCCAGGTGCCACACATTCCCTGAGCACTCCCTGGGCAGCCTGTTCCAGTGCTCTGTCACTTCCTCCTCATGTTTAGATGTTCCACTTTGTGCTCAGTGCTTCTTGCCCTGTCATTGGTCAACACTGAACAAAAGGCTGGTTCCATCTTCTTGACATCCACCCTTTAAATATTGATCAGGATTGAGCAGATTCCCTCTCAGTCTGCTCTTCCAAACTAAAACCCCAACTTCTCTGTCTTTCCTCATAAGAAAGCTGTTCCTGTCTCCTGGTCATCTTCACTGTCCTTTCCTGTACCCTCTCCAGCAAGCCCCTGTCCTCTTTGAACCAGGGCACCTGGAACTGGACACAGTCACAGAATCACAGAATTAAGCAGATCGGAAAAGACTTTTGAGATCATTGAGTCCAACCTAGCAACTAACACCTGCTAATTAACTAACTCATGGCACTGAGTGCCTCCTGCAGCCTCCTCTTAAACACCTCCAGGGATGGGGACTCCACCACCTGCCCAGGCAGCCCATTCCAATGCCAGTCACTCTTGCTGGGAAGAGCTTCTTCCTAACATCCAGCCTGAACCTGCCCTGGCACAGCTTGAGGCTGTGTCCCCTTGTTCTGTTGCTGGTTTTGTCCAGAGAAGGGCAGCAAGGCTGGGGAGGGGCCTGGAGCACAGCCCTGTGAGGAGAGGCTGAGGGAGCTGGGGGTGTGCAGCCTGCAGAAGAGGAGGCTCAGGGCAGAGCTCATTGCTGTCTGCAGCTCCCTGAAGGGAGGCTGTAGCCAGGTGGGGTTGGGCTCTGCTGCCAGGCAGCCAGCAACAGAAGAAGAGGACACAGCCTGCACCCCCAGCTCCCTCCATCCTCTCCTCACAGGGCTCTGCTCCAGCCTCAATGCCCTTCTCTGGACACATTCATCTTTCAGATGTAGCCTCATCAGGGTAGAGCAGATCAAATGCTGCTTCTAAATGTGTCTTCATTTGGCTAACCCAGGACTTTCAGACCAGATGCAGCCAGGATTGCTCCCCTCCCCAGGGCTGCTTTCCTTCCACGAGTGCAGCACCGTGATGACCTCTTCCCCACCCTCCCAGGGAAGAGGCGAGTCCCCATGTTCCTGCCAAATGATGGTGTTCACTGTTCAAGATGCTCCTTGGTGCAACGCAGATGTACAGCCAGCGCCTCAAGCTGGCAGCTCTGCCAGTTCACCACAGTAATTAGGGCTCACAGGCAGCAGGAGAGGACCCATTCCTCTGCCAATGGAGGGGGTATTCGGTGCCCGCTTGACATCAGCTGCTGGAACGTGGAAATTAGAGGCATCAGCACTTGGGTGGAATAGAAATGTGCATTCCTGCTGGGGAGGAGAGTGGGCAGCTCAGCTCCCAGCACTGCAGCCACTCTGCCTCTCCATGGGATCATTCACTTGAAGCTACAGAGCAACCCACCAAGAACTAAAGGTCAAGAATACCAGAACTAGGAGTTCATGTGGGGTGCATCCAGAAGAGTGTGGCCAGCAGGTCAACAGAGGTTCTCCTCCCTCTCAGCTTTGGCCTGGTGAGACAACATCTGGAGCATTGTGTCCAGTCCTGTGCTACCCAGTTCAAGATGGACAGGGACATACTGGAGAGGGTCCAACAGAGGCTGCAAGGTTGATGAAGGGACTGGAACTAAGGGGGGAAGGGGAAGAGGAAGGGGATCTTATTAACGGTTACAAATATCTGAAGGGTGGATGTTAAAAAGGGTCCAGGCTCTTTTCTATGGTGCCTTGTGACAGGACAAGGGGCAGGGAATGCAGACAGGAGCCCTGGAAGTTCCACCTCAACATGAAGAGAAGCTTCTTCACTGTGAGGGTGCTGGAGCCCTGGAGCAGGCTGCTCAGAGATGCTGTGGATTCTCCTTCCCTGGAGACTTGCAAGACCCATCTGGATGTGTTCCTGTGTGACCTGCCCTGGGTGACCCTGCTTTGGCAGAGAGGTTGGAGTCAATCTCCAGAGGTCCCTTCCAAACATCACCATTTTACAATGGTCAGAAGGGTTTGGTGTTCAGCCTGAACTCTTTTGACCTTTGCATTTGGAGCACTAGGAGCTGCTGTGAGACCAGCACTTGGGTATTTGGGCTGAGCAAGGCACCTCCTGTATGGACAGCAAAGCTGTGCCACTGACTTCAAAGCACTCCTGACAAGCAACCTGTTGGGTTTGTAGCCTGAGCTAAGTGTGAGAGCAAAGAGCAACGGCACATCCTTGTGCTCACAAAGCTGCTAGGAACACTATGTGCTCTGAACAGCTCCTGAACCATCCTGGGCAGTAGGGTTGGAGGGGACCACAGCCCTGCTGAGCCACATTGCACCACCCTCCTGGACACAGCAGGGACAGGTCTCCGGCCATTGCTGGGGAGGAAGAGTGGACCACATCACTTAGGCAGGCAGCAATCACCACCCAGACTGATACTGCCATCCAAAAACACATGCAGAGAAAGAGCACATCTTGTAGAGGATATGGGAGTCAGAAGCAAGGAGAGCCTGCAGGAGTTAACACAGCCTGGCTCTCTGTTCAGGTACCACCAGCAGCAGAGGGCACAAACAGGGCAAGAGTTACAAGTGAAACAAATCACACAGAAAGCAGCAAACCTGACCGTGACCCATTCACACTGCCTAGGAGATAACCTGAAAGGAGCCACACTTCTCACAGAAACACAGAACGAGTTGGGTTGGAGGAGATCATCCAGTTCCAACCCCTTGCTATGGGCAGGGACAACTCCCACCAGCCCAGGTTGCTCAAAGCCTCATCCAACCTGGCCTTGAGCACCCCCTGGCAGGGGGCACCCACTGCCTCCCTGGGCAACCTGTGCCAGTGTCTCCCCACCCTCACTCTCAAGGATTTCTTCCTCATCTCCACTCTCACTCTTCCCTCTCCCAGCTCAAAGCCATTGTCCCTCACCCTGGCACTCCCAGCCCCTGGCAAGTCCCTCCCCAGCTCTCCTGCAGCCCTTTCAGGTACTGGAAGGCTGCCCTAAGGTCTCTCTGGAGCCTTCTCTTATCCAGGCTGAACAGCTCCAACTCTCCAAGCCTGTCCCCACAGAGGTGGTTCTCCAGCCCTCTGATCACCTTCATGGCCACCTCTGGACTCTCTCCAGCAGCTCCAGGTCCTCCTTGTGCTGGGTTCCCAGAGCTGGAGGCAGTGCTGCAAGTGAGGTCTGAGCAGAGCAGAGGGGCAGAATCCCCTCCCTGTGCTCCTGCTCTCCCTGCTCTGGCTGCAGACAGCACACAGCTGTCTCTGGGCTGCCAGTGGCCATTGTCAGGTTTTTCCTCAACCAACACCCCCAAGCCCTTCTCACATTTGCCCATTTTGGGGTCTTGCCTCCCTGACAAGATGGAGTAAGAAGCCCACAGGTTTGCTGCCTTCACCTCTGCTCTCCTCTGCAGTTCACTCCCAGCTCCAGCAGCCTCCCCTGCCCGGTCAGCCTGCAAGCCCCAGCACCACACTCACAGTATCACAGTATATTCATTTCCTATGTAACCAGGACAAGAATTCAATATTTTAAGTCAGAAATGGGTTGCTTGCTTCAGTCCTACAGCATTCACCAGCACACAGCCACCAAGCAGCCCAGCACAGGGCTCAGAATGTTTCTCCTTCTTGAGGTCTTTACTGTTCCTGTTTCACAGAGTTTAATAAAGGATTAGCTCATGGGAACAGCTGCATTGTTCACTTCACTGAGACATAAACACATCAGGCTCCTTTTGCTCTGCCAGTGGCATAAAAGGAGCAGAGCTCAACACTTTTCAAGAGAAGAGCTCTGCTCTCTTAGTGTTCCCTCTTCACCCTCCTAGAAGCCCTATAAATCTTCTCCTGGCTCAGAAGGTGCTCACAAAAAGAATAACATGAAGAGGAGTTTGGGCTTGCACAGATTAACTCCAAATAGCTGTACCACTCTGAGCAGCAGCTCCCAAAACTGGAGGACCATCAGTTTGCATCCTCATTTCTTCCCTCCTTGCCTTCTCCTCTGATCTACTGAAGACAGAGCAGAAGAATTAGAGAATGGTAAGGATTGAAAGGGACCTCTGGAGATCATCCAGTCCAACCCTCCTGCCAAAGCAGGCTCACCCAGGGCAGGTCACACAGGAACACATCCAGATGGGTCTTGCAAGTCTCCAGGGAAGGAGAATCCACAGCATCTCTGAGCAGCCTGCTCCAGGGCTCCAGCACCCTCACAGTGAAGAAGCTTCTCTTCATGTTGAGGTGGAACTTCCAGGGCTCCTGTCTGCATTCCCTGCCCCTTGTCCTGTCACAAGGCACCACAGAAAAGAGCCTGGACCCTTCTTAGCATCCACCCTTCAGATATTTGTAACCATTATAAGAGCACAGTGTGGGGCTGTGACTGAGGCTGTCTCTGTCCCTGCTCTGGCAGGGGGGTTGGACTTGTTTAAGAGGGACAGGGATCTGTTGGAGAAGGTCTGGTGGAGGGTCACAAGGATGATGAGGGGACTGGAGCACTGCCTGAGGAGAGGCTGAGGGACCTGGGGATGCTTAGTCTGCAGAAGAGAAGACTGAGAGGGGATTTAATCAATGTCTATAACTATCTGAGAGCTGGGGGTCAGGAGGGAGGACAGGCTCTGCTCACTGCTCCCTGGGATAGGACAAGGAGCAATGGATGGAAGCTGCAGCACAGGAGGTTCCAGCTCAACACAGTCTTGACTGGAAGGGTCCCAGAGCACTGGCACGGGCTGCCCAGAGAGGTTGTGGAGCCTCCTTCTCCTTCCAGGCCTGTCTGGATGTGTTCCTGTGTGACCTGAGATAGAGTCCTGCTCTGTCAGGGAGGTTGGTCCCTTCCAACCCCTGACATCCTGTGAGCCTGTGATCTTCTCTCAGCCTTCTCCTCTCCAGACTGAGCAGAACCAGCTCCCGCAGCCTTTTCTCCTCCCAGAGACGTTCCAGTTCCCTAATCATCCTTGTGGCACTTCACTGGGCACTCTCTAGGGTGCCAGCAGTGCAGCTGTGGTCTCATCAGGGCAGAGCAGAGGGAGAGGAGAACCTCTCTGGACCTGCTGGCCACACTCTCAACACACCCCAGGGGAACATTTCGTAATGCAGCTGAGCTGTCAGTGGTCTGCAGCACACAGCCTGTGCCAGTCTGCAGTCCAGCAGGGCTTTGGCATCCCTGATCTGGGCTCCTTTCTCCCAGGGAGTGGATTTAAAACAGCTTCTTAATTAAGTCCTGGGTATTGATTTCATTTTGATTCTGTGAACTGCTCTGCCCTACATGTGTTTGTGCCACTCTGTAGGACTCCCCTCATCCCATCCCATAAACACATAAAGAGCAAAGCCAAAACATCTTCATTACCTCTGCCATACTCTTCAGGCACTGCTTCTCATTTAATGTTTTTGATTTGGTTTGTTGTTGTTTTCTCTATTAAAGTGCTCATAAAAGCACCTCGACAGCTTCCAGACCTGCATCTCTCCAGCAGAGTGAAGATGCACAAACACACATCAAAAGAGCTCTGCTACTTTTGAATCATAGAATTGGTTTAGCTTGAGGAGACCTCTCTAAGATCATCAACCTAAGACCACCATGGCCACTAAACCATGCCCCCCAAATGCCATGGACACAGCTTTCTTGAGCACTTCCAGGGATGGATACTCCACCACCTCCCTGGGCAGCCTGTTACAATCCCTGACCATTCTTACCATAGNCTGCAGGCTGCACACCCCCAGCTCCCTCAGCCTCTCCTCACAGGGCTGTGCTCCAGGCCCCTCCCCAGACTTGCTGCCCTTCTCTCCACACCTTCCAGCACCTCAACATCTCTCTTGAATTGAGGGGCCCACAACTGGACACAGCACTCAAGGTGTGTCCTGAGCAGTGCTGAGCACAGGGCCAGAAGAACCTCCCTTGTCCTGCTGCCCACACTGCTCCTGAGCCAGCCCAGGATGCCATTGGCTCTGCTGGGCACACTGCTGACATTTTTCTCATCTCCAACCTAAACAAGAAACCTTCTGCACAGGCTCATAAAGAAACCCTTCTCCTGGGTCACCTCATACACCAAGCTTGGGACAGGTGACCGGAGCTGGAGTGGTCAGAAAAGCAGAGTCCCTATGGCTAATGCCACCTCCTGAAAGAACAACCCAAGGGTTGGGGACTGACCTGTTGGAAGGCAGCAAAGGGGAAAAGGAACTGGGAGACCTGGCTGATGGAAGTTTGACCATGAGCCAGCAATGTGCTCTTGTGGTCAGGAAGGGCAATGCCATCCTGGGGTGGAACAAAAGGGCTGTGGTTAGCAGGCTGAGAGATGTTCTCCCACCCTCTACTCTGTCCCGATGAGGCCACATCTGGAGTACTGTGTCCAGTTCTGGGCCCCCTCAGTTCAAGAGGTACATAGAACTGCTAGAGAGAGGCCAGCACAGAGCCACAGAGATGATGAAGGGAAAGGAACAGCTCTGTTATGAAGAGAGCCTGAGGGAACTAGGGCTGGGAGCTTGGAGAAGACGAGACCGGGAGGTGACCTCAGTAATCTCGATAAAAGATGTGCAGGTGAGTGCCAGAGGCTGCAGCCAGGCTCTGCTGGGGGATGCCCAATGCCAGCACAGGGGGCAATGGTGGAAGCTGAGGCATAGAAAGTGCCATGGAAACATGAGGAGGAATTTTTTTCCCTGTGAGAGTGACAGAAGCCTGGCACAGGCTGCCTAGGGGGGTTGTGGAGTCTCCCTCTCTGGAATGACTCAAGACCTGCCTGAATGTGTTCCTGTGTGATCTGCTCCAGGTGATGCTGCTCTACAGGGGGGTTGGACTGGCTGAGCTTTGGAGGTGCCTTCCAGCCCCTGACATTCTACAATTCTGTGATTCTTTTCTTTTTTAATTGCTTTTTTTTGTTTGGTTTTGCTTTGTTTTGTTTGTGAAATGTCACCAACATGGTCAACATGATTGATTCTATGATTCTAAAAATACAGAGTCACAGAGTCATAGAATCAGCCAGGTTGGAAGAAACCTCCAAGATCATCCAGTCCAACCTAGCACCCAGTCCTATCCAGTCAACCAGACCATGGCACTAAGTGCCCCAGCCAGGCTTTGTTTCAATACCACCTCCCTGGGCAGCCCATTCCAGTGCCAATCACTCTCTCTGCCAACAACTTCCTCCTAACATGCAGGTTCCATACAAGCAGACATTTACAATGTGTACAGCTATAGACAGACATATACAAGGTAAAAGCAATACAGAAACACAACAGGCCTCCCAGAAACCAGACTGCCCAGGAGGGTCTCCCAACCACCCTTCCACCTCTTTTCCACCCCTGTACCTTATCCCAGAGTCTGCCTTATATGCAAGGTGAGTTTGGAGGACCAGCCAAGGGGGTTAGGAAGCAGAAATAGTTGGGTTAGACAGCAAAGGTCGAGGGAGAAAGCAGAGGCACTGACAGAGACACCCACACACACTTGTGTTCTTGTTCTCATCCATCTCAGCAAGCCTGAGTGCAGCAGCCATCACCTTTGTTTCCTTTTCACAGCCTAGCATCTAATTTCTCTCACTAGAATACTCCAATTAGCCTCAAACTAGCATACAAAGCCCAGCACAAGCCCAAACAGGTTGTTCAGGGCTTTACAACCCTTCCCAAATCTCCAAGCATTGAAGTTGCCTTTGATTTTGACCTGATATCCCAGGAATTTCCAGCACTCAGCCAGAAGTAAACATTTCTATCATTCAAATCTGGGAACTGGCCTGAAACACAGCTGGGTAAGGCAAACAGACCAGCACAGCAAGTGCCACCACTTCAAAGGTCAACCAAGAAAAATCAATCATCTGAAGAGCTTTAGCAGGAGTCACTGGTAGCTTTCAGAGTCATAAACTAGAATGGTTTGGGTTGGAAGGGACCTCAAGGATCACCCAGTTCCAAGCCCCTGCCATAGGCAGGGACACCTCCCACTAGAACAGGTTGCTCAAGGACTCATTCAACCTGGCCTTGAACACCTCCAGGGAGGTTGTGGATCACAGAATCAGCCAATGTGATTTTCAATCACATTGAGTGATTCTGTGATCCACAACCTCCCTGGGCAACCTGTGCCAGTGTCTCACCACCCTCACTGCAAACAACCCTTTCCTAACATCCAGTTTCAATCTCCCCACTGCCAGTGCAAACCCATTCCTCCTTGTCATGTCATTACCAGACCTTGTCAATAGTCTCTCCCCAGCCTTCCCATAGCCCCCTTCGGACACTGCAGGGCCACTCTAAGGTCTTCTCAAAGCCTTCTCCTCTCCAGAAGTGTGGTTGATCACCAGAAGCTTCTGATGAAGCTTCCCATTTGGATCTAGGTTGTTTTCCCAAAGCAGACTCGAATTGGATCACGTTCCCAGTGCCAGACAGTGCTGGCATGTTTACACTGATAGCAGAATTAGCTTGGGAACTGCCCCATGTGCCAAGGTCAGTGGCAGCAAGGACTGAGGGATCTGAGCTCTTTTTCACAGCCCAGAATTCCCATGCTTTGTTTTGCTTCAAGAACTCACTCTGCTCTGACCACCCCTGCAGCGCTGCATCTGTGCTGGAGCCCCCAGCACAAGGACCTGGAGCTGTGTGCTGGCTGCAGCCAGAGCAGGGAGAGTAGCAGCACAGAGAGGGGATTCTGCCCCTCTGCTCTGCTCAGACCTCACCTGCAGCACTGCCTCCAGTTCTGGGGAACCCAGCACAAGGAGGACCTGGAACTGCTGGAGAGAGTCCAGAGGTGACCATGAAGATGATCAGAGGGTTGGAGAACCTCCTCTGTGGGGACAGGCTTGGAGAGTTGGAGCTGTTCAGCCCGAAGAAGAGAAGGCTCCAGAGAGACCTTAGAGCAGCCTTCCAGTACCTGAAAAGGCTGTAGGAGAGCTGGGGAAGGACTTGTGACAAGGGTCGGGACTGGCAGGAGAGACAATAGCTTTGAGCTGGGAGAGGGGAGAGTGAGAGTGGAAAGGAGGAAGAAATCCTTGAGAGTGAGGATGGGGAGACACTGGCACAGGTTGCCCAGGGAGGCTGTAGATGCCTCCTACCTGGAGGTGTTCAGTGCCAGGTTGGATGAGGCTTTGAGCAGCCAAGTCTAGTTGAGAGGTGTCCCTGCCCACGGCAGGGAGGTTGGAGCTAGATGATCTCTAAGGTCTCTTCCAACCTAACTCATTCTACGATTCTATGATGGAGCAACTTGGACTAGTGGGAGGTGTCCCTGCCTGTGGCAGGGGTTTGGAATGGATGAGGCTTTAAGATCCTTTCCAATCCAAACCATTCTGTGAACCTCTGACCTGTGGCTCAGTACCAGCAGAGCAGCCTGTCCCTAGGGCCAGCCCTCAGCTGGAGGAAGCCCTGGTGGGTGTTGTTGGAGGCAGGCTCGCTGCAGCCACACAGGGATCTCGGTGAGCAGCTGTGTGGAGCAGGCAGCACTTGCTTCAACCGAATTAGCACGAAAGGTCTGGAATGGTTAATTGCAATGATTTAGCCATAATGTTTTGTCCTTCTCCTCCTCTCCCTGGCATAATGTTTTCTAAATTGAATTCTTTCAATAGAATCCAATATGCAGCAGAACTGAACTGGTGTTCCAGAGCAGTGCAACCTCGCTGCTCTGCCTGGTGACCTCTCCCACAGCCTGGGGCGCTTCAGCAGCAACCAGCAACCCATTTCCCATCCCCATCCTCTGCCCAGGATCAGCAGGAGTCATGCACTGCAGGAGCAAATTTCCTTCAGACATGCATGGATCACATAAGCAGCACCAGGAGCTCCTCTTGGGCAGCTGCATCCTCCTTGCCATGCTGGGCAGCTAAGGATATCTGGGTTTAACTCAGCCACACATCCCTGCTCTGGCTGCTAACAATAGAGACATTGCAAATAATGGGGGGGAAATCTCCAGTTCAAGAGGGACACAAAACTGGTGGAGAGAGTCCAGCACAGAGCCACAGAGATGATGAAGGGAAAGGAACAGCTCTGTTATGAAGAGAGCCTGAGGGAGCTGGGGCTGGGAGCCTGGGGAAGAGGAGACCGAGAGGTGACCTCAGTAATCTCGATAAAGATGTGCAGGTGAGTGCCAGAGGCTGGAGCCAGGCTCTGCTGGGGGATGCCCAATGCCAGCACAAGGGGCACTGCTGGAAGCTGAGGCATAGAAAGTGCCATGGAAACATGAGGAGGATTTTTTTCCCTGTGAGAGTGACAGAAGCCTGGCACAGGCTGCCTAGGGGGGTTGTGGAGTCTCCCTCTCTGGAGATATTAAAACCCTCACCTGGATGTGTTCCTGCTCTAGGTGATGCTGCTCTGGCAGGGAGGTTGGACTGGATGAGCTTTGGGGGTCCCTTCTGGCCCCTACCTTCTGTGAAAACTGAAAAGGTTTTACACAGGTCAGAAGTCCTCAGTAGACAGAGAACCACAGACTGGTTTGGGGGGGATGGGACTTCTAAAGCCCAACCAGTCCGACCCCTCTGCAGCCAGCAGGGACCTCTGCAACTACAGCAGGCTGCTCAGAGCCGCAAACAAACTCACCTGCAAAGGCTTTAGGGATGGGGCAGCTACCACCTCTCTGGGTAACCTGGGCCAGGCTCTCACCACCCTCAGTGTCAAACATTTCTTCCTCCTCCTCTTTCAGTTTCAAACCATCAACTCTTGCCCTGTCACCACACAGCATTGGAGATGTGGTCGCACCAGTGCTGAGGACAGATGGAACAATCACTTCCCTACTCCTGCTGGTCACCTACTGCCAAATGAAGTTCAGGGATAGCCTGGGTGCAGTGGGCAGCAGCACAAAGCTGCCTGGATTGAGTTTTGCCTCCCATTTAAAGCCAGCAGCTTGGCATTGCCCTACGCCTGTCCCTGTGCACATGTTGGCTGCTGGTGCTGAGCACCACATTTCTGCCTGCTTGGTCATTGACTCCAACTCTTCCTCCACCCTGAGGTGCACAGCTCCAGCATCCCATTGTGTGCTGGAGCCAGTGCAGAGGAGGGCAAGGAAGCTGTGAAGGGCCCAGAAAATAAATCTTACAAATAGCAACTAAGGGAGCTGGGGATGGTTAGTGTGAAACAGAAGAGGCTGAGGGGAGACCTCATCGCTGTTTACAGCTGCCTGAAAGAAGGTTCTGGAGAGGCTGCAACTGGGCTCTGCTCACAGGTAATTAGTAATAGAATCATAGAAATAACCAGGTTAGAAGAGATCTCCAAGATCATCCAGTCCAACCTATCCGTCCAGTCCAACCTATCCAACCAAGACCACCCAGTCCAGCCCTGGCCAATCAACCAGACCACGGCACTAAGTGCCCCAGCCAGGCTTGGCTTCAACACCTCCAGCCACAGAGACTCCACCACCTCCCTGGGCAGCCCATTCCAATGCCAATCACTCTCTCTGACAACAACTTCCTNCCTGAGCAGTGCTGAGCACAGGGGCAGAAGAACCTCCCTTGTCCTGCTGCCCACACTGCTCCTGAGCCAGCCCAGGATGCCATTGGCTCTGCTGCCCACCTGGGCACTGCTGCCTCAGCTTCAGCTCCTCTCTCCCAGCACCCCCAGCTTCCTCTCTGCCATGCTGCTCTCAGCCACTCTGTCCCCAACCTGTAGTGCTGCTTGGGATTGTTGTGGCCAAAGTACAGAGCCCTGCACTTGGCCTTGTTCAGTCTCATCCCATTGGCCTCTGCCCACCCATCCAGCCTGCCCAGGTCCCTCTGCAGGGCTCTGCTACCTTCCAGCAGCTCCACAGCTGCTCCTAGCTTGGTGTCATCTGCAAACTTACTGATGCTGGACTCAATCCCCTGGACCAGATCATCAATAAAGACACTGAACAGGACTGGGCCCAGCACTGATCCTTGGTGGACACCACTAGTGAGTGGAATGAGAGGGAATGGCCTCAAGCTGTGACTGGGTAGGTTTAGACTGGACATAAGGAACAATTTTTTTCCCAGCAAGAGTGGTCAGGCACTGGAATGAGCTGCCCAGGATGGTGCTGGAGCCACCAACCCTGGATGTGTCTAAAAGTCGCTTGGATGTGGTGCTGGGGATATGGTTTAAAGGTGAACTTTGTAGAGCAGGGATAGTGGTTGGCCTTGGTGATCCTGGGGGGACCTTTTCCAACCGGTATGGTTCTCTGATTCTGTGCCCAACTCAGCCTGCTCTCCCCAGAGAGGAGGTGATTTGCCCCAGAGCTGCTGCAGGTGATTTGCCCCCTGGGCAGAGCAGCAGCAGCTCCCTGCTACAGCCGGAGAGAAAACAGCCCTCAGCAAAACAACGATGTTGTCCTGGACGTAGAATGAGAGAGTCATAAAAGCCAGAAAAGACTTCCAAGATCAAGTCCAAACTCCCACCCTCCCACTCGAGTGGGTGTCCAAGGGCTGATGATGAAGATGGGAGTGCTCTGCCCAGCCCCTCTCTCTCACTTACAGGTCGCTCTGCTTCGCGCCGTGCTGGCTGCTTACCCATTCCTGAGCAGTGCATCCCAGCTGTTTGCCTCCAGCAGCTGCACACATTGAGAGAAATTCTCTCCCCAGCAGAAGAAGAGGAAGATATTGGGCTTATTGTGCCTGGGCAAAGCTTATCTGCTGCTCAGAACCCTATTTCCAGAGCACGACAAAGCCAAAGCCAGGTGCACTAATTGCTGCTGCTCAGGTGGAACGCTTTCCTGCCCACCCCGAGCCCCGCATTGCTGAGCCTTTGTGCTTCATCTAGTCCAAAGGAGCCGCACAGAAGGCTTTTATTGCTCACCCATCACAGCTAATTCACTGCTTTGGGCTTGCTGAAAGAAGGGAGAAAGATCTGAGTGATTTCTTGCATCTCCTCCCGCTTTTCAAACAAAGGCTGCTGATGGTTATTGTTAGTTTTGGGGTAAGCTTATGTTGTGGAGGCAGGGAATTACTGCGGCCGAGTCAGGAATACACATAAAAACACAATTATTTTACTTTCCCGAAACACACACCCCCACCCCCCAAAAAACTATGTCCAGAAATTAACTGAGCTTTAATTAGCAGATTCACAGTCTCACAGTATTACCAAGGTTGGAAGAGACCTCACAGATCATCAAGTCCAACCCTATACCACAGAGCTCAAGGCTAGACCATGGCACCAAGTGCCACGTCCAATCCTGCCTTGAACAGCTCCAGGGACGGCGACTCCACCACCTCCCTGGGCAGCCCATTCCAGTGTCCAATGACTCTCTCAGTGAAGAATTTTCTCCTCACCTCGAGCCTAAACTTCCCCCGGCGCAGCCTGAGGCTGTGTCCTCTCGTTAGATTCAGTTAGATTGAGAAGATCTTACAAGGATACCATAGGTAAATTCGACTCTTTTGGAAGTCAGGAGTTGGAAAAGGCTGAGCTACTAACCATAGCATTCCCCAGTATTAATCAGGCTAAGCCAAAAGTTGACTCACCGTGAGCCAGGCTGGCTGACAGAAAGGGCGCTCCAGAGGCTTGTCCGCCGGCTCTCCGTCAAAAGACATCCGAGGGTCGTTAAGGCAAATCAAGCCGCACAACGGCAGTGCTTAAGGCGGGAAGCACTCCTGTCCCTCAGGAGCTTGCCCTTCCCAGCGCCGGGGGGCTCCTTCTGCAGGAACTACGCAGGCAGCAGAGAGCTCTAAGGCAGGCAGCCCACGGCGGGAAGCCCCCCAGCATTTACACCCCTGCTCGACAGCAGCCGAGTGACCACCGCCGGGCCGCGAGGGCCACAGCCAATCACAGCCCGAGCCCAGCGCGGGCACCCCTCGTGCCGGAAGGGTCCTTTGCTCCCCCAGCACAGGCACCTGCAGGGGGCACCCCTCGTGCCGGAAGGGTCCTTTGTTCCCCCCCCAGGCACCTGAACGTGAACCCCTCGCGCCGGAGGGGTCCTTTGTTCCCCCCTCCCCCTTCCCCGTCCACGGCCACCTGCACGTGAACCCTGAACGTGAACCCCTCGCGCCGGAGGGGCCCTTTGCTCCCCACCCGCCGCAGGCACCTGCACGTGAACCCCTGGTGCCGGAGGGGTCCTTTGCCCCCGCTCACGCCTGCGGGGCAGGAGCAGGGCAGGGCAGGGCAGGGCAGGGCAGGAGCAGGGGCAGGGGCAGGGGCAGGAGCAGAGCAGGGCAGGGCAGGGCAGGAGCAGGAGCAGGCTTTTCCCGCCTTTTCCTCCCCCGTTCAAACCACAGAGGGAGAGGGGTTCTGGGGTGTGCCGGGTTCCAGGACAGCTCATTACACAGCGGAGACAAACACGTCCCTGTTTAAAGCACCCTCACGATGGAAACACAAACGGAGGCTCCTTCAAAAGGCAGGGGTAGCTCTCAATCATCAGGTGCTTTGCATCCAGTGGGCTCCAGATACACACCCAGGATCCCAAAGGGATAGCAGAAGGCAGTAGAAAACCCTCTGGCAGAGAGTGCTTCTAGCCCCCAGATTCCCAGAATCACGGAATGAAGCAGGTTGGAAAAGCTCATCCAGTCCAACCTAGCACCTAACACCTTCTGATTCACTAACCCATGGCACTAAGTGNAGCCCAGAACTGGACACAGCACTCAAGGTGTGTCCTGAGCAGTGCTGAGCACAGGGGCAGAAGGACTTCTCTGCTCCTTCTGGCCACATCTTCAGGCCTGCAAGAGGCAGGATGGTGAAGAGCTGCTCAGCAAACCCCACACGTGCTAGTGCTGGACTTGTGCTGATCAGGGTCTAACACACTCAGAGCACTCTCACTGCCTCCATTTCCCTCCTTCCACTTCTCCACTCATCCCAGAGGGCCTGTTCTAAACACAAACTTCCCGGGCACGGTGCAGGGGCTGCTGAAGTCCCCCTGATGCGTGCAGGGACAGCCCAAGGCTTTGGCTCAGCCCAGGATCCAGGAGAAGCAAAGCTTCCCAGGCTGGGTACAAAGAATCACAGAAACACAGAATGCCAGGCTGGGAGGGACCCCAAGGGTCTCCTCCTCCAACCTTTCCAGGTCACAGTAGAGCTGAAATGAGCTGGCAAGAGGAGTCTTAAAACTGCCCCACGTAAGGAACAAGAGAAGAGCCCTCAGGAGCCTGTGGCTGAGCCTCATCCCGCACAGGACCAGCAGCTGGCACCACACAGTTCTTGGCACCAAGCTGGGGGCTTTGGTTTCTCTTGGCACTGTGCTGCAGTTGCCCAGCCAAGTTGCTGGGCACTGCCACCTTCCCTGGCACACAGGTGCACCCAGGAGGACCTCACCTCCTTGTGCCTTCTGCCCAGCAAGGTGGAGCCCCAGCAGCTGCTCAGAGCAGTCCTCAGGTGCTGAATGCTCTGTGCTGACTCTCACACTGGCTGCACAGGAATGGAAGAGCTGAGTGGGACACCTCAGCTGCAGGACTGGCCTTGTGCAGCCTCCCAGTTAAAGCAGCAGCCTCAGGCCTCTGCTTGCAGGCAGCACTCAGCAGTGTTTGCTTCGTCTGTGCAGTGCCAGGGCCTGGGAAGGGGAGCAGGGGAGGCTGAGCTTGACCAGGCTCAGTACTAACACCTGTCACAGAATCGTGAACCATGGCCTGGGGAGGAAAGGACCTTTAAAGCCCAACCAGTCCAACCCCTCTGCGGCCAGCAGAGACCTCTGCAACTACAGCAGGTTGCTCAGAGCCCCAAACAACTTCACCTGGGCTGGGAGCAGCTACCCGGTCCAGGCTCTCACCACCCTCAGTGTCAAATATTTCTTCATTCTCTTCCAGTCTAAATCTCCTTCTTTTAGTCTCAAACCATCACTCCCTGTCCTGTCACAGCAGGCCTTGCTAACAGCTCTGTCCCCAGCTTTCTGCTTGGCCTCTGTAAGTCCTGAAAAGCCACCAGAAGGTCTCCCTGGAGCCTTCTCTTCTGCAGGCTGAACTCTCCCAGCCTGGCCTCACAGCAGACAGGTTCCTCCACTGGATCATTTTTGTGGCCTCTCCCATCACCTGCTTCATCATTCCCACCCCATCTGCAGGGTTTAGAGCCTCACCCTGGTGCAGGGCTCTCCGCAGCAGCAGCAGCAGCAGCAGCCAGGACATGGAGACCTTTCCCTGCCCACAGCAGCAGTGGCTGTGGCTTCTCAGCCTGCCCCGTGGCACAGAGAGGAAATTAAAAGTGTGATAAGGAGCAGCAGACAAGGGAATATTCTGTGCTGTGGGCAGATAAAACAAAACTTCTCCCAGCTCTGGCAAAGGCTCAGGAATGAGACAGGAGGTGAAATTGTCCATTTGTAGACATTCTGTAAGCCCCACCTGGGCTGCAGGACAGCCACTGCCTGGCTCATGCTTCTCTCAGTGCTGTGGGACAGAGATGGGCACTGTCAAGAGGAGAAGCTGCATCAGCTGCACTATTTCAGGCTGATTTTGTGGCTTCACTGGGCCACAGTGCAGCTGCGGGAGGATGGAGGCAGCCTTTTGGGTGCATTAGGTTCCCCTCTGTCCTGTGCCACAGCTCAGCCCCTCCACAAGGCACCTCCAGCTGCTCAGCCCCGCTCCTGCAGGCAGCTGGCAGCATCCCTGCGTGCCCCAGCCGGGGGTGCAGTGCAGCATCCCAAGAGGAGCCACTGCCCCCTGTCCAGGCCAGCTCACTGCAGACCTACCATGCACCTCCACCCTGGCTCAGGAATCCCTGGCCTTCACTGGGGAGATCCAGTGGGAAGATGAGGAGGAGCAGGAATGTCCTATGCATGGAAGGAGGGCACGGAAGGGATGTCCTGTGCAAGGCAGGAGTGGATGGGAGGAATGTCCCATGCATGGCCGGAGGGCACAGGAGGGATGTGCCATACATGGAAGGAGGGCATTGAAGCAATGTGCCATGCATGGAAGGAGGCCATGGAAGCGATGTGCCATGCATGGAAGGAGAGCATTGAGGAGATGTCTCATGTATGGAAGGAGGACATGGAAGGGGCGTGCCATGCATGGAAGGAGAGCATTGAGGAGATGTCTCATGTATGGAAGGAGGACATGGAAGGGGCGTGCCATGCATGGAAGGAGAGCATTGAGGAGATGTCTCATGTATGGAAGGAGGACATGGAAGGGGCGTGCCATGCATGGAAGGAGAGCATTGAGGAGATGTCTCATGTATGGAAGGAGGACATGGAAGGGGCGTGCCATGCATGGAAGGAGAGCATTGAAGCAATGTGCCATGCATAGAAGGAGGCCAGGGAAGGGATGTGCCATGCATGGAAGGAGGGCAGCATCTCCTCCTGCTCTGTGAGATCAGAGTTTTTGCTGTTTCCCCCCTCCTAGCTACATGGCTGGACACAGGACACAACCCCCTCAACAGCTCAGGGCTATCCAGCGCCCAGCCCAGCCCCACTGAGCATCCTCCTGGCCCTGCTCTGGACACACTCCAGCATCTCCACATCCTTCCTGTCATAGGGGCTCCAGAACTGGATGCAGTACTCCAGCCACATCAGCAGGGTTTGAAAGTCCTCTAGAGAAGGGAGACTTGAACCCCCCCAGGCCAGCAAACCCCAACCCTCCCTCTCCCCTCTAGCAGACAAAAAAAAGAAAAAAGAAGAAAAAAAAAAGGCCAAACTCCTTTTAAAACACTTTTGGGGTTNCCCCACTCCTTTTAAAACACTTTTGGGGTTGGTTTTTTTTTTTTTTCCCACTTTGTTTTTATTGATTTCATTGAAAACAGAACAAGAAAATGATCAGAGCCAAAAGGCTGCTCCTTTAAAACTGTCCCAAAAAAACATTAACAGAAAACAAAACTAAAATAAAAAACCAACAGAAAACCCAAACAAAACAAAAAACAAACAAAAGCCAAACAAAAAATCCAAATAATAATAATAATAATAATATTAATAATA
>WAAF01018210.1:400323-538187 GCA_013400475.1 Tricholaema leucomelas | reverse complement strand
CTGGGCCTGGCCCTCCAGCCAGTTCTTGACCCATATCAGAGCGAATCTGTCCAAGCCACGAGCTGATGCTGAAGTCTACATCTGCAATCCCACTCTGGGGTAAAACTTCACTGAGATTCTAGGATATGACCCACTTGTAGCATCTCACAGCTAAGAGTTCCCAAGTAGCTTGGGTGGGAAAGAAATGTTGCTGTCACTACCAGAAGCACTGGTTTAGTTTACGGTTCTTTCCCTCTGGACAGTGAGTTCAGGACTGAAGGTGAGAGCAGTTAGCAAAAGCTCTAGTCAGAAATCATAACAATGCTCAGTATTCACTGAGTGCTGGAAGTGCTCTCTAAGCTCTACATAATAGAGGCTGAAATAGACAATATCTAAAAGAGAGGCAGAAAAAAAGTAGATGGAGAGGTAAAAATAGAAGGTCTCCACCAGAGCTATCCACAGGCACACACCTTGGTGCAGCTGCATAGCCATGTACTGGATAACATGCATCCAAATGCTGCTGCCTGAGGTAGAGCCATGCAAGGCTTCAGCACCCAACTCAAGCAAGATCCCACCTGAAACATGATTTGGAGCTCAGGCTCCAAAAGTCTCTAAGAACATCTGATTTGTTTGCAGTTTCTACCTAGAACAAGAGTGGTTCCATGTTTCTCCTGCACCCTTCTCCTCTGTCAATCCACCATTTCCCAAATCTCATGTTCCTGCCTGGACTTAATCTTCCAACCATACCCTCAGCCTCACAGCTGTCTGCCCAGCACCCTGCACACATGGTGTTATCCTGGGGCAGCTGCCCACTGACTTAATGAGGGTGATGGACAGGTCAGCTAAGGCGGGGGGCTGGGGCTCAGAAATGCACACCCTCAGGACATTGCCATGCTCCTGCCTACCTAGTCCTTAATCTCTGAAGAAGGAAATCCCATTTCCATGGGAATGATGCTTAGATATTTGGCCTTATGGAGATCATACTCTTTGGATGCAGTCTTGCCCTTCAAAAAATGGTTTCTAACAGGCTTGCCTAGATTAATGTCAGGTATGTGTGACGGTGCTAGGACAAGCCTGATGTGTTTCAGTTTCTGGGTACTCATCAAAGACCATCTTCTTTATCTAGTACTACACAGGTTTGAAACAAGAGCAGACAAAACATCTATTTCTTCTATTTGGCTGCAAACACTGTGTCCATTTCTGGGACCCTCAGATCAAGAAGGACCTCAAGAAACTGCTCAAGAGAGTCTGGAGCAGAGCCACAAAGATGCTGAAGGCATCTCTCTGTGAGGACAGGCTGAGGGAGCTGGGGATCTTTAGCTTGGAGCAGAGAAGCCTAAGGGCTGCCCTCATTCATGTGGATAAAGATGTGCAGGGCAGTGAGGGGAGGACAGAGCCAGGCTCTGCTCAGGGATCTCCAATGACAGGACAAGGGGCAATGGGGTCAACCTGGAGCAGAGGAGGTTCCATGTGGACAGAAGGGAAAACTTTTTGCCTGTGACGATGGCAGAGCCCTGGAGCAGGTTGCTCAGAGAGGTTGTGAAGTCTCCTTCTGTGGAGACATTCCAAACTCACCTGGATGTGCTCTTGTGTGACCTGCCCTGGGTGCTCCTGCTCTGGCAAGGGAGTTGGAGTGGATGATGTCTGGGGGTACCCTCCCACCCCTAATATTCCATGGTTCTGTGAAACTGACCACCGCATCAAGATGTTGAGGATGTTGGTGCTCTTGACATTCAGCCTTGCTAGAAGTTACAAGTTTAGCCTTTCACAGGCAAGAGGTCTTGCTGCTTGTGGCTTTAGAAAGACTCCAGACACATAAGATGACAAAGCACGGGACAGGTGTAGCTGCTAAGCACTTTGAATGTCAGTGACCAAACTACCAGTAACGGACAGCTCATGGCAACGCAGAGCAGGACATCTGCAGAGGGTCGCTGTTTGGAGCTGCTGCAGAAGAACGTGGGCTGTTGCTGCCTCCTAGGGTACGTTGGCATGGCAGTGCCTGCTGCTCGCCAGACACCTGAACTCACAGCAACCTTCCCAAGTGCAGGACAGCCGACAATGCGCTTGCAGTGGCAAAGAGCTCAGGGTGCTCTAGTTCTGAGCATATCCCTGGCCTTTCCACTGCTTTGCTGCCCCCTTGGGCAGTGTTTAGCAATAAAAATCAGTCTCCTTCTCTGGAGACATTCCAAACAGAGCTGGGTGTGTTCCTGGGTGAGCTGCCCTGGGTGATCCTGCTCTAGTGGGGCAGTTGGACTGGATGCTCTCTGGAGGTCACTTCCAACCCCTCGCATTCGGTGATTCTGTGATTAATGGAGTACTACATCTTCTGCAAGCCACTCTCCTTGCTTCTTACTAAAGGTGGTCAACAAGCAGCTGAATACGAGAAAGCAGTGTGTCCAAGTGGCAAAGAAAGCCAGTGACATCCTGGCTTGGATTAGAAATGTTGTGCCCTTGGACTTGGCTCCAGTGAGGCCACACCTTGAGTACTGTGTTTAGTTTTGGGCACCTCAATACAAGACAGATGTGGAGGTTCTGGAGCAAGTGCAGAGGAGGGCAACAAAGCTGGGGATGGGCCTGGAGAATAAATCTTATGAGGAGCAACTAAGGGAGATGGGGATGGTTAGTTTAAAAAAGAGGAGGCTGAGAGGAGACCTCATGGCTGTCTACAGTTACCTGAAGGGACATTGTGGAGAGGCTGCTGCTGGTCTCTTCTGACAGGTAATTAGTGATAGAACAAGAAGGAATGGCCTCAAGCTGCCACTGGGTAGGTTTAGACTGGACATTAGGAAACATTTTTTTCCCAGCAAGAGTGGTCAGGCATTGGAATGGGCTGCCCAGGGAGGTGGTAGAGTTATCAAGCCTGTTTAAAGGTCATTTGGATGTGGTGCTCGGGGATATGGTTTAGGGTGAACCTTGTAGGGTAGGGATATTGGTTGGACTTGGTGATGCTGAGGGGCTTTTCCAACCTGCATATTTCTGTGATTCTGTAAGGCAGCTGGAAACTGATTTCAGGCTGCTATGCAGCACATGGCTGTGAGCCCCTGCCTCCAGTCGCACCAGCATGTTCCAAGGTGTCATGTCCAGCATTTGCTGGCTGGTGTTGGTTCCACCAAAAGAGTTTCAAGACAAGAGAGCAGAAAAGCAATTAGACTGTGCCTGTTGCCTAGTCATGGCAATCCTTGACACTGCTACAAATGAGATCAAGCTACTCAGGCTGGATTCTGCTCAAGAGGCAGCGCAGTCAGTGGGGAGCAGACGCTGCCATCTGCACGCTCAGCTCTTGGGCTTTGGAATTATTCAACATTTGATTTATGGTGGTGAGTTGCATCCTGGCAAACATTCCCTGTACCAAACCCTGTTCCATCACTCGTCAAATATCAGGGCCTGAGCCACGGGAAAGCCCCCTGCTGAGTTCACTATGTCTTGGATCAGGCCTCCGAGTTTCAAGACTGACAGATAATATTCCACTGCTGTCCAATTCTCTTGCTCTAATTTAGAAGAAGCCTAAATGTTTTCCATCAACATCTTTATCATTACTTCTTTTGGGAGGATCCTCACAGTGGGTCAGGTTACTGTGATAACCAGTGTGGAGTGACCCACACTGACACATCCATTTTCAAACAAAATTCAGCCTGAGGCAGACATCTGCCTAGGAGAATTGCAGCCCAGATGGCAGGAGGACGGCAAAGACGGAAGCAGCTGAAACAGAGCTCTATAATGGAAGGTGGAGGACAAATTATGTAACAGGAAAGTGCTACCACATATGTTAAGGCTCCATAACAAGAACCAAGTGGGAAGAATGCAGGCAGGATTCTTTCAGATATGGTGAGGCCACAGCTTGAGCACTGGGTTCAGTTCTGGATGCCACAGGATAGGAAAGGCACTGAAGGGCTGGAGGGTGTCCAGAGAAGGAGCAGCTGAGGGAGCTGGGGTTGTTCAGTCTGGAGAAGAGAAGACTGAGGGGAGATCTCATTGCTCTCTACAGCTACCCGAAAGGAGATTGGAATGAGCCTGGTGTTGGTCTCTTCTCCCAAGAAACCACTGACAGAACAAGAAGAAATGGGTTTGAGTTGTGCCAGGGGAGGTGTAGGTTGGACATGAGGAAAAGTTTCTTGGCCGAGAGAGTGGTAAGGGCTTGGAGTAGGCTGCCCAGAAAGATGGTGGAGTCACCATCCCTGGAGGTGTCCAAGAAGCTGTAGATGTGGTGCTTCAGGAGATGGTTTAGTGGTCATGGTAGCTGGGTTATGGTTGGACTTGATGATCTTAAAGGTACTTTCCAGCCTTGGTGATTCTGTCATTCTACAAAATGCATTTTCTGTTTACAAGAAGAAATGTCAGTGCAGCTGGGACAGTTGCTTTGCTAAACTACCAGCCTGCTTTAGTGCCTAAGAAAATGCACCCAATGCCTATTTCCAAAAAGCCTTCTGAGAAGTTTTATGCTGTAGAATACCTCAGTCCTTAAGGAGCTGGGGGCAACAGCCCACAGACATCTCAGTGCCAAAACAGGTTTTCTGTTAACAAATGCATTTGTTTGGTTTATTGCAGACTTATTCTTGAAACCTCTAAAATGCAGCACACTCATTCTGCAGCTGCCTCATTGCGCACCAATTCTTCATCTTCCTTCCTTTCTTTATTTCCTTCCTTCTCCTTCCTTCCTTCCCTTTCCTTCCTTCCTTTCTTCCCTTTCCTTCCTTCTCCTTCCTTCTCCTTCCTTCCTTCCTTTTCCTTTCTTCCTTTCTTCATTTTCCTTCCTTCCCCTTCCTTCTCCTTTCTTCCTTTCTTCCTTTTCCTTCCTTCCCCTTCCTTCCTTCTCCTTCTTTCCTTTTCCTTTCTTCCTTTCTTCCCCTTCCTTCCTTCTCCTTCCTTCTCCTTCCTTCCTTCTCCTTCCTTCCGTTTCCTTCCCTCCTTTTCCTTCCTTCCTTTTCCTTCCTTCCTTCCTTTTCCTTCCTTCTCTCTTTCTCTAGCTCATTGCTGGCCATCACCCCACCCACAAATTAGGGGTTTGTAATGGAAATTCTGAGCGGGTTTTGGCTGTGGTGCTGCTTGCAGGCACTGCCATGATAAACAATTTACTCTTTAATGCCTCCCAATGTAATGACAGCGGGAGTCAGATTTGCTAACAGCCAGCTCTCCATTATTATCCCAGAGGAATAACACACATGGGGAAATGTCCCTCTCTTCCCTGCTCACATCTTGTTAGCCACTATCTTTAGAAGGAGTGCTCAAACTGGTAAAAAGAGAGCTGACCACCACCACAACCCGCCCTCTGCAGTTGTTTAAGTTGGGGGAGACTTTTGTCCTGGCTTGCATTACTCAGATGGCTCAGGCTCAGAAGGGTTCTGTTTTACTGCCCTGTTTTCTCTTTAGTGTTCCTGCCCTTTTTTTTTTATTATTTAAAATGCTACCAAATGGGTGCTTTTGGCTCCCAGCACTATCACATGTTGACTCTAAGTATGGAAAGAGTTATGGTAATATGGAGGTAAATAATAACTGTAAATCCCACATAAAGCAGACTGCCATCTAATTATAAAAATACCTAATAGCTTTCTTTTGCTAAGACAACACAGCTGTCTCTTCTAACCCTTCACTTGCAGATTCTTCTCTCTCCTGTTTTTATTTATAGCTTGCTGTGCAGTTTGACATGGCACACCAGGATTTTTGTTTCTAATTTTGCAGAGAAAAGCCAGCAGAAGAATATTCAGCTCATCAGAAAGAAGCATTACTTTCCAATTCTGAAACTAAGAAACTAAGGCCAGCTCTAGAACATCATCTTGGAACCAGCCTCCTCCTTAATGCATTTCAAAAGGATCTGTCAATAGCTACACAGCACAGTTTAAAATGAAAGCCTGTCATGGAACTAAAGCGAGGGTCGGCCAAATGGCACACATCACGTGCTGAGAAAGAAACCTCATCCCTTCTGTGAGCATCTCAGTGCTGTTACAAAAAGAATCACACTGGGTGGTTCCTCTGACCACAACAAAATAACGTTTTTACACCCTGCTTGGAGCAAAACAGGTTGAAAAGCAGTGGGTAAAGGTACACCAGGCAGCGCGCCGAGAGGAGCAAAGCCTTACGCAGTGCTGCTGTTGCCAGAAAGGGTTTGTGTGCTGTCTGGAAACTACAACCAGGCTATGCTGGAAACTGCAACCAGGCTTTTTGTCCCTTTCTAGTCAGCTTTGCAGCGCTCAAAAGCAAAGTCACACAAGTGTGTGCTTCGTGCCAGACCCTCACGGTGCTTCCTCCTATACAAACTTCTTATCTCTGCCTCCATACCTGAAGCTTCCACGTGGAGACCTCTTCTTACCTCTGCCTCCTTACCTTAAACTTCCACATGGAGCTGAGATGGGCACAAAAGAGAGGCCGCAGACAATGCTGCTCATGCCACATGAATGGAAGGCTGCTATCTTTGAATCTTGGAGACATTTCTGTCTCAAGGCTTTTATCTATCACTAAGCAACCACTTCAGAAATCTGTGCCTATGCCCTTCTTCACAGTAAATCCCACACTGAAACTCAAAGAGCAGCAAAGCTCTCAAGGGACTGGAGTGCATCTTAACCATCAGCCATGGACACTTCTCTCTCTCTTTCTCTAAACTGATAAAAAGAGTAATTATGATTTTATGCAAAACACCACACAGTTCTGAATGGACAAATTACATTCTGCCTCCCTTTTGGAGAAGCAGCTAAAACAAATGAACTGGAAGATAGTGGTGGGAAAGACCAGCCTGGTCTGGAGGTGCACCAGGAGCTCATTGATAGAGATTTTTCAGGGCGCAAAGCGTTCGTAGCCACACTGCATTTTTCTCAGTGCAGCACCTGGCCTTTGCCCCAAAATCTGTCATTTTATCAGATGTGGCACTCGGCTGGGTGGCTGCCATCACTCTACTGGGTGACTGAATGGTAAAATAATTTCTCCAGAGGGAAGGGGCAGATCCCAAAGGTTTGCTAGTTCCGAGGGGGAGGTGGTTTTTCACCACCAGCTGGAGCCTGATGTCAGACATGCCCTTGCTTCATTTATTCCCCTCAGAGGTTCAGCCCCAGCTTGTCCTTCCTGACTCCAATGTTGTTTCACATTTGGGCACGCAGCAGCTACCACACAGTGAACTGTTAAATCAGGAGAGCCCACGAGACATGGGAAAATAGTTTAAGGGAAGCCGTTTGACAGCAGGATGTGGTCATTTCTATTGTCCCATTAAAACAGAGCTATCTGGGAAGCTTAACTTTGTTTTCCCTATGTAAACATACATATTTTAGCCTAATGTGCCAAAAAAGATGCAAAGACACACACAAAAAAACCCCAACCCCAAACTCACAGCACCAAAACCAACATAACAAATGTTTGTCCTTTCGGTGCAATCTATCTGCTTCCTTTGCTTGGATACCAGAATGGAGCCCAGCACACTCAGAAGAAGGGTCACTGGTATTGAACGAAGAAATGCCCCTGGGTTCCCTCACATTCTGGTGTTTCATTTCAATTTCCAGTTTGGGCTGAGAAGAAAAAGGAAGCTGCCACAACTGCATGCTTTTACAGAGTCATCTTAGGAAAATACTTTGACACATTTTGATCCTGTCCTGTTTGTTTTCCCCCAAACAATAGGAGATAGCAATCAACAGTTCCCACACAATACGCGGGCAGCTAAAGCACCATGCTCTGGTTCTTCAAACAAAACAGCAGCTGAGACTTGCCCACACTCAATGGTTTGAGCTTGTGCCAGTTAGATTTAGAACTGTATAAGATGGCTACACCATCAGGAGTTTTTCGACTTGTATAACTGTTCTCTTGAGAACATGGTTCACAGAATCAGAGAATCAACCAGGTTGGAAGAGACCTCCAAGCTCACCCAGTCTAACCTAGCACCCAGGCCTGTCCAATCAACTAGACCATGGCACTAAGTGCCCTGCTACAGAGTGGTTACCAGGTGGCAACATGACAAGGGCAAACTGTGGGGCTTCATTCCCTCTGAGCACTGATGGCAAGGCAGCACTGATAACCTTTGTGAATCAGATGGAATTCCATTTTCCAGCAGGTGTAAGCTGTGAAGCAGGGCATAAACAGCCAACCTGCCACAGAGATCAGTGAATGCAGCATTTATAGCATACACTGGCATCTCCTGCACCATTGCTCTTCTCACACCATGGTACCTGGTCAGGACACTATTGAAAGCTTTGAAATAAAGAGCTATGAAATCCACAGCACAGGGGCTAAAGCAGGACCAGTGCCAGACACACTAACAAATTTCTCCCTCTCTGTTCTATAAATACTGATGAGTGAGAAGACCACGAAGACAACTGTGAACTTGCAGCCCAGAAGGTCAGTCACACCCTGGGCTTCAGCAAAAGAAGTGTGGCCAGCAGATGGAGAGAGGTGATGCTCCGCTCTGCTTTTCTCTGCTCTGCTGAGACCTCAACTGCAGTGCTGCATCCAGCTCTGGAGCCCTCAGCACAGGAAGGACATGGACCTGCTGGAGAAGGTCCAGAGGAGGGCCATGAAGATGACCAGGGGCTGGAGCACCTCTGCTGTGAGAACAGGCTGAGGTTGCAGGGTGTGTTAAGCTTGGAGAAAAGAAGGCTTCAGGAAGACCTTAGAGCAGCCTTCTAGTACCTGAAGGGGACTACCTGTTTGCAAAGGCCTGCAGTGACAGGACAAGGGCAATGGTTTGAAGTGAGAGCAGAGCAGATTTAGATTGGATGTGAGGAACAAATTCTGTACCATGAGGGTGGTGAAACACTGCAACAGGTTGCCTGGGAAGAGAGTTGAGGCCCTGTGCTGGGACATGTTCAAGGTGAGGCTGGTTGCTGTGAGCAACCTCATCTAGTGGAGGATATCCCTGCTGACTGCAGAGGTGTTGGATTGGATGACTTTTGGAGGTCCCTTCCAACCCAAATCATTCTAAGATTCATGAACAACTGCTTCTAGAAGCACTTACAAGAGTAGCAACGTTTCTCACCCACAGTAATCTCACTTCTTGCTAATCTTTCAGGTCTACACTGTGGCTTTCTCTGTATCTACATCTTCAAGGAATCTGAATGCACTAGTGGTGTGAATCTAAAGCATGCACAGAGGCTAGGCAGGAACAGCTGTGTTCTGAAGTGACTTATGCTACTTGAAACAAAAGGCATTTTCAATTTGAATGGACAATCCACTTGAAAAGATGTCTCTCATAATTTGCATTTATCTGTGAAGCTGATTCTCTAATACTGTCCAAGAAAGTTAAAAGCCAGGCAAAGTCTGTCCTTTGGCATCACAGGATCACCAATTCCCAATGTGGTCCTAGCACTGATCAGCAGATATGAGGCAAGAGAGGGAGGAACTGTATTTGCTTATTTTTGGTTTCTGTCTCTTGGCAAGATGCACATTTCTGAAGAACCATGAAAAGCTTCCTTCCTCTTTCCCTCTTGCCTCACTTCCCCAGAAAAAAAGTGAAAAGAAAATTTGCATGACAAATTTGGGAAAGACAAGGACAAAAGGGACAATAAATATGTTAAATTTGAACAGGCTTTTGTCTCAGCTGTTAAATCCTACCACATACCAAACCTGCTGCCATGCTGCTGCCATGCTGCTGCCCACAGGAGGCACAACTGCTCTAGGGACACCAACTTTGAGGAGGGGGTAACAGAAATGACTAAACCCAGGTTCCTAAGTTTAAGCAAACTTGCATTTCTTTGCATCACTTGAGTGGGAAAAGCTCTTCAGGATGTTTGGAAGAGGTGTAAACCAACAGAGCCTCACTGAGCTTTGGTCTTTGGGCATACTTCTGAGTAACTTTAATTAGTTACAAAGATGGAGATATTTTTTGAGAGAAGACAGTGCAGGAGGGGCAGAATCAAGACAAAGGTGACTGCATGGGAGAAAACCAGCAGTAAACAGAAGAGAACCTCATGGTTATTAACTGATATATCACTCGCAGCTATTCTCAAAGCCTTCTGGCTACTCATTTTTCTGCACTGACAAACACCTTGTCAGTTTCCAGGCCTTATGCACAGGATGTGTAATTTGGCTCCAACATGAAAGCAATCCCTTCAAGAATCAAGAACCAATCCTTCAAGAATCAAGGTCTATGTGGCAGGGAAACAGTTAATTCTGAACAACATCCACATGATACTTCATCAAGCCCCTTACAAAAATGAGGATATTATTCTTTATTATGGTGCCTTGTAATTCTAAAGTAAATCGTGCCAAGATATTATCTTGCATGTCTCTAGATCAGATATCATTACCCAGAAGGGGGAAAAAAAAAGCTTTCAGGCACTTACCTTATCCTCTAGACGAATCAGTCTGGCTCCTACAGTGCAGTATCCTTTGTCTATCCCTTTTTCTAAATAAAGAATAATAAAAATAGGACATTCACTGGCAGGGTAATAAACTAAGAGTTAACAGCATTTAAAGCAAAAAAAAAAAGAGAAGAGAAGCTGCTAATAGGAGAGGAGGATAAATAACATGAACATAGCAATAAAGAATTTGTCCATGGGGTACAGAGTAGAAGGGGGGGGTTGGAGAGAAGGGAATTAGTTTGTCTAATTCCCAAGACTGTCAGTTTAAAGGGCAACCTGGTCCTTGGTTAGAGGTGGTCTGTGGGCGTGGAGGCACTATCTGAGGTACCACAGAAGCATAGAATGGCTTCGGTTGGAAGGGACCTCCAAAGGTTCCTGCACTCAGCAGGGACACCCTCCACTAGAGCAGGCTGCTCAGAGCCTTGTCCAGCCTCACCGTGAACATTTCCGGGAATGGGGCTTCAACAGCCTCCCAGGGCAACCTATTGCAGGGTTCCAGCACCCTCCTGGTGCAGAACTTGCTCCTCACATCCAATCTCAATCTGCTCTGCTCTCATTTCAAACCATTGCCCTCATCCTGTTACTGCAGGCCTTTGCAAACAGTCCCTTTGCAGCCTGCCTGGAGCCCACTTCGAGCCCACTTCAGGTACTGGAATACCCATGATCTTCCTCTGAGCTTTCCAAAAATGAAAGCCACAGGTTGTTCAGAAAGGAAGAAGTCTTTAAGGTAGAACCAACAGATCTTCTAATCCCAGTACAAAGGATTCAGAAAGAAGAGTTGTGTGGAAAAACTTGCAGGACTGTGTTCCCAATGCCTGACACATTTTTGACACTGGTTCTTCACTTCCATTTGCCCTCGTACCACCTAAGTGCAAGGTTTTCATATTTCCACAGTTCTTCCAGCGCTTATTCACAAGATGAGGTATTTGTACATGATTGGCTGGATTAGAATCACAGAATCACACAGAACCACAGAGTGTTAGGGCTTGGAAGGGACCTCCAGAGAGCATCCAGTCCAAGTCCCCTGCCAGAGCAGGATCACCCAGGGCAGGTCATACAGGAACACATCCAGGTGGGTTTGGAAAGTCTCCAGAGAAGGAGATTCCACAATCTCTCTGGGCAGCCTACATCAGGGCTCTGCCACCCTCACAGGGAAAAAGTTTTCCCTTCTGTTCCCATGGCACCTCCTCTGCTCCAGCTTGCCCCCAATGCCCCTTGTCCTGTCATTGGACATTCCTGAGCACAGCCTGGCTCCAACCCTTCACATCTTTATCAACACAAATGAGGGCAGCACTCAGGTTCCTCTGCTCCAAGCCTCAGCTCTCTCAGCCTGTCCTCACAGTGAGGTGTTCCACTGCCTTCAGCATCTTTGTGGCTCTGTGCTGGACTCTCTTGAGCAGTTCCCTGAGGTCCTTCTTGAGCTGAGTGGCCCTGAACTGGACACAATATCTCAGACGCAGCCTCAGCAGGGCTGTGGGTGTTTTCACAAAGTTATGGAGTTAATAAGTTTTCACTATACCTGAGAGGAACAGGCCTGGCTTTCCCAAGGAATGGTCCAATCTGAAAAGCAAACAGAGTATTACCAGCAGTGCAATTACCAAGCAACTTAAACTCTCTAGCTAAGAAAACAGAGCAGCACAATTTACATGAGCATTTAGAGTGGCTTTAAAGCGAAGGAAGCCAAAGCAGGAACCTAGGAGGACTTTCTTCACACACAGGGAGCAGTTAAGCTCTTTGGAGTTTTTTGTTTTCCAAACCCAAACCATACTATGATTATTATTTTCATGAGCACTAATATTTTATTTCTCAGACTTTCATGTTGCAGGTAGAATACACTTCTCCTGTGACGTTTTAATCTACTAACAAAGCCTATGCAAACAGAATGGCTTTACAGTAACGTTTGGAACCCTTCTTTGCATGGCACACAGGTGGAGTTAATATCTACAATGTTGACACAGGAGATTCCAGGATGTTTTGTTTTGTTTTTCATTTAAGGGCCAGAGGAGTTCACTCTGCTGTCTCAGTCCACAGTGTTAATTTGTAAAGAGAAGGACACTTTGTGCTGAAAGAGAAGAGAGTAGGTTTGTGGCAAAATGTTTCAGGTGCTACTCCCCAACTCAGAGGAAGCCTGGGCATGCAGGAATGTGGAAAGGGGAAAATCCCAGCCAAAATAGGGAGCACAAGCAGACCAGATTGCTCTCAGTCGTGGAGAACCACAGAGAGGAGACAGGGAAGCAAATCATTGTTTGCAAAGTTTTCCTTTCATAAGGAGAGAGCAGAAAAGTCCATTTCAGAGATAAACTTCACAGCATGCACCTTAATTTCTTTTAATGTCACTTGGGGGAGGAGGAGAGGAGAATAAAGGACGATTGTAAATGCGGTCATCAAAAGGGTTAAAAATGACTCCAAGTTAAATCCTCTGGATATTGTGCTCCCTGTTGTGCTTGTAATTTTGGACAATTATTGTTCATTAGGAACAAATCTTTCCTAAAACCAGCTGGCACCAGAGAAATAAGCTCTCTCCTGCAGCAGACAGGCCCTACCTTCTCTGGAGTTCCTTCACCCGGAGCATCATGTCGAGGTGTCCCTGCGAGTACTGCTCAATCACATCGCGCACATCGTAGGGTTTGCGAGCTTGCTGTGAAAGGAGCCACCCATAGATGGAAGGTGAGTGTCATTTAAACTTCATCTGTGCCTCAGACAGCCCTTCACCCCATTCTTATCTTTCACAGGTTATTTACTGCTCGTTTCACAATGGTTTTTGCAATGAATAAAAGACATGCGGGCATCTGAGGGGTGGGTGTCAAGAGGAAGGTGCCAGGCTCTTTGCAGTGGTGCCCAGTGACAGGACAAGGAACAGTGGGTTCAAGCTGGAACACAGGAGGTTCCGTTCCAACGTGAGAAGACACTTCTTTACGGTGAGGGTGCCTGAGCCCTGGAGCAGGCTGCCCAGAGAGGCTGTGGAGTCTCCTTCTCTGGATACATTCCAAACCCATCTGGATGTGTTCCTGTGCGACCTGCCCTGGGTGATCCTGCTCTGTCAGAGAGGTTGGACTGGATGATCTCTGGAGCTCTCTCTCAACCTCTGACATTCCTTGACTCTTAGATTGTAGGAGTGCATATCTATTGTAGAGATGACGCCAAATGACTCCCATTACTGTCAGCTGGAGTCATATCTTCATGTTCCTTCATACTGAGCAAACTATCAGACTGCTGCAGTGTATTTAAAAACCACAAGCCCAAGACATCTGATTTATCTGAAGCCAAGATATATGATTTATTTAAACCTGAGATATATGACTTATTTTAAACCAAGGGGGATGACTTATTTTAAAACCCAGATAGATGATTTATCTACAGGCAAGATCCATGATTTATTTAAACTCAAGTTGCATGATTTATCTAAGCCCAAGTGATGTAATTCATCTAAGACTATCAATGTGCACTATCTCTTGACCCATTCCAAACCCATGTTAATCATAATGCTAGGGGACTGAGCTACAGAGATTAGGCACAACTCATAACATTTAGATTCAGAATCCAATACCTCTAAAGACTAAAGATGTCTGGTGACAGGGAGGGCAGATGCTTTGCATAAGCCTGAAGACTCCTGCATGCATGTTTTTAGTTTGGGGATCTTTACTGTAATGATACTTAGGAGGTCAGATAAAAAGGGTGCAGTTCTAATTAATAAAAAAAGGAGAGATGAAAAAACGAAGAGAGCTAAATCCCTGTCCTCTGCCCAGCTCTCCTGCCATTCTGATGGGAATCTAGATGCTTTTGCCAAGCTCAGGTTTCTAGCTCCAACTGCTAAGGCAGAACTTCTCCACTAAGGGAGAGAATTTGCATCAAGGGATGTGATGATGGCAAGTGCAGCACGGTAACATTTAGTCAAGTGAAATTAATGAGTGTGTGGTGAAATAAAGCAAAATAGTGTCTTTTTGAAAATACCAGCTTTTTTTACAGAGCCACACCAAACCCTATGGAAAATGTGGGGCAAGATGTCTCCTTTTTGGCTCTGATTCAAGAAAAGGGGAAAAAAGCCCAACAAAACCCACTAAACTGCAAATCTAGTAATTGGAAATTACTGAAAACAGCTCATTAGTCATCTTGTTGTCTGCTTCCACTCTGTCACAGCTCCATCCAGAGCCATTAGCATGCACCACTGCACACATGCATTGAACACCTACAGTATGTGCTGCAGTCATGCTTGGAAGGCAGCCACAGGATCCTAGAAATTTCAAATGAAAGCATAGAGATGGAATGGAAACAAATCCTGTGAAGTGAACGAAGAAGCAAAAAAGCTCTTCTGACCAAATGCCATCAGCACTTACCTGGATTATTACTGTCAGAGGAATTCCTGGCTCTGTGCATTTGTGTGCACTTGTGAAATGCTCTGCGGGGGAGGCAGGTTTCAGCTTTCAGTTTATTGCTTTCTCTTTTTTTGCCTTCCCCAGCTTCACGTTTCACAGACGCTGACACATCACTATTTCTGGCCAGGAAAGCAGCCTATTGTCTTCATCCAGAGAAGCGGTGCCAGTATCACTCTTTAGATAGACTAGCAGGGGTGCTTTGAGAGCAGTTTGGCTAAATCCTCTGTCCTCTCCTTTGGACACTCTCTGTTTAAACACTGCATGGCACACAGCCTAGATAGGTTGGGGATTTTTCTCTACCTCTCCCCCATGGGCTACTATGTGCATAATGAATTCTGCTCGTTCCAAATGTAATCGCTGCTCTCCCTCCAAAGAATTTCTCTTTCTGTTATCCCTTTTATCACCAGTTCTGAATCCTATGTCTACAAAGTACTGCTCAGTGAAGGCTCTCTCTAAGGAACTTTCATTGTTTTTTCTCTCCTCTTTTCCCAGAGAGCTTTAAATCTGAGCATCATATGTCCTGCCAAACTTTGGCACAATCTCCTGTCATGTTTTTATTGGGAAATGTTAGCACAATACAAGTTAAGGTGGGAGGTAATGGGCTTACCAGTGGGTTTGGTAAAGGGAGAACTTAACTACTTTAGCTTTCATTCTGTCCACTCTGTCCATAATCCCAAACCCACTTGGGTTCAGTTTTCTACAACCAGTGTTCCCAGGGCTCCTACTGTAAAACTTAAAATAATACTAGCATCACCACAGAAACCTATGATGGCTCAGGTTGGAAGGGACCACAGAGCTTGTCTGCTCCAATCTCCACACCATCATCAGGGACACCTCTCAACTAGACTCAGCTGCTCAAGGCTTCATCCAACTTGGCCTTTAACACCCACAGGAAAGAGGCAGCCACAACCTCCCTGTGCAGTTTCATCCAAAGTCTCACCACCTTCAGAATGAAGAGCTCCTTCCTCAGATCCAGTTTAACTCTGCTCTCCCTCAGCTTCAAACCATTCCCCCTTGTCCTGTCTCTAGACACCCTCAGGAAAAGTCCCTCTCTGTCAGCAGACACTTTTGAACAAAATGTCAGGGGTTGGATGGAACCTTCACAGATCATCCAGTCCAACTTCCCTGCCAGAGCAGGAGCACCCAGGGCAGGTCACACAGGAACACATCCAGGTGGGTTTGGAATGTCTCCAGAGGAGACTCCACAGCCTCTCTGGGCAGCCTGCTCCAGGGCTCTGACACCCTCACAGGCAAAAAGTTTTCCCTTCTGTCCACATGGAACCTCCTCTGCTCCAGCTTGCCCCCATTGCCCCTTGTCCTGTCATTGGATATCCCTGAGCACAGCCTGGCTCTGTCCTCCCCACACTGTCCTGCACATCTTTATCCACATGAATGAGGCCAGCCCTCAGGCTCCTCTGATCCAAGCTAAAGAGCCCCAGCTCCTTCAGCCTGTCCTCACAGGGAGATGTTCCACTGACTTCTGCAGTTTTGTGGCTCTGCTCTGGACTCTCTCAAGCAGTCCTCAGAGGTTCTTCTTGAACCAAGGGGCCCATACCCAGACACAATATTCCAGATGCAGTTTCAGCAAGGCAGAGTAGAGGGGCAGGAGAACCTCTCTTGACCTACACACCACAGCCCTTCTAATCCACCCCACATCAGCACATCAGGTGAAACAAAGAAAGAGAACCCAAATAAACCAAATGCAGTAAAACAGTGAGAAAGAACCATGCTGACTGCACAGCCTCAGAGGGTTTTGTATCATATCCACGGATCATTCAGAGTTCTGCCCACAGGATGATAAAATCCACATAAGGCCAGTATGAGGCTGAGAGCCTAAAGAGTGCCTTTGACTGATTCCAACCACATGCACAAAGAGCAGCTCCTTCCAGAGCACTTCTGACATCCTATGCTTAAGCTCTCCAGCTATAGTCATGGTTACTGGTGCTGCTTACCTGAAACTTTCTTCTGGCTACAAAATACTGCATTCTCCTGATGACTTTTACAGCTGTTCCATGTGCTTCAGTTAATCTGCTGAGAGAGAAACACAGACTTACACCAGTGAGGGGAAAATAAAGTAAGGAAAAGCATCTTCATGGTAGATGTTGACTCTAAGCACCAAAATCTACATTTTTGGTTTACGCCTGCAGTGCCAAACTGCAGCACAACAGTGTCTGTGCATGTGGATTTTGTGCTGTTGCCTTAATCTCTTGTAACTCTTTATGCTTAGAACTTGTGGTTCTAAGGATAAAAAACTCAGGGGACAATGAAAGCAGGTGAACAAAGATCATCCATGTGGAGGGGATCAGCCAGGATTACTGTCAATGCACACAACTGGCATCACTTTCAAAGATGTGAGGTGGTTTAGAACTGCAACTGCCTTCCTTCTTTGGCATCTGTTGAGTGCTTGCCTATGACCCCTGCTGCACAGAAATATCTCAAAAGTACTTTGAATTCTCTAGGCAGGAAAGAAAATTGAAAAAAAGAACTACAACATGAGCTCCCCTTCTCAGCACATTTGGGGTGTGCACCTGACTGGCTGTGCTGGTGTGCAAACACAGAGCCGAAAAGAGTGTAACTGAAACTCTCCCTGAGCCAGCAGTGCCCTCAGGCAGCCCAGAAGGCAGCCCTGTGCTGAGCTGCAGCCAGAGGAGTGTGGGCAGCAGGGCAAGAAAGGAGATTCTGCCCCTTGACTCAGTTCTGCTGAGACCTCACCTCCAGTACTGTCTCCAGTTCTGGTGCTCCCAACATAAGAAGGACACAGAGCTGGTGGAGAGAGTCCAGAGGAGGCCACAAAGATGATCCAAGGGCTGGAGAACCTTTGCTATGAGGACAGGCTGACAGAGTTGAAGGTGTTCAGCCTGGAGAAGACTCCAGCGAGATCTTAGACCTCAGACCTCTATTTAGCCTAATACATTCATCTTGCTAAGCCTTCTTAGATTTCAGCCCAAACCTTTGGATGAGGCAAATCTCTTTCAGCCTCTGAGTGTGTGTCTGTGACATGGCAGAAGTACACGAGAGGAGAGAACAAAAGGCCAGAAATGCTTTAGGTGATGTTTCAGTAATGCTCATCAGAAGCACAGGGCTGCTTGCAGTGAATCTCCTAGAGTCTTTGAAGTGTGCAAATTATGAAGCAACAACCTGTGGGGGTATGCTGGGCAGTCCACTGCCACAACCTTAACTCACGGCATTTTCTACCAAAACAAGACAGAAATGAACAGATTTTCACAGGTACTGTGGTGCCTAACTCCGATGGAATTTACCTACTGGATGAACATGAAGCCAGCAGTGTCCAGCCTCCCCTGCCAAAGCAGGTACACCTAGGTCAGGTTGCACAGGAACATGCTCAGGTGGGCTATGAAAGCCTCCAGAGAAGGAGATTCCACCACTTCTCTAGGCAGCCTGCTCCAGTGCTCCAGCACACTCAAAGTAAAGTTTTCCTTTAAGTTCAGGTGAAACCTTCTGTTTTCTATTGCCCCTTGTTCTATCACTGGGCACCAGCAAAAGGAGCCCAGCCCCATCCTCTTGACCTCCACCCTTCAGATCTTTAGATGCATTTATAAGGCACTCTCAATATCTCTGCCGTATTACTGTGATAGGGCAGGGCTAAAAAGCAGCAGGTTGAAAGCTTGGAATGTGTGTTAAGAACACACATTTGGAGAAGAGAAGGCTCAGGGGTGACCTCATTGCTGTCTACAACTACCTGAAGGGAGGCTGTAGCCAGGTGGGGGTTGGTCTCTTCTCCCAGACAACCAGCAACAGAACAAGGGGACACAGTCTCAAGTTGTGCCAGGAGAAGTCTAGGCTGGATGTTAGGAGGAAGTTGTTGCCAGAGAGAGTGATTGGCATTGGAATGGGCTGCCCAGGGAGGTGGTGGAGTCACCGTCCCTGGGGGTGTTCAAGAAAAGACTGGATGAGGCACTTAGTGCCATGGTCTAGTTGATTGGATAGGGCTGGGTGCTAGGTTGGACTGGATGAGCTCGGAGGTCTCTTCCAACATGGTTGATTCTATGATTCTATGCTTTTAAGAAGCAGTTCCCACTCTGATCCAACGTTGAGTTATTCCCTTGGAGCTCTTCTAGAGGGTGAGGGGGAAGGAGCCTCTCTTTGCTGGCTGCCTTGACCTTGCCCTCTGTGGGTTTTCCCTGTGGCAATGTGGCTACAAAGCCTGGTGGGACAGCTGCGTGTCAAGGAGGCTACACAGCCCCAGCTTTGGTCCTCTGCTCACAGAGGACTCCCTGTGAGGAGTCACTACTTTGAGCTCAAAACACCTGGATGCGTTTAAGAGTTTTTATTTTTAGCTGCAGAAAGGTGGTAGCCTAAGCCAAGGAACTCAGTCTTTCAGCTGAAAAGAATGGAATCAGAGGAGGACAGAGAGCAGATCAAATTCAAAGCAATACTGGAAACCATCCACAGGGATTTTTTTCCTTTTCTTTTTATGCTTCACTTTGTTTCTTAAAAGTTTGTCTTGGCCCATTCAGACCTACTCTTTTCTTCTCCTGTTTTGTGGACTCCGATAATTTTCAGCTTAATGTGCTATGGAATAGCCAAGGAATATTTAAGTGAAAACCAGATACAAAACCAAACCCAAACACAGGCAAAATGAGAGCCATTGGAGGCTATGCTGGGGCACAGCTCAGGTCTCCAAACAAGCCTGTTCCTAGTGGGATGCAGCTCTCAGTGCAGCATTCCTTAATCAAGAGAGCTCTAAGGCCCCCCTGGAGCCTTCTCTTCTCCAGGCTGAACAACCCCAGCTCCCTCAGCCTATGTCCATGGCAGAGGTGCTCCAGCTCTTGGATTATCTTTGTGGTCCTCCTCTGGACTCACTCCAACAGCTCTGTGTCCTTCCTGCGATGAGAAGACCAGAAATGGAGGCAGTATTGGAGATGCGGTCTCAGCACAGCAGAGTCAAGGGATAGAATCCCCTCTCTTGACCTCAGCTGTGTTGGCAGAGGAAGCACCACCGGGAGAAGGTGCTGTGCAGGGTGTTTTCTTGATGCTGTCCATGAACAGAATAAACAATTAGAAGGCTCCTAAAAACAATCAGAGGTGGATGTAACCTGCTCACTGAATGTGACTGAATGAGGAAGAAGACCCCTTGAACTCAGAGTCATTTTTCTCAGCCCTAGACAGTTGAAGTTTTCAGTTACTATTACAGAGTGGTGTTATTGAGAAATTGGGAGAAAAGCTCTGTGTTAGTGCCTTGCTAATTAAAATGCACAATTAAAACAAGTAATTAAGCTTACTACAGAATGCTCTTGTGTCTGGGAGCCCAACTGCCCTTGAACAACAATTCATCTGCTGAACTGTCTCTGAGAACTAAAGTGACCAGTGGGTGTTTTGGTTATATCTTCCCTCTGTGGTTTACTGGCAGCAAAATAAAAGTGCCTGGTCTCTTTTTCTGCCATTTCACTTCTTCCATTCTCCCTGAAGTGTCAGGATGAACAAGATGATGTCACAGAGATGTCTTTTCAGTCTGGAAATACAAACATTGAAGGATTTTTTTCTTTTTTCCTGAGCAAAGAGCTTCTACAAATTGCCACAATAACCTCCTGTATCAGTACTGTGCCTTGACTGCTTCTGGTGCCAGGAGAGGTGACATTCTCTTGCATTCAGGCCACTTCTCATTGGCCTGGAACGATGCTAGACACAAGCAGCTTCTTGGGAGGTGGACAGAGGGCAATGTGATGCTTTTGCTCTTCGTATTACAACTGCAGCTGATGCTAGGAGATAAAGGTATTTTTTTCCATTTCTCTCTCCTCATCAGATCAATTCTCTTGGTCTTGATCAGCTTGCCTTTTAAAAAATGCCAGTGCAACTGAATTGTAGAATCATAGAATGCTCTGGGTTGGAAGAGACTTCCAAAGGTCACCTAGTCCAACCCCCTGCGTGCTAAGTAGGGGGAATGCCATGTTAGGCACTGCAGAGACAGGGAGGGTTGAGCTGCTAGAGGGGAAGAAGGCTCTGCAGAGAGATCTGGACAGGTTAAATCCATGGACTGAGACTCGCAGAATGAATTTTAAGAAGGCCAAGTGCTGGGTCCTGTGCTTGTGTCACAACAACCCCAAGCAATGCCACAGGCTGGGGGCACAGCGGCAGGAAAGCAGCCCAGTGGAAAAGGATCTGGGGGTGCGGATGGCTGAACGTGAGCCAGCAGTGCCCAGGTGGCCAAGAGGGCCAAGGGCATCCTCACCTGTACCAAACCCAGTGTCCAGCAGGAGTAAGGCAGTGATGGTGCCCCTGTACTTGGCCCTGGTGAGACTATAGCTTGAGCACTGGGTTTGGTTCTGGGTGCCAGAGGACAGGAAAGACATCGAGGGGCAGGAAGGTGCCCAAAGAAGAGCAATGAGGCTGGGCAGGGGCTTGGAGGGTGTCATACAAGCAGCAGCTGTGGGAGCTGGGGTTCAGCCTAGAGAAGAGAAGGCTGAGGGAAGATCTGATTGCTCTCTACAGCTACCTGAAAGGAGGCTGGAGTGAGACTGATGTTGGTCTCTTCTCCCAAGTAACCAGTGAGAGGATGAGAGGAAATGGGTTTGAGTTGTGCCAAGGGAGGTTTAGTTGGACATGAGGAAAAACTTCTTGGGTGAGAGAGTGGTGAGGAGTTGGAACAGGTTGTCCAAGGAGGTGGTAGAGTCACCATTCCTGGAAGTGTTCAAGAAGCTGTAGATGTGGTGTTTCAGGATATGGTTTAGTGGTTGTGGTAGTTTGGTTATGGTTGGACTGGATGATCTTAAAGGTCTTTTCAGGCCTTGGTGATTTTGTGATTCTATTCTATGATCATTAGGCCCAAGCAACCTCCCAGCAGCAGAGATGCCTTCACAGTGGTGCAGTGGGGACTGGAATGGGACAGTGTTATTCAACAGGCTCTAGTTTGCTCTTTGTAGAAGACACCACAACCCAAATTAATGAACTTTGAGACCTCATTTTCCTCTTTGCTGTGTTCAGCATTTCTGGGAACAACGTGGTGTTGTTGGTGTCCACCAAGGACTGAGTGCCGTATTCATGCCTCAATGATTTTCTGTCAGGGGAATATAATGCCTGCCAAAGACTGATTCTCTGAAATGCCAGTTTGTTTGGGGTCATTAATCTTAATTCCTATCTTGCCTGAATAGGAACTGGGTAACAGTCAAGTCAGGGAATAGTTCTGAGCATTGAAGCTTCAGTGGCTTTTGGGCTGCCCAAGGCTTTACATTTCCTTTAAAATAAAACAACTAATCAATTAATCCACACCAAGTACTAGGGAGAGACCCTGGGGAATTGAGTAAAATGCTACTTGTGGTTCCAAAAAAAACCAAAAAGAACCAGTGGCTTTTGGCATTATCTTTCCTAAGTAGCTCTTGTGATCAAGTAGTTACAGCAGGGGCTATGGAAGCACAACTTCTGGGTTCTTGCACTCACAGATTTAAGCAACCTCTGACTCTCTGGGTGGTGTTAGGCAAGTCCTTTTACCTGGCTATGCTCTAGTTTTTAGGACTATTAAAAAGGTGTAAAACCTAAGTCATGGAGGTGTCTTGAGGCTGACTTCAGAGTAGCTTAAGGCAGTTAGTGGTACCAAGTGAAGGAGTATGCATTTAGAGAACAGCCCAGCTGCAAAAGGAGTAGTGACAATATGGTTTTTTTTCCGTAATAAAGAACAAGGGAGCCTGATCTCGAGGCTTGGGTAAACTGCCATGCCTCTGCCCCCTAAGCAGAAGCTATTTTCCTAAGCATTCTTCTCTCTCCACCTTCAAAATCTCTGTTCATCCTCTCCTGACCATCTGAAGCAATCTGTTTGGGAATTAGCTCCCCATTCTCCAGATACTCTGCAGTGCAAGATATCCATAGCAACTGAATCCAGAACCATTAGATCCTTAATGTGACCTGCTCAGAATTGCACTTCACACAGCTGCCCTTGCCCTGAGCCAAAAACCTTGTATAGGACTAAGGTTAAGTTTCCAGAGAGGCATGAGGCCCTGATATAACAACCTTTATACACTATTAAAAAGTGCCTTATTTTTTATTTAGATTTGTCAGTATTCAGCTTCTAGGCTTCTCTCTCCAATTGGAGTAGCAGCAATTTTTGCCTTTTCCAGCCCTGTCTTTCTCCCAGAGACCTTCAGCAGTGCCAGATGTACTTCCTCTGGCCTGGCCACGTTCTGGTGTGCAGGGAAGAGAGAGCACACTTTTCTCTGGAGCTGCAAGGAGAGACTGAAATCCTAAACCATTTTTATCATTAATTTTCTTCCCTTGTTTTAAGTCATGCTACCAGTAAATAGAGAGAGTCAAAATGGGAATGCTTAGACTGGCAGGAATGAAGAATGAATGGCAAATTCTGCATGTGGAAGGATCAGAAAGGGAAAATCAGGGCAAATGGTGAGGATGGAAAGTACTTGTTTGCCCTATACCATGGACATCATAGGACATTTATGAGCAGCTCTGGAAGATAACCGACCCAGGGACACAAAGGATCAGGTACAGTAAGGAACTGAGAAAGGACTCCAGCCAGTAAGAAGTGATGGAGCAAAAGTACCAAGCAAGGCTGGAGTGTTAGGACATCCTAGTAAGGAGACAGTGCAGAGTACCACAAGCAAAACTACCACTGAAAGCAGAACTTTTGCTGAGCTGTTTGTTTCACTTGCTCATTGAGAAACCCCTTTCTGCTCAAAGGGGGTTTCTTCTCTTTGAGAATCCCCATTCTGCTCAAAGACTGGGTTTCTTTTCTTTAACTTCAGGAAAAGATGCTTTAGCTCAGTCAGTGGATGAGCAGAAATAAAGTGTCCATAGACCAACTGCTTGTGACTTAGTATTGAAGGACAGGAAACATCCTTTTTTCAAGGTGAGGAAATCTGTCTCTTCATGCTCTAGGGAATTCTGACTTTCCTGTCTTTGTTCCCATCCTAACTCACAGGAAAATATTGTTCAAGTCATTATGAAACAAGAGATTCTGAAAGCCTCTAGTGCTGAAATGAGCCAAGGTTTCACTTTGTCCCATTTCAATAGACATTTATCTCTAAAAATGCCATGTTCTATCCTCTGACACAATTAATGCACTTTATCTGGTTTATGCTCTCTCTCCTCCCAGTAACAGGAACTCTAACCTGAAGAAATAAACTCTACACAGCCTGATAGCCGGTGCAGAATGAAGACCACATAGAATGGTAGGGGTTGGAAGCGACCTCTGGAGATCATCGAGGCCAATCCCCCTGCTGAAGCTGGAGCACCTAGGGCAGATCATGTAGGAACACATCCAGGTGTTGAAAGCCAGGTTGGATGAGGCATTAAGCAGTCTAGTCTAGTTGAGAGGTGTCCCTGCCCATGGTGGAGAGGTTGGAGCAGATGAGTTCTGAGGTCCCTTCCAACTTGAACCATTTTAGAATTCAACAAAAGAAAAAAACCTCAACCAATCAGTGAAAAAAACCACCTCAAATACCAAACCTCCAAAACCTAAACAAATACAACAACCACAAAACAATCAAAAAACCCTCAAAACAGCAAGTGGATCTTTCTTTTAACTCACTTCCACCGATTGTTCTTTACCAACATTCTGAGAACTCCCCTTGGAAGTTCTGTGTAACAATGAAATAAAATCTGAGAGGATGCTACCAAGACCTTTGTCCAAGCAACAGACATAGAGATGCTGTTTCAAACTAGCTTTATCTTGCCATAGAATCATAGAATCAACCAGGTTGGAAGAGACCTCCAAGATCATGTAGTCCAACCTAGCACCCGGCCATGCCCAATCAACTAGACCATGGCACTAAGTGCCTCATCCAGTAGTTGGCATTGTTCTGGGCCTGAAGAAACTCCCTGCAGAGAAGAGGCAGCAGCTGAAGTGTTCCTGTACTTAAGCCCAACATTTCAGTGCTCAAAACCACGAAACAGGTCCATTTGACCCTGGAATAAGGACACAGTTTCTCTCTTCCAATACATTTCTGTTGCGCAGAAGTTTCCCAGTATTCTCCCATGCTCCAATACCTCCTCACAATATTGAAGTGGTTTGATAATGCATTCCAGGGTTAGTTTTCTAAAAAGTTCACAAGCCTACAAACTTCAAACCCCTCCCAGAGGATCCTGACACAATTTACCTTTTATTTTTTTGCTTGGAAAGTATGCAACAAAAAAATGATGCAAAATCGGAGGTTTGGCACCGATTTGAAGTAAATCCCCTTAAATCGCTGCAGTTTGTACTCAATTTACTTTGACAATCTCAGTTTGGCCAAACCTGAAACCCAAAGAAAACCTCAGGACAGAAGAGGCAGAAAGCAGCAAACATTTACACAATGCCCCATGGATCAAAGCTGCTCAGTTCACAGGACATGACGCAGAGGCTGACGCACCAGGAAGCAGACAGAAATGCTTTTTTGCACACATTTTACTTTGCCCACATTTAGTAAAGCAAGAATTCATCTCTCCTACTGCCAGCTATCCCAGCCAGGAAGTCCCACTCATCTCAAGTTTTAAACTCCTCTACTCAGAACTCATTTTCAGTATTCTCAAGGATCCATGGGAAATAAAATGGAATAGCTTTTCCCAAGCAGCATCCATCCATAGTGGCATGTGAGCTGTTACTGGCTCCTAGACATTCTGGATGTAAAAACTGTTGATGATAGAATGAACAATATTCTGGTCAGGATATTTATTAGAACGACTGCTCACATTCACTGCACCTTTAATTTTATAAAATATAGAAAAACAGTAAGTTGGGTTATAGAGCAGGGAAGATATTCCCAGAACTCTAAAATAGTATTTTTCCCTTACAAGCTTATAAAAGACCTACTCATTTAGGATGTGTTTAATGGCCTTTAGATCTCTTACATCTAACACCTTCCTCTTTTTCCTGTGCTCATGGTGAAGAGAGCTGTGACACCTAAGACCCTGCCTTTTTCTCTCTCAGATAGGCTTGTCCCAGTTTCAGAGAACCCTAGAATGGCTCAGGCTGGAAAGGACCTCAGAGCTCATTTCCTCCAACCTCCCCACCATAGGCAGGGACACCTCTCATCTAGACTCAGCTGCTCAATGCCTTATCCAACCTGGCTTCAACATCCCCAGGGAGGAGGCTTTCCATGGAACAACTAAATATTCACCAAGTCAAAGAACGTAAGCAGCTCTCCAGTCTCATGGGTTAAGGTGTTCACTGATTGATAGGAGAATCACAGGAACATTCAGGTAGGAAAAGACCCTGGGGATTATCAAATCCAACCATTGACCCTACTCTACAAAGTTCACCCCTAAACCAATCCCCAAGCACCACATCCAAACGACTTTTAAACACATCAAGGCTTAGTGACTCAACTGCCTCCTCCTCCAATGCCTGACCACTCTTGCAGCAAAAAAATTCCTCTTTACACCCATACTAAACCTCCCCAGGTGCAGCTTGAGGCTACTCCTCCTTGTCCCATCACTAACAGAAGGCTCTGTCTCTGTGGGTGTTGAATTTCAGAGTGGAAGAGAATGAACTAGACACTGGGTCTTGCCTCCAAACCCAGACCATTCTGTGATCTAATGGCAGGGCCTGTTTCTGGGGAGCAACATGCTCAGATCCCTTCAAACTGAAGGATGGATTTAACCAAAGTCTCTCACAACATGGGTCTGTCATGACATAAAATCACAGAAGGACACCTTCTTTTCTAGTAGCTTCCTAATCCTCTGCCATTTTTGCATGTTTGCAGGGGAAAAAAAAAAGGTTCTATTCTTGAGTGAAAGAATTTAATCCAACAGGAAACACATTTCTGTGACAAAAAAAGTCCATGTCAATCCGAACCAAACATTTCATTTCAAATGTTTGGATTGGAAGCTGCAGTGGAAAAAAAAAATAATCAATTTTCAGCTGAGCTCTGGTGGACAAAGTTAATGAGTATCACCCAACCTGAGCTCTACTAAGAAAGTGCAAATTAACCATTAATCTAAATTAGCTGTTAAATTGCCTGTGACAGTCTTTAAATCAAGACTTCAGCATCTCGACCTATACTCCTGGCTGACCAGAGTGCAACTCCAGTCTGTGTTAGCACAGAATCACAGAATGGTTTAGGTTGGAAATTACCTCAAAAGTCATCTAGTTCCAACCCTCTGCCATAGGCTTCCCAACACCTCCCACTAGAATAGGTCGCTCAAGGCTTCATCCAACCTCGTCTTGAACACCTCCAGGGAGGGAGCAGAATCCTACAATGGCCCAGGTTGGAATGGTCCTCAGAGCTCATCTACTCCAAACCCCCACCATGGGCAGGGGCACCTCTCAGCTAGACTCCGCTGCTCAAGGCCCTTATGTCAAGACCTAAGATGGTATAGAATAAAGAAATGCATTCAGCTGTTGAGCTTCTGAACACACTGTGGAGATGCTACCTTCTGGCCTGGGGACCCAAAGGAAGCTTTCAGATATGGAGGTTCTCAGAAAGCTGCAGCAAAGACATTCTTTCTGTCATCAGCTTGTGTTTGGGTAAGAGGCATACCAAGGACATTGCTACTGCGGACCATGGAGACTCCTGAAAACTCTTTTTATATTAACAGGCTACTGAAAAGTTTTTTAAATCATCATATCCCTGCATACTGCTTTGCAAATATCTCAGGCCACATTGTGGCTGTTTCTGGCAACCATAATATCATACCCTGAAGGCATTTATGCACCTAAACACCTCTCCTACACCTGCAAAACTAGATTATTAATGGAAGCTTCTAGAGAAGGAGGAACTAGAATCATAGAATCATGGAATGGGTTGAGTTGGAAAGGACCACCAAAGGTCATGTAGTCCAACCCCCTGCAGTCAGCAGGGACATCCTCCACTAAAGCAGGTGCCCAGAGCCTTGTCCAGACTCACTTTGAATGTCTCCAGGGATGGCGACCCAACTACCTCTCTGGGCAGCCTGTCCCACTGTTCTGGTGCAGAACTTGTTCCTAACATCCAATCTAAATCTGTTCTTCTCTCATTTTAAGATCAGTGCTGGGCCCGGTCCTGTTCAGTATCTTTATTGATGATCTGGACAAGGGGATTGAGTCCAGCATCATTAAGTTTGCAGATGACACCAAGCTAGGAGCAGGTGTTGATCTGTTGGAAGGTAGGAGAGCCCTGCAGAGGGACCTGGACAGGCTGGATGGGTGGGCAGAGGCCAATGGGATGAAATTTAACAAGGCCAAGTGCAGGGTTCTGCACTTTGGCCACAACAACCCCAAGCAACGCTACAGGCTGGGGACAGAGTGGCTGGAGAGCAGCCAGGAGGAAAGGGACCTGGGGGTACTGGTGGATAGTAGGCTGAAGATGAGCCAGCAGTGTGCCCAGGTGGCCAAGAGAGCCAATGGCATCCTGGCCTGTATCAGGAACAGTGTGGCCAGTAGGACGAGGGAGGTTATTCTTCCCCTGTACTCAACACTGGTCAGGCCACACCTTGAGTACTGTGTCCAGTTCTGGGCTCCTCAATTCAAGAGAGATGTTGAGGTGCTGGAACGTGTCCAGAGAAGGGCAACAAAGCTGGTGAGGGGCCTGGAACACAAACCCTATGAGGAGAGGCTGAGGGAGCTGGGGTTGTTTAGCCTGCAGAAGAGGAGGCTCAGGGCAGACCTCATTGCTGTCTACAACTACCTGAAGGGAGGCTGTAGCCAGGTGGGGGTTGGTCTCTTCTCCCAGGCAACCAGCAACAGAACAAGGGGGGACAGTCTCAAGTTGTGCCAGGGGAGGTCTATGCTGGATGTTAGGAGGAAGTTCTTCACAGAGAGAGTGATTGGCATTGGAATGGGCTGCCCAGGGAGGTGGTGGAGTCACCGTCCCTGGGGGTGTTCAGGAAAAGCCTGGATGAGGCACTTAGTGCCATGGTCTAGTTGATTGGACAGGGCTGGGTGCTAGGTTGGACTGGATGATCTTGGAGGTCTCTTCCAACCTGGCTGATTCTATTCTATTCTATTCTATTCTAAAATGATGCACTTATCCTGTCACTGCAGGCCTCTATAAGATTCTTTACTGCTCCACCTTACCAGCTACAACTTGCTCATCTCTATTACACTTATTAATCTTATTCACAAGGGAACTGGACACTTTGAAGACCTACAGATACAAACAAACACACTGAATACACTTCTACGAAGGAAGCTGTTTGGTAACTGTGAGCAATAATGAAACGCCCATTAAAGTTTTTGTATAGTTCTGGGTTGTGAGCATAAATATGGAAAAAAACAAAACCTGAATTAGAAGCTCAACATACTCTTAACAGTGATTTAGCTGGAGTTTGAAAAGCATGAAAATTACTAATTTAAGGTCAGGAGTAATTTAGTTTTGCCTGACTCGTCAATTCTTTGTTCTCTGGGTCATGTAAGTGCTGAGTAAATCATAAACCTGTAATTCTATCCTGAGGTCAAGGGACTTAGAACTGATTTGATATATTGGTGTCCTGGAAAGTTCTTCCAAGGCCAGTGCCCCCTAAACTGTGTTTATGAGTTGACTGCATTAATAACTAATAGAGTCATATAATATAGCAGAAGGGGAATTAACCCTTTCAAATAAGAGTGTGCTCAAATGCACGACTGTTACATGAGGGATGGAAAGATCAAATACATATGTGAGAAGCCAAGCTTCTACAGAGCACTGAAACAAATGACAGCCAGTGCCACTCCAGTCTGCAAAACAGGGCAAGAAGGAAGATCCAGCAAACTGAAGGCCAGTTGGCCTCATCTCCATCCCTGGAAAGGTGATAGAGCAGCTAATTCTGGAGGTCATCTCTCAACATGTGGAAGAAAAGGTTACCGAGAGCAACCAGCATGGATTTACCAAGGGGAAATCACGTTTGACTAATATGAGAGCCTTCTGTGGTGGTGTGACTGAACAGTCAGGGAGAGCAGCAGATGGTATCTACCTTGACTTCAGCAAGGCTTTTGATAGTCTCCCATAGCACCCTCATAGGCAAGCTCAGGAAGCATGGGTTAGAAGACAGTACAGTGAGATGTTTGGAGAACTGGCTGAACAACAGAGCTCAGAGGGCTGTGATCAGCATTGCAGAATCCATCTAGACAACTGTAACTAGTGGTGTTGCCCAGGAGTCAGTGCTGGCTCCAGTCTTTTTCAACATCAATAGGCTGGCTGAGGGATAAGGTGTGCCCTCAGGAAGGTACTGGTGATACCAAATTGAGAGGAATGCTGATACACTAGAAGATATTGTGGCTGTGCAACAACCCCTGGACAGGCTGGGCAAGGGGGAACCTACTGAGGTTCTACAAGAGTAAGTGTAGAGTCCTTCACCTGGGGAGGAACAACACCATGCACCAGTACAGATAAGTGGTTGATCTGCTGGAAAGCAGCTCAATGGAAAAAGATCTTGGAGTCCTGGTGTATGACCAGTTCTTCATGAGATAGCTGTGCTGGTTTGAGGCTAACTGAAATATTTTACTGAGAGAAATGAAATCCTTAGCTGTGAGAAGAATTAAAACCAGTAACCTATATCACCATTCTCCTGCTGAGAAACACAACTAGTCAAAATATAGATAAGACACTCACTGCTCACACACACACACACTGCTCAGCTCTCACTTCGGGCTCTGCCTTCTTTCTGGTGGTCTGCTCTCTGGCTGATTCTGCCTTTAACTCTCTAATCCACCTAACTCCTTTGCCCTCTAATGTCCTTGCTGTCCTTTTTTTACATCTCATCTCAGATCTCCCCAGATTTATCACATGAGATACACGTGGGTTGATCTGGTTATTTCTGAAGGGAGGGAAAGAGGGAAGGGGAAGGGGGTTTGAGTCAGGAGCCCTCCTGGGGAGTCTGTTTCTGGGAGGGGTATTGTGTTTCTGTGTAACTTTTAATTTGTATGTAACTGTATATATTTGTATATATCTGCTTGTATATTGTGCTAAGCTGTAAATACAGCTTCATTCCTTAATTTCCAGCTGGCTGAGTCTAGTCGGGGGGGGGCAGGTAACTCCCAAACTGTCACAGACAGCAATGAGCCCTTGTGGCCAAAAAGGCCAATGGTATCCTGGGGTGCCTCAAGAAAAGTGTGGCCAGCAGGTCTAGGGAGGTTCTCCTCCCCCTTGTTTCTGCCTAGTAAGACTGGATCTGGAGTATTATGCACAGTTCTGGGCTCCCGAGTTCAAGATGGACAGCAAGCTACTGGAGAGAGTCCAACAGAGGCTACAAGGATGATGAAGGGACTGGAACATCTGTGTGATGAGTAAAGGCTGAGAGACCTGGGGCTGTTTAGCCTAGAGAGAAGACTGAGAGGGGACTTTATTGATGGTTACAAATATGTGAAGAGTGGTTGCCAAGAAGATACCAGGTTCTTTTCAATGGTGCCCAGTGGTAGAACAAGGGGCAAAGGACACAAACTGGAACCCAGGGAGTTCTATCTAAACGTGAAGAAAAACTTCACTATGAGGGTGCCAAAGCCCTGGAGCTGGCTGCCCAGAGAGGTTGTGGAGTCTTCTTCTCTGGAGACATTCCAAACTCACCTGGATGCATTCCTGTGTGAACTATCCTAGGTGATCCTGCTCTCACAGGGGCATTGGACTGGATGCTCTCTGGAGATCCCTTCCAACCCCTGCTATTCTTTGATTCTCTGAGTGCAAAAAAGTGCAGATAGCAGACCTGAGGAACAAAATCTGACCTCATCATGAACACCAGTTGGGATAATCCTGGGTTTGTGAAGCAAAACCTATTACCTTGAGATCTTGTGTGGGGAGAAAACAAAGAAACCACCAACTGCTCTGACAGAAGTTGTAAGAAACATAAATACATTTCAAAATATTAGCAGCTGCTCATTCAGTGCAGGCTTTGCTACATCCCTTAACATCACTGGAAAACTGAGAAGCAAACTAAGATGTTTTGCACGCAGGATCAAAGCGTGCATTACAGCAAGACTTACTAATCCTGAACCTATCACTGTTCTCAAATGAAGGCCACCACACTACTGGAAAAACCACACTGGAGAGCACAGAACACAGCCTGCTCACCAGGTAACCATTAGAGTTAATGATCCTCACAGTGGTTAGGGTTATTTCTTTTGCCCAGTGTCACAGCCCTGGACTCGTTAGTGGGAGGCATATTCAGATTACCCTGCTCAGCTCTGATTTAAAAGAAACTTGGCAGCAATCTCCATCTGAGATCTCGACATCATTAGGAATAACCTAGAGTTACCATGCAGAAGTCCTGTGACAAATGAGAAGCAGGTTTCCCTGCCTTGCCAGGATGCCGATTTCATGTGAGTATGACCACTTGCTGTTATCTGTGGAGTATCAGAAGATGTTTGTCCTGGAGAGTCTTGGCTAACAAATCCCTAGCAAGGGCCCTACCTTCACTGTATGCTTTTACTCTGGGAGTCATTCCTGTCTGAAGGTCTAGCAGCTGGTTACCTTAATGATCAATAAACAAGCAATGACATTCAAGAAATAAGAGCAGCAGAATTCAAACTCCTGCAGCTCTTCCCACAGCATCTGACCTGGTCCCACAGTAGGAACCAACTTGCAGAAGAAATCATACCTATCTGTTAAATAACACAACCCAGGGATGTACCCAAAGGCCATCCATTGCCACAGAATGCATTTGGATCACAAGTTAACCATGGCACAGCAATGTGCCCTTGTGGCCAAGAAGGCCAATGGCATCCTGGGGTGTATTAGGAGGAGTATGTCCAGCAGATTAAGGGAGGTTCTCCTCCCCCTCTACTCTGCCCTAGTGAGACCTCATCTTGAATACTGTATTCAGTTTTGGGCTCCTCAGTTTAAGAGGGACAGGGATCTGCCAGGGAGGGTCCAGCAGAGGTCTAAGAGGATGATTAGGTGACTGGAGGGTACAGCTTAAGAGGAGAGGCTGAGGTACATGGGGCTTTTTAGTCTGGAGAAGAGAAGAATGAGAGGGGATTTGAAAAACGTTTGTAAGTATCTGAAGGCTGGCCAGGAGAGGGGGGACAGGCTCTGCTCACTTGTTCCCTGGGATAGGACAAGGAGCAAAGGGTGTAAGTTGCAGCAAAAGAGGTTCCACCTCAACACAAGGGGAAACTTCTTTACTGTAAGGGTCACAGAGCACTGGAACAGGCTCCCCAAGGAGGCCGTGAAGTCTCCTTCTCTGAGACTTTCAAGGCCTGTCTGGATGTGTTCCTCCGTGATCTGTGTTAGTATTGTCCTGCTCCAGTGATCTCTTTGGGTCCCTTCCAGCCCCTAACATCCTGTGATCCTATGTCACCTTTCTCCTGCAACTTCAAGGGCTGTACATCTGCAGCCCCTGTTAGGGGGGGACACTTAGTGCCATGGTTTAGTTGACTGGATAGGGCTGGGTGATAGATTGGACTGGATGATCTTGGAGGTCTCTTCCAACCTGATTGATTCTATTCTATTCTGCCTGGGACTGTTTAAGGTCAGGTTGGATGATGAGGCCTATGAGCAGCTGCGTCTAACTGAGAGGTGTCCCTACCCACAGTGGGGAGGTTGGAGTAGATGATCTCTGAGGTCCTTTCCAACCTGAGCCATTCTAGGATTCTATGATACAAACTAAAATTTCTGCTTGCTAGCATCTCTCAGCTGCATTTTAGCTGAAAGCCATTTTCTTGCATTTACTGAAAGAAATGTCTCTATTCTCCCATTTTAGATACTAACACTGTGTGGGGACTACTCCTTGTATTGCCTATTTGCTATAAAAACATCACATGTTTAGCTTCCCTGGGACCACATATATAAATGTTTGCACATGAAATTATTCCACAGGCTTTGAAATTTATGCCATACATTTCTGTTAATGTTCTCAAAATATTTGCTCAGGCAAATGAAATTGCAGTGAAATGTTTTAGTGCAGACCAGTCAAAGGTTCTCACAACTTTGTCTTCCTAGGAAACAATATTTCAAGCTATACAACAGGTTTCCACTGCAGATATCTAAAAGGCAAATTGAAACAGCTCGATTTGATTCACACCAAGGAGGTTTAAGGAGAGAGCAAGATAAAATGTCAGCATTTTCTTTTCCTACATACCTGATTCAATTTTGTTTCCTAGAAACTCTCAGGCTCAGAGGCAAACTGCCTGGGCAGTGCACGAGGGGATTCTGTGCTTATTTCCTCTTGCCATGAACAATCCTGAGAGCAGGATGTGTTGCCAAAGCTTCAAGTACACAAATTGTTACTAAACCTGACCCCTCACAGAACAGCAAGTTAATGCTGCACTCAGAGTGATGTGTGGTCCAAGAACACAATCCTTTGGGTGTCCCAACACCTTAATCGCAAGCTCAGCAGCCATCTGGCGACTCCCGATGGCTTACCACCCACCGTGGAAGCCTCCTGGGCAGCTGAGTAAGAGCCTTGTTCTGCACCACAATTTCTGCTTGCACAAAAGTCCCTTTAATGTCAGTAATCTTTCCTCAGGAGGGTTCCAAACAGCCCTCAAATCATACGCACAGCATCAACAGTCTGCCTAGGTGGTGCACAGGGGGAGAAAGCGTGTGTCTTCATGAAAACCTGGGCTTTCCTCCTCTTCCTTCTCTAAATCATCACCAGAAGACCTATGCTCAGGTGAGCTGGAATTGCCACCAGCTCACAGTTAGTTTTACCACATGCTGAGCATACCTGCAGACACCTCTTCAGCAAACCTCACGCCTAACTTGTAGGATTTTGTTGCACTTGGCCAGATTCCAGCTCCCACGTGAGTGCCTTCCTCATTGTACATCTGCAGCCCCTGTTAGGATTCCTGCCCTTTTCATCTGGGCTGGCCTTGCCTGCCTCCAAGTGCCAGCTGCCAAAGCTTGTTCCATAGTGTCCTCTGCAGGTCTGCTCTGCAGAATTCCCTCACATCTGGCTGCTGATTTCCCTTCAAAAGTGTTGGTGGTGCAGACATTCAGTAGCTGCCTAGTAGTGAGTGGCCATTTCAGATAGGTGACAGCACAGAGAGGCTCCTGGTTTGTGGGCATAGACTCAAGGTTAAGAATTTAGAGCAGCAGCTTTACTAATCCTCATGAAACTTTCAGATGTGCCCAAATACTTTATCCCCTCACAGCCTTAGCAGGTTGCCCAGCAGATGGAAGTAGTTTTTTTCTTCCTCTCATTCATGTCAGCAGCAAGCAAGATCTCCATGCATGTTTGGCTCACCTCAATTTAATAATATTAGGGGGGCATGGCATAGTTCTGTTCTTTTCAGATTTAACAGTTTTCTTCTGTTCCTGTGTCACTTCCAAACACAACTAGGTAAGAGTCAACTCAACACTAAAGACTCAAGAATACCAGCAATCCTACCTGTGTTGCTTCAATTTGAGGCAGATCTCTCACTAACTACTCAAAGTTCCTTGTTTCCCAGTACAATGGAGTCTGCTAAGCCAGGAAAGAGAAACGTTTGCTCAAAAAAAATCAATGTGCATCTGCTTCTAACTTTGGCTGTATGAAGTCTGCCTAAGAGATGCTAAGGAAACATGTATGCCCTTGGGAAATGCAAAGTGGGGATGTGTCTCTGTCAGGAGACTGTGGAGAATGACAGCAAGGGAGAAAAGAGAAAAGGACATAAAGACATACAGCCAGTGACAGAAATGCTGCTAAAGAAAGTCTCCTTCTGAAAGTTTGCACCAGAAAACTCTCTGCTAAGATGGGAAGCTGCCACACCGGCAACATCGTACAAGTGAGTGAATGGGGAAGACTGCAAGCGATGGGCAGCAGATCCTGCTGCCTTTGTGCCAGGCTTACAGACCTGCTACACAGCTACAGCCCCGCTTCTGCAACGCCTTCAAGTCTCTCAGGACAAGATGAGGAGCACACCAGAGCTCGGCAATGTGAGCAGTATCAGTGCATTCTCTAAACTAATAAAAGAAAGAAAAACTTGTGGGTGCACCCAGCAAGTGAAGATGAACTTGCCTGGAGTTCACAGATCTTAGCAATGTGCCCTTGTAGCCAAGAGGCCAATGGCATCTTGGGGTGTATCAAGGAATCATAGAATCACAGAATCAACCAGGTTGGAAGAGACCTCCAAGATCATCCAGTCCAACCTAGCACCCAGCCCTAGGAAAAGTGTGTCCAGCAGGGTTAGGGAGGTTCTCCTGCCTCTCTGCTCTGCCCTGTTGAGACCACATCTGAAATACTGTGTTCCCCAATTGATGAGAGATAAGGATCTGCTGGACAAAGTCCAACAGAGGCTACGAGAATAGCTGGGGGACTTGAACATCTCTGCTGTGAAGAAAGACTGAGACCTAGGACTGTTTAGTCTGGAGAGGAGAAGGATGACAGCAGATCTAACCAAAGTCTATAAGTATCTGAGGGGTGGGTGTCAAGACGAAGGTGCCAGGCTCTTTGTGCTGGTGCCCAGTGACAAGGGACAACGGGTAAAAGCTGGAATACAGGAGGCTCCACCTCAACACCAGGAAACATTTCTTTATGGTGAGGGTGCCAGAGCCCTGCATCAGGCTGCCTAGAGAGGTTGTGAAGTCTCCCTCTCTGGAGACATTCTAAACCCATGTCGCCCAATGTCCTGGGTGATCCTGCTCTGGCAGGAGGTTTAGACTGGGTGATCCCTGGAGGTCCCTTACAACCCCTAACATCCTGTGACTCTGTGGTTCTCTGTAGACAAAAAGGACAAAGTACAAAGATGGGCTAAGTTGCTTATAGTTGCTGCATTGAAAGAATGAGTAACATTAAACACCCCCAAAAGTGGAGGATGTTCTGCCAAAGCTATAAAATAAGTGTGAGCGTGAAGAGGCTCAGTCACCACTACAAAGAGAATCCTGCACTCATCCAGGCTGGAAGAACAGGTCAAGCCCTTTTTAGTAGAGGACTAATGTCAAAGCTGGGTCAGATTGCTCAAGTTCTGTAATTCTTTAGTACAGAATCTCCAGTTGTCATGCAATAACAACATCAGAGGCTAACAAGTTGTAATCCAATACCACATAAAGCAGCAGAAAATAATCATTACACATGCAAAATTATCAGCAGCCTGTGCAATGACACCAACACATTGCAGAGAAGGGCCACGAGGATGCTCAGAGGGCTGGAGCACCTCTCCTATGAGGACAGACTGAAAGAGTTGGGGCTGTTCAGTCCAGCGAAGAGAAGGCTCTGAGGTGACCTTATTATGGCCTTCCAGTATCTGAAGGGGGTCTATAAAAAGCTGGGGAGGGACTTTTTAGGCTATCAGGGAGTGACAGGACTAGGGGGAATGGAGCAAAGCTGGAGGTAGGGAGATTCAATACTGGACATGAGGAGAAAGTTCTTCAGCACGAGAGTGGTGAGACCTTGGAATGGGTTGCCCAGAAAGGCAGTTGAGGCCTCATGCCTGGAGGTGTTTAGGGTCAGGCTGGCTGAGGCTCTGGCCAGCCTGATCTAGGGTAGGGTTCCCTGCCCACGGCAGGGGGGTTGGAACTAGATGGTCCTTGTGGTCCCTTCCAACCCTGACTGATTCTATGATTCTAACTGGAGTTCCTCTGGAGAACCATCAGAAGAGTGAACTGAATTACACCTGTGATGAATACAACCCTACTGGGAATGCCAAGGGATGCTGAAGATATCACAAGTGATACCAATGAACACTGCAACTTAGATCTAGCCAAGTTCAGGACATAACAAAATAGTCAGCTCTTCCACCTGACCAAAGTAGTGCCAGTAGCCACATCCGTGTGCAGTGAGGTTACAGCAAGGAGAAGAGGTGGAATTCAGTCACCAGCACGGTCTGGAACTGGTGTCATAGGTCCCAAAGGTGGCAAATTCATCAGCTGCAAGGAGCAGTGATTTACAAAATAAAGTTAATATCTTGATGCTGCTCAATTTTTATGACTAAATAACTTCAACTTTACAGTTTGTGAGCAGTAACATACAGAAGGGACAGTTTATGTGGCAAGTTCTTGTGGAGTGACTCCTGAGGAGGCCACGAATATGATCCAAGGGCTGGAGCATCTCTGCTAAGAGGACAGGCTGAGGGAGCTGCGGTTGTTCAGCCTGGAGAAGACAAGACTCCGGGGGAACCTTAGAGCTGTCTTCCAGTACCTGAAGGGATTCTACAGGAAGGCTGCAGAGGAACTTTTCCTGAGGGTGTCTAGGGACAGGACAAGGGGGAATGGATTGAAGCTGAGGGAGAGCAGGGTTAGACTGGATCTGAGGAAGAAGTTCTTCAGTGTGAGGGTGCTGAGACTCCGGAGTAGGCTGCCCTGGGAGGCTGTGGCTGTCTCCTGCCTGGGGGTGTTGAAGGCCAGGTTGGATAAGGCTTTGAGCATCTGAGTTTAGTTGAGATGTGTCTCTGCCCATGGTGGGGAGGTCAGAGGAGATGAGTTTTGTGGTTCCCTTCCAACCTGAGCCATTCTTCCCTATGAAGAGAGACTGAGAGCCCTGGGGCTGTTTAGTCTGGAGAGAAGGCTGAGAAGGGATCGGAACAATGTCCATAAATATCTGAGGGGTGGGTGTCAAGTGAATCCTGCTGCTGATTTCTGGGAGGGCTGTTGTGTTTCTGTATTGCCTTTAACTTGTATATTTCTGTATATAGCTGTATGTATTTGTGATATATTGTAAACATCTGCTTGTATACTGTGCTAAGCTGTGAATATNGGGTGGCGGGGGGGGGGAGGGGGGGGGGGGGGGGGGGGGGGCAGGTAACTCCCAAACCATCACAAGCAGAAAGATCAGCTTCTTACCCCGAAACTACTAATGAACTGGTGTGTGACCCTCAGGCAAAACCACTTTATGCTCCATTCTTCTGCCTCCCTTCCTACCGTGTCTGTTTAGACCAGGAGTGCTTTAGGGAAAGGGACTGTCTCTCACTTTCTATTTATCCAGTGTCTAGCACAGCGAGCCCCTGCTCTGACATAAGATTTATAGATACTATTACATTACCAAAAATAACAACAGGAACAGCAGAGATAGAACCAAATCAGACAAAAATGAGGGGGATTTGATTTTCTCACGAGAAGCTTTCCTGGGTCTTATATCAGAGTTTGCTACAATCACCAATTTTACTGCACAGTTAATAAAGCAGGCAAAACCATCAAGGAAAACATATGCAGGGACATAGACAGGGGTGACCCCAGAAGGGGAGGGTTGGAGTTGGGCTGTGGTCCTGTGGGGCTAAGCAGCCCCATGCCAGGTCAGGTGGCCTTAAGCAAGTCCAGGAAGACCCTTTGTAGCTCATCTAAGCTCTGGTGGCCCATTCAATTCCAGGTAGTCCATGTGAGCCCAAGTGATGCCATGGAAGGTTAGGTGGCTTCATGAGAGCCCAGGAGACCCTAAGCCAGCCCTGGTGTCTCCATTCAAGCTCATGCAGCTTTCATGGGCCAGGCAGCCCATGAAAGGTCAGGTGGCCCCATGTAAGCAATTGTAGTCCATGAACAGAGCCACTTATAGATTGTGGACATGGCACTTCAGGACATGGTTTAATGGCCATAGTGGTCTTAGGTTGATGGTTGGACTCAATCTTAGAGGTATTTTCCACCCCAACCAATTCTCTGATTCTGTGTAAGTGAACCATGAGACAAGCTAAGGTCTGAAGATGAAATCTGGGTCTGTCACAGATACCTTGGCTAGCCTGTCAGAGCTGAGGTTTTGTTCAAGTATGTGATATAGCAGATTAAAAAAAAACAAACAAAAAAAGAATCAAAATGAGGAGATGCTTAATATATTTGAGAGGCAGAACAGCCCCCACTCTTTCAGCCTGGCCTCACAGCTCCTCCTGGTTAATGCTGCACAAAGCCTCATTACCAAAACCTCCCCCAGCTCCCAGGGCTGGGAAGAGGGGCTGCTACTGGATCTGCCATTGCCCCCTGCGCCTGATGCACGCAAGGGGAACCTGGCTTGTTCTCATCACAGCCAGGAGCACTGCTGCTGCCTGCACACACTCTCCTGTCACCAACATGTGCTGCCTTCTACAACACTGCAAGACACTTGACTTCCTACCGGGGAAGTGCAGCCTTCTTGCCTAACAATGGGCCAACTGGTTTTCATAAGGCAGAGAAAGGCTCCCTGCTGCGAACTGCAATAGAAAACATGTCAAACAGCCAACAATACAGAGTAGCACAGCCAAGAGCCTGCCTTTTCCTGTTTTTATCTGCAGCATGGAGGAAACTAAGCACGTGAACTGCACTTGGCTCCTTACGAGTTCAAAACCAGCACTGCTTTTAAATGAGGAGTGGGAAAATGCACCTCCTTTGGGGGCTTTTTTTCACTCTGGAGTGCAGACATGAAAACTGAGCCCATTAGCACTTCTTTGCCAGAGGTTATTAGGAAGCCCCTGAAGGTGAAAGTCAGACGCTTTGTTTAAAAAGAGGAATGGTTGTTCAGTGAGGATTTCCCCACTCTTTTAAAAGTTGGTGTGGTTATGAGTGGTAAGGACATCCAGCTGCCACGCTGATGATCCCTAGTTTTACATCCTCTGCTTTGGCTGATGAAAGATCACTTGCTTAAAGCCCTCTCTTCCATCCCATCATCTGTTCACTTTCTCCTGCATGACTTTCTTCTTTGTTGTCTTACTCTTCCTCCTGACTACCTTTCATAGCCCTCTAGTTTTATTTTGATGTTTCTCATCAACCAGTGCAGTGAAACTGTAAGTCTTAAATGAACAGTTCCTACACCCTCACCTTGTCCATCTGGCATGCCTGTAATGTCTCTTACCCTTCCTTGCTGTCCTTCTCATCTGCTTAAACTTGAAGCATCCAAAACCAACGACTTTCCAATGAGTGTGGATGATTCTGCAGATTATTAGATCTGACTTTCATTAGATTGTGCAGAAGGTGGTGAGATGATTGTGATGATAACTGTTTGATCTGTCTGATCTCAGCTGCACACATTGCCATGGATCAAGACGCCCTAGTTCGTGCCATGCCTCTGGTATTGGTTGGTAGTGGTTGAGGAGCAGGTGTTTAAAGTGACATCTGTAGATCGAACAGCAGCTGCCTACAGGAGGCATTTTAATATGAATGGACTTTGGGAAGTCTTGCTCTGACAAAAGTGCACTTAGCTGTTCATTAGCACCTTTATTCTTTCCTCAAGCAGAGGCCTCTTCTGTTTTCTGTTTCCATTTCACTCCTTTGTTCTCTGTACCAGATTCCTAGAAGGAAATCCTGGGGTATGTGCCAGGTACACTGTGTGCAGTAGGGCTGTAGCATTTCACCCATAAGCATTTCAAGGAACACCAGGGCACATACAGGAAACCAAATACCTCCAGGTCTCAAAGGACTTCACTGGCTGTGCCTAGAATAAGTCCATAGCATGGATTTGGATGCATCTGACTAACTGCACTTATAGATTGAATGTTTTGCTGGACAGCTGGGACAGCTGAGGCACTTGTAGGCCACAGGCACTGGGAACCTGAGCAAGCATGTCACTGGGTGCCTCTTCTCTTGTTTTTCTCTAAGTCTCCACATCACTGAATGGACTGAATAGGCTGAATGGACTCCTGATTCAGTAGTTCTTAAGGATCCATCAGACTTGTTGGTGTGAATCATGCTGGGGAGAGACGGTGCTAGAGGGGCTAAATCCTCCTAGGTCCCTCTGAAGTCCAGCATTTTAGCCAGCCTTTATGGTGCTTTTTGTTAACAGTGACTCTACTGCAACAAGCCTATCACAGTTTGTTTTCAAACCAAGTATTCCAAAAGGGCAAAAATAACAGTGGCCTCATCTACAGTTCCTGTCTGTGTACTACATTTTAACACTCTCTTGCTCCACATATAAATCCAGCACCTCAGCCCTGGAAGTCATCGTTACCCTACTCAGGAACCCTAAATTTCCTAGTGTGAGAGGACTCCTCAGTCACTGGTGTGGTGGATGGCTGTGCTTTGGGCACAGAAGGCACTGGACTCTGTGTTCATAAATGTGACAATCTAGACAGGGCCAAACTGTGAGATCAGAAACTCTAGACTAGAGAATGCAAGATGTTTGCTGCTGTGTGAGGGACGATTAGACTGCAGCTGGACTGTGAGTGCAACAGGAGAGGTCATGCAAAAAGCAAGGGAGAAGAGGCAGAATGAGAGGTCTCCAGTGTGTGGTTATCAGGAATGCTGCTTCCACCCTGTTCTGCTTTCTGTTAATGAGACCACAGCTTGGAACTCATCTGAAGAGTCTCAAACAGAAATGCATTAAGGTACATTAGCTACTGTACCCATAAAGGACCTCAGAGTCATGACACTATCAGATATGCAGGACAAAGAACAGATCCTCAGAGCAGACAGAGCAGGTGAACAATTAATTACAAGAGAAGTCTGCCAATGTGTTATTCTTGCCAGACCTGAGCCCAAGACCAGAAACTCAGAAGGCATAAATTAGATTTGAAGATGCTCCTAACCAAGACAGACACTGACACTCACTTGCACTTGCTGTATAATGAAGTATTCTGTGATGAACAGTCAGAGGCTGTTTGTGCACAGACAAAAATAACTGGCATGCTTTGAAGTGTAATGATAATCAGATCTCTGTGGCATTGGAGAAGATACAGGGAAAGGAATGGATATTGAAGGATTTCCTGAGTCAATACATGTGGGCTCCTTCCCCTTGGTGAGAATGGGGAGGCTCAGGTTGGAAGGGACCTCAGAGCTCATCTGCTGCAACCACCACACCACGGGCAGGGATGCTTCTCAGTTAGACTCAGCTGCTCAAGGCAGTTTGGTTGTTGAGGCATTGCTCTGAGCCCAGAAGCAATCTGCACACTGACTTCTCCTGCCATTTGCAGATCTTGGGGGGTCTCTTTAGCCTGGGAGCTTGATACACCCAAACTTTCCAAGAATCTTTGAACAGTTTTGCTTTGCTTTAAAATCAGCAATTAACACCACAAAACTGGCCCAGTGTTGTAGCTTATGATATTACCTTTCACCCAGACATAAAATCCCATTCTAAGACTTTAGAGGAGTAGGCTTAGAAGGAATTCTTTTCTGTATTTAGGCATAAACAAAGCAGTTGTCACAGGACAGGAGCAGCAGCATTTCAGTTAAGGCAGGCAGGCGCTTCTGCACAATTTTTCCCACACATCTCTGCCAATGACTTTTTTCACCTGAAGTCCTGGGCCTCTGGCTAACTTGGCCAAAGCACCTCAGACTTGACCTGTGACACCTTTTACTGTTTGTGCTAGTTTGAAGCTAGCTAGAATGTTTTGGTGAGAAGAACTAGATTACAGGCTGTGAAAGAGAAACAATGGTGATGTCTACTTCACTCATAGGCTTGCTGAGATGTATAAGAACAAGAGTATAAACACAGACAAGGGATTTGGGCTTTCGCACTTCGGGCACTGCCTGAGCTCTGGGCATTTTTCTCTAACCTCATCCTCTGTCTCTCTGATTAATCCACTTTGCTTCCTAACCCCCCTGGCCGACCCTCCATTCTTCCTTGGGGCACAAGGCAACATCTAGGGTAAGGTAGAGGGGTGGGAGAAGGTGGAAGAGTGGTTGGGAGCCCCTTCTGGGGACTCAGGTTTCTGGGAGGGCTGTTGTGTTTCTGTATTACCTTTTACCTTGTATATTTCTGTCTATAACTGTATCTACTGTAAATACCTGCTTGTATATTTACAGCTTCATTCAAATTTCCAGAGCCAGCTGAGTCTAGCCTGGGTGATTTCCAAAGTGTGTGGGGGCAAGTAACGCCCAAACCACCACGCTGTTCCAGTCCTGGGGCTCCGAAAAGTTTCTGCCGGCACCTCCTTTCTGACCTGCATCGGGCTCCCTGGCGTTTCTCTCTCCCTGAGCTGCTGTGCAGCTCTGGTGAATGCCTCTGCAGTACTCGCCAATACCTCCTGCTCCCTTTGCAGTCCTGGGCCCCTCCATGGCTCTGTAAATGAGCCTCCGTCCTGACCTGCAGCAACCCTTGCTGTGAGGATCCAGGAGTCTCTCCTGAGCTGAGCTTGCCAAACATTCCAGACCACTGCCTAGGGGCACTGTGGGGAATTTTCTTCCTTTCTCGGCTTTTTTTTTCCTTTTTTTTTGAGAGAAGGGGAGTGAATAGGGAAGGACAGAGAGGGGAAAAGGCTGCTTTTAAAGTTTAATGGAGTCAATGAAGAATTTAAAGAATACAGTTTAACATGTTAATGAAAACAAAGGCTTTGCTCTGCTTCACTGCAGCAAGAGCACATGAAATGACACTTTTCTACTTGTGGGAACACAGTGTGGGCTGAAGTAGAAGGAAACAGCACATAGGATAGGATTAGTCAGAAGCAATCCAAGATCTTGACAGACAAAAGAAAAACGCTTCTGTGTGTGCCATGGGAGGTGTAGCCTCAGACAGCTCAGCACTGCCTCACTGTAGCAGTGCCTGCCAGCTACAGTACCCAGCACATCTTCCTCTCCCCCATCTTTTCATATCCTTGTTTCTGTGAGCTGTAATCATAGAATCACAGAATGGTTTAGGTTGGAAGGGACCTCAAGGATCATCCAGCTCCAACCCCCTGCCATAGGCAGGGACACCTCCCACTAGAGCAGGCTGCTCAAGGCCTCATCCAGCCTGGCCTTAAACGCCTCCAGGGAGGAAGCATCCACAACCTCCCTGGGCAACCTGCTCCAGTGTCTTACCACCCTCACTGTAAAGAACTTCCTCCTAACATCCAGTCTAAATCTCCCCTCCTCCAGCTTAAAGCCATTATCTCTCATCCTGACATTACCAGACCTTGTAAATAGCACAAGCTGATATGTGCCGAGCCACCAAGTACAACAGCATTGGTTCAGGTATCTAACATTACTCATGAAGGAATCAGAGAATCATCAGAGAGGCCTAGAATGACTCAAGTTGGAAGGCACCTCAGAGCTCATCTGCTCCAACCTCCCCACCATGAGCAGGGACACCTCTCGACTAGACTCAGCCGCTCAAGGCCTCATCCAACCTGGCCTTCAACACCCCCGGGCAGGAGGGAGCTGCAGCCACAGCCTCCCTGGGTAACCACAGTCCTATTTCCCGAAAGGACCAGCAAATTTTGAGGACTCAAACCACGAGACATTTAACATTTAGTTCACTACTAATGTGTGGGAATAGCCTGGAAATAATTCAACATACTGCTGCTCTGCTGAGATCTCACCTGCAGTGCTGCGTCCAGCTCTGGGGCCCTCGGCACAGGAAGGACATGGGTCCAGAGTAGGCTGTGAAAATGATCAGGGGTCTGGAACACCTCTGCTGTGAGGACAGGCTGAGGGAGATACGAGAAGGCTGCAGAGGAACTGTTTGCAGAGGCCTGCAATGATTTGAAATCCGTGACTCCTGCAGGAGCTGTCAGGCATTGGAACAGGCTCCTCAGGGAGGTGGTGGAGCCACCATCCCTGGAGGTGTTCCAGAAACATGTGGACATGGCACCGTGCGACTGTCCACGGTGGTGTTAGGTGAGTGGTTGGACTAGAAGAGCCCAGAGGTGTTTCCCACCTCAAACAATCCTAGGATCCAACGGTTCTAAGAAATGTGACCTGGCAGATGTTCATCACAACATCCACTTAAAGTCTTAAAGCTGTCTTCTGTTCCCTTCCACAAGAGCACAGTAAGGACGTAGGTTGGAAACCTGCAGGCTGTTTTTTCAGCAGGCTAAGGCTGTCCTTGCTTTCCTCACCAAGGTTTGCAGTGGCTGTAACACAAACCTCACTGAGCACAACCAACAAGGGTGCACAGGATGGGGGGGGAAGGGAAAAATCAGTCGTGGTAGGGATTGTGTGACTAAAATAAGGTATTGAATTTCCAGTTTTCACAATGAAACACTCCAGGACAAATGAGGTGCTGAAGCAGGATTTAAAATTCATTGAGTAATAGGATTTTGTGCTGTTTAGCAGGATTAGGCATGTTAAAGAAAGAGCCACTTCTTTCAGCCTGACAATGGATGAGAGCAGTGCATAGTGCTCTTGGTTGTTATTGTAAGCAATTTGCAGGATTACTTGGGAGTGGAGGCCTTGTGCTGGCTCTCTGCAACGCATCAGAGGGAAGGTGGCGTTTCTGTAATTACAGTTCTCCCCATACAGTTTCAGAACCACAGCAGCTGAGGGATCAAAGGTTTGGAGGCTGGTGGAGGGGAGGAGGGAGGGAAAGGAGGGATGGCAGTAGAGAAAAAGTAGAAACCAATTAAAACAGTCCCTTATTAGGCCCGTGACCTGGGTGACCTTCGCCCCCCAAGTCTCTGGGGCAGCTTGCTCTGGGACTTAATGGGTTGGTTCAGACTGCTCTGCTAAAGTGCTGACTCGGCTTTCTCCGGTGATGTCGGCCACTGACATGGCAAGGGACTCAAACCTCCCTTGCGAAGTGACTGGTGGGGGAGGAAGAGGTTGTTTTTCACTAACACTTAGGATGGGATTTCCTGTTCCAGATGGTATTATTTTGTTCCTTCCTGCTCCTCTCTTTAAAAACAAAAATGAAAAAGGCAAACCAACCCCACAAATGTGCACAGCTTTCTTACTTTTTCCTTTCTTAACATTCTGTGTTCCATGAGTTGTCTGCTTCTGCTGGCAAACGTGGGAAAAAAAGCTGCCACAAGACCCAGGCTAAGGTTTCAGAGAACAAGGCACGTGCAGAGCAAGTGGGACTTTTCCCAGCAGCGTTCCTTCCAAAGCACATGCCTGAAATGCAGGTATGTCAGGAACATCCTCAGGCCAGGCAAGAGCAGCTGGAAGCCACAGTATCCCTTGGGAATCTGCAGATTCAATACCCACTCTTTTTCATAGCCAAGTTGGTAATTGTGGCTGTTTTCTTCTTGGACTTAAAGCATTTGAGGCAGTCCAAAAACTGACATGTTTTACTCCAGAAACTCAGGTGTCCAGACTCTGCCAATTCACTTCAAGGATTTATCTGGAAATCTGCAGAGGTTGCATAGAGCACAGCTTTAGGTAATTCTAACCCAGAAAATGAGTCCCAGTGGCATGGTCACTCTGCTCTCAAAACCCCCCAGCTAAAGTCTCCTGTGGGGACAGGCTGCGAGAGCTGGGACTGTTCAACCTGGAAAAAATAAGGCTCTGGTGAGAACTTAGAGAAGCCTTCCAGTACCTGAAGGGGGCTACAAGAAAGGCAGGAAGGGACTTTTGACAAGGGCTTGTAGTGGTAGGACAAGAGGAAATGGATTGGAGCTTGAGGGGGGCAGATTCAGACTGGAGATTAGGAAGAAATTCTTTTCAGTGAGGGTGGTGAGACACTGGAACAGGTTGCCCAGGGAAGTTGTGGATGACCTCTCCCTGGAGGCGTTCCAAGCTAGGCTGGATGAGGCCTTGAGTAACCTGGCCTAGTGGAAGGTATCCCTGTCCATGGCAGGGGTATGGAACAGGCTGATATTTAAAGTCACTCCCAACTCAATCCATTCTATGGATCTATGAAATGAGCTGATCTGTGCATGCTGGGCAGCTTCACTGGAAATCTGTTCAGTCAGGGTGAACCCATTTATTGCTTTTTCTATTACTATAGCTGGCACTGGGTTTTCATGCACTGCTTCCTTCATTTCCCTTGTATCATGATGCTTTGGATGCCTATTTTATTTAAAAGGTAGTTTGGGATACCAGCCCATGAAACTTTGTTCCTCATCACACATCATAAGCAACCCAAAGCCTTACAAACCATCTTTCCCAGGATCACAAGACAGACACCATTAGAGGCTTGAAAAGGAACTAGTTTAAAACTTGGTTTCATGATGCCTTCTTTTCTGCCCACTGATTCTTTTCCCACCAGTTACTTTATCTCAAATACATTTGAAAAGACAACAAAAGCTGAAGCTACAACCTAATGTATAGATCCTCAGTATTCCCAGCTTCTATTCATGCATTCCTTCAGCAGAATAGCAAATATTGCCCAGATCATGACAAAATTACAAACCACAGCCTCACCTGTGATAGGCACAAAGATGATTAAAGGGCTGGAGTGCCTCTGCTATGAGGACAGGCTGAGGGAGCTGATTTGGTTCAGCCTGGAGAAGAGAAGCCTGCAAGAGAACCTTAGAGCTGCCTTCCAACAGCTGAAGGAATCCTAGAGGAAGGCCGCAGAGGGTGTCTCTAGACTCTTGAGGTCTCTAGACTCTTGAGGGTGTCTAGAGACAAGACAAGGGGGAATGGTTTGAAGCTGAGGGAGAGCAGGGTTAGACTGGATGTGAGGATGAAATTCTTAAGCAGGAGGGTGGTGAGACTCTGGAACAGGCTGCCCAGGGAGCTTGTGGCTGCCTTCTGGCTGGGAGTGTTGAAGGCCAGGTTGGATGAGGCCCTGGACATCTGAGTCTAGTTGAGAGGTGTCCCTGTCCATGGTGGGGAGGTCGGAGTAGATGAGCTCTGAGGTTCCCTCCAATCTGAGCCATTATTGCCCCTGAACTACTTCTAATGAACCCACACAGCACAAAAAGCTTTTATCCCTAAATTTTAATTCATTGTGCAGAGCTCTGCCTCTCCTCTACAACAAACTACCAGGCAAAGAAACACTCAGACTCTGCTAGCATTTGCAAAACCATTGGGAATGAAAACTGCTTTGCCAGATTAGATTTGGATCTGAAATGAAAACTAATGCACAGCTTTGCACTGTTCACCTTCCTCTTGAGATGGCAAATCTAATCCATCCAGGCTATTATCTATGAAACAAATTATCTGAAGGTCATGTAAGTAGATCTCCTCTTCCAGAAGAGTAATACCTTCACTTGTCCTAAGTCAAACCTCAGTCACAGAAGCCACAACAGCCCTATGCAGTGTTACAGGCTGGGAAGAGAGTGACTGCAGAGCAGACACGCAGAGAGGGACCTGAGGTACTGGTGGACAGTTGACTGAACATGAGCCAGCAGTGTGCCCAGGTGGCCAAGAAGGCCAAAAGGCCAAAGGTATCTTTGACTGTATGAGGAACAGTGTGGCCAGCAGGACAAGGGAAGTCATTCCTCCACTGCACTCAACACTGGTTAGGCCATGCCTTGAGGACTGTGTCCATTCTGGGGCCCTCAATTTAAGATGTTGAGGTGCTTGAATGTGTCCAGAGAAGGGCACCAAAGCTGGTGGGAGCACAGCCCTGTGAGGAGCATCTGAGGGAGCTGGGGGTGTTTAGCCTGAAGAAGAGGAGGCTCAGAGGAGTGTGGCCAGCCCAGGTTGCAATCTTCTCTTATGGAGTGAGTGGCAAGGCTTTTCAGTCTGTCTTGGAGGAGATAACCTATAAACTGTTGAGCTCATTGAAGTTAAATGCTTTGGCTAGAGATCAGGAAGAAAATCCTTACAGTGAGGGTGGGGAGACAGTGGAACAGGTTGATCAGGAAGGTCATGAATGTCCTCTCCTTGGAGGTGCTCAAGGCCAGGTTGGATGAGGCCTTTAAAATGACCAACAGTGAAATAGGGTGCAGACAACTGAAAAATGACTGCAAATGTTTTGATTAGTTCTGCTGATATAAGGTAATATCTACGCTCCTCTGAGCCCCTGGCCCCTAAGGATTAGTTCTGGTAGATACAGGTTGCAGCACTTGTCCAAATTATTTGCTCAAAATCCTGATATTTCACTTCTGTAAGCTTAAAATGTCTATCTACAGCCAAAGGAAATTCACTGCAAACTAAAATCTACTGCTAGGGGAGACAAGGTTAAAATGCTGTTTGAGAAAAAGTGTCTTTAGTTTTAGGAAGTAAACCAGAGCAGGGTTTCAAAAAGAAGACTGAACACTGCTTGGAACGCAAGCTGAGTATACTTTAAACACCAGTATTAGGCAGGTATTTCTTACTGAAAAGCTGCCCTCTTCTTTCAAAAGATATAAAAGAGTAACTTGCATAGAATCATAGAATCACAAAATGGTTAGGGTTGGGAGGGACCCCCAAAGTTCACCCAGTCCAACCCCCCTGCAGTCAGCAGGGACATCCTCCACTAGAGCAGGTTGTTCACAGCCTTGTCCAGCCTCACCTCAAAGATCTCCATTCAGAAGGCCTCAACTACCTTGCTGGGCAACCTGTTGCAGTGTTCCAGCACCCTCATGGTGCAGAACTTGTTCCTCACATCCAATCTAAATCTGCTCTTCTCTCATTTCAAACCATTGCCCTCATCCTGCCACTGCAGGCCTTTGCACACAGTCCCTCTGCAGCCTTCTTGTAATCCCCTTCAGGTATTGGAGGAGCACTAAGGTTCACCTGGAGCCTTCTCTTCTCCAGGCTGAACAACCCCAGCTCCCTCAGCCTGATCTCGTAGCAGAGCTGCTCCAGCCCCATGATAATTTCCACGGCCTTCTCTGGACCCACTCCTTCAGCTCCATGTCCTTGCTGTGCTGAAAGCCCCAGAGCTGGGCACAGCACTGCAGGTAAGGTGTCACCAGAGCAGAGCAGCACATTCAATTATTTCAATGCCCTCCTCACAGATTAGTAGTGAACTAAAATTTAAAACAATAGCAAAAAAAAGGTGAGACTTTTATTTGTTTTGTATGGGTAATAATGTTTTAGTTTTAAGCACAGCAATTCTACATGTGCAGATGGAATCTTTTGCCAGCTGTTTTCTGTTTGTATGTGGTTTGAAATGCAGTGGGTATTTATGCTGTGTCTGAACTAAGACGGAGAGGTCTTTGCTTCAGAAACATGCAGGAGTCATGCAAATTCCCCAGCAGCACTGAGTGTTGCTCCACTGCAGCAGCTGTCAGAACCTTTTTGGTGTAAAGACAAGGATGAACTCAACAGTGAAGCAATGGGATACAGTGGGTGTATCTCTGTCCCCCAAACTGACTAGAGACTTTTCCAGGCTTTGCTCCTCATCCTAAGGGATGCATTTTCCCAGTGTGTCAAAGAGCAAACTCCCAACCGTGCACCTTTGGGCTATCAGCTCTCCACCTGAGGACCATCTGGTTTTGATTCTGTTCAGCAAAACCAGAAAGCCTGTGGCAGCCTGCCCTGCACTTTGAACAGCTCAGCGTCCTCATCATCTACTTCACAGTCTGGGGGCCAGCTGCTGACAGACCTAACCAGGTATGGTTTGCAGGGAGCTGGTTTGGGGCACTTGGCTCTGCTCTTCTGGAGGTACGACCACACTCACTGTTACTTGGAATGAACGCCAGAAGACACTGAATTGCCACCTATAGCTATTTAAAGCTGGAAGGAAACAAATCTCCTTGCAGTCACTTGGTTCTAAACCATTCCTTTGCTGCTGCTTACATGTCCACAAGACAGGTGACCCGTCCTCTAAACCTGCCTTGTTGCATGTGAGTGCATATTTCTGATAAGGTAAATTACAGAACAAAGAGAAACTCACTGCTTCAGCCCTCACTCCCCCTTTTAATTATCAGTGTCTGGAGACACAATTAATTTTGGAATTAAGACTGTCTGCTTTCATAAAAAAAACATATCCTTCCTTGTCTGGCCACACTGGGCTTTTTCCAGGCTATGTTAGCAATTATCTTCTGGGTCACCCCTTAGTTGTCAATAGGCTGTCTGTGTGCAGCACTGCTCCTGCAGTGTTTATAACAACAGGCTGTTTGTCACACAATATGGCACAGCCAGGAAGCCAAATGAAGGAGGGGGGAATCATCAAAATACTTCAGCAGGGCAGCAGAGGCTGATATTATAGAGTAATTACAGAGGGTATACAACCTGATAACATCTTGGAAGGCCTCCTAAGGGGAGTGATAAAACTTGAAGCTGTGGTTTCTAGTCTTGAATGGGGCATAATTAGAAAAAAACAAATCCCCACCTCTGAGCAAAGGAAATCTCTGACTCAAGGTGTGCTTCAAACCAGCCTCCAGAAAAGCCACTCACCTGAAATCACAGAGTCACAGAATACATGTGGCTGGAAGAGAAGTCTAAGATCATCCAATCCAACCTGTGGCCCACCATTGAAGGGTCAACACCAAACCATGCCCCTGAGCACCAGGTCCACACACTGCTTGAACATCCCCAGGGGTGATGACTCCAACACTGCCCTGGACAGACTGATGCAATGTTTGTGATGTTTGTGAACCCTTCCAGTGAAAAAATATTTCCTGATATCCTGAATCTCCCCTGGTGCAGCTTGGAACCATCTCCTCTGGCTCTGTTGCTTGACACCAAGAAGAGGCTGGCCCCCTGCTATTCCAGTTGTGTACTGATATAACTCACTGCTGCAACAAAGTCTGGGAAACAGCTGAAAAAGTGTACCCAGATTGAGTCACTGTGCTCTAAGCAAAGCAGACCGAGTTGCTCAGCTAAACAGGACTGTAAATTCCTATCCCAGCAGAGAGGAAAATTCTTCCTTGGCATAAAGTTTCACACAGTGAGGGACTCTGCAGGCACAGGAGAGATTCTCTGGGACTGGAGGGTCTACCTGCACAGAACTGAAGCACAATTGATGGTATTTGCAGCAGTGCCAACTGTAAGTGTTTTAGATGTGGCACATAAAGATGCCTTCAAAGAACAGAAGGCAAACCCAGCAAGAGTCCTGCTGCAGCTCCATTGGTGAGGTACAGATGAACAGTTGCTGTGCCACATCTATCTACAGGTTCAAGTGAGAGCATCTGAGCCTTGAATAGAGGGCGAGCAGTGGGCAAAGCAACACATCACAAAACTCATCAATGCTACACACCTATTACAACTATGAGTGAGCCAAATGCAACTGCAGCAGAGGTGAAGAAATGGCTAGAAGGCAAGCACTCAAGCAGCACTCTGGCCAGGCCACAGGGATTAAGACCTTCGGCCTCTGCAAATACACAAGGGGAACTGCAAGAATCACAACTGCTGGGTGCTTTGTTTCCATCTCTGGGGCAAACATCCTCCTTTGTCATCCACCAGAAGAATTTTGACTAAATCAGCTTTACTTGTGCTGTCTTCTAGAAGACCAATAAACAAGACCTGCAATAGTTAACCCTAAATGTTACCAAAGGAGTTTCAGTTCACTTCAAGCCTTTTAATTTGCAACCCTTGGCATTCAGCCAAATAGTTGTGACCTAATGGGATCTGCAAGTGAAAACTAAAAGTCCTGCAATGCCTGTCTGTTCTAGTTCTTATCCCACACTTCCTCTTGGGGTAAAACCCTCCATTATTACTGCTGCAACCAGAGCCTCTGTTCTATCTCTGGTCTCCTTTAGCTTGTGGCAACCCCTACTTTATAAGACCTAAACATGCTGTAGTATAACCATTTGGGAACAGTTATATTTTAGGGCTCCAAATAGCTTTGTTTCAAGACCTTACAAGCAAACAAAAAAAAGGGGAAAATGTTCAAGCTCAATAACCATGGAGACAGATCCTTGGAGATAGAGAGAAGTCATTCTGCCCTGTCTGCCTAAACACAGGACAAAGCACAGGACTCAAAATGCAAATCTAGCCTTGTTTGTCTGTTTGTTTTGTTAATGCTATTTCATTCTCTTTCTTTAGATAACAAATGGATGGGGTTCTGACACCAGTTCAACCAAAGCATGAGAAATACCAATCGACTGCTGTGTTTGGGAGTTCTTTTTACTACAGTTTCTGTTGATATGATGTTCTTTGCCTCTCATGTTGCTCCTCAAACAAGTCAGCTGAATGCTTTACACAGTAAAACATGCAGCAAATCCAGTGTCAGGGAGCTCCCTACCATTTTGCATGACGAAGATGCATTCTCATTTCTGCTGCAGCCTCCAAACCTTTGCAGACTTGGGAACCGCTCCACACTTGCAAACCAATGAGAATGAACAGATGTGTATTTAGAAAAGGATCCAGTTTCACCCAGAAGAGCTTATAACCAAAATACTTTCTCCACTTTATACAGAAAACAAACAAACAAACAAATTCCAAGTCATAAGCTGAGAAATGCTGGGATTGGTGTTTGCAAATGTTTGCTTTTGAATAGTTCTGCAGTATAGGTGTAACATTTACTATTCCCTGTGGGTGCATCGCTAGGGGAAGTTTAGGAAATGTGTCAGAAATTCTGGATTTAAGATGTACACCCTTCACACACTTCTGATAACAAAACAATAGAGGTCAAATATTAACTTTTCCCCCTTAATTACTTTCCTGCTCTAGTGGAATGCTCCCACTGCGATCTGCACAAGACATCGCACGAGACATTCATTTATAAGAGACAGAAATGTAACGAAACCTGGACAGACCACACCTGGAATACTGCGTCCAGTAGTGGGCTCCCCAGTTCAGGAAAGACAGGGACCTGCTGTAAAGAGTCCAGTGGAGAGCCATGAGGAAGACTGGGGGACTTGAGCATCTCCCCTATGAAGAGAGACTGAGACACATGGGGCTGTGTAGTCCGGAGAAGAGAAGACTGAGAGGAGATCTCATCAATGTGTACAAATAAGTTAGAGGTGAAGGGGGCCAGTCTCTTTTTGGTGGTATGCAGCAATAAGACAAGGAGCAATGGCTACAAACTAGAACACAGAAGATTTCACCTCAACATGAGGAGAAACTTCTTTACAGTGAGGGTGACAGAGTACTGGAACAGGCTGCCCAGAGAAGTTGTGGAGTCTCCTTCTCTGGAGAATTTTAAAACCCACCTGGATTAATTCCTGTGTGAACTACCCTAGGGGATCCTGCCTTGGCAGGGAGGTTGTACTCCATGATCTCTGGAGGTCACTTCCAACCTTTCAGGTTCACAGTATCACAGTATCACCAAGGTTGGAAGAGACCTCACAGATCATCAAGTCCAACCCTTCACCACAGAGCTCAAGGCTAGACCATGGCACCAAGTGCCACGTCCAACCTTGCCTTGAACAGCCCCAGGGACGGCGACTCCACCACCTCCCTGGGCAGCCCATTCCAGTGTCCAATGACTCTCTCAGTGAAGAACTTTCTCCTCACCTCGAGCCTAAACTTCCCCCAGCGCAGCCTGAGGCTGTGTCCTCTCGTTCTGGCGCTGGCCACCTGAGAGAAGAGAGCAACCTCCCCCTGGCCACAACCACCCTTCAGGTAGTTATAGACAGCAATATGGTCCTGCTCTGGCAGAGGGGTTGGACTCCAAGATCTCCAGAGGTCCTTTCCAACCCCTAACATCCTGTGATCCTGTGGTTAAACCTGTTGCCTCCATTCCGCAGACACATGCACAGGCTTCATCAATCTGACACCAGCAATCTCCTCTTCCACATTGCCTGCTGACTTCATGCCTGATGGATTCCACCTACTCTACATCTCTGCAGGCAGCACAAAGATGTGAGATAAAGCAGGGCAGACTGCACAAACCGCAGGCCACCAGCCTGACGTGCCCGAGGCTCTGAGCCCTGCCACTGCTGCTGCCACACAAAGCAGGGTGTTCAAGAGGAGCCTTCCTGTGCTCTGCAAAGCCAAAGCTTGCCAAAAGCTGTTTGCCAGACTGACTGCTAATGCCTTCAACATCACAGAGCCTGCCTGCCCTAAGTGTCCATCTGCACGTACTACAGCAGTCAAATAGGAAACTTAGTGGGAATGGAGGTTCTTGGGGAAATTCACCAATTCATCTTAGACACCCTGACATAAGAGGATTTTTTTTAGCAACACCTATTAGGTTTGCTATATGAAAGCAATGTCTTTTTCAGCCCAGAATTTTCCTAAAGGGCAAAACCCAAACAAAAACCTGTAACTCAACCTCCAGCATTCCCTCTCCCTAATGAAAAAGGCCAACAAGGCTGCAATTTGCAACACAGGAAAAAAAACAGTTAGTATAATAATCTGCTCTGGGCTTTAAGTGTCCTCACTGAGGGCAATATTGGGCTCTACCATAAATAAAAACATCCCTTGAGGAGAAAATGCTAGGACAATAAATGTTATAAGAGGAGAAGAGGTAGAGCTGCCAGCTGTCTTACACTCAAATTCAGAGGAAAATCCCCAATTCTTCCTCCTCCCCACACATAATTTAATACTTCAAGACCCAAATGAGGGACCATACTTGTGCACAAGATGCAGAGAAAGGCACTGAAGAAAATTAATGACTGTGGGAAACTTGAAACAGCTCAGATAATGCACACTAGGAGTAAAAAAGCAAAAAGCTTCTAGTTTCAAATTTCTAAGCTGAGAGGGTTACAGTAAGAAGAAAATTAGAGAGAGTAAAAATCACAGAATCACAGAATCAACCAGGTAGGAAGAGACCTCCAAGCTCATCCCGTCCAACCTAGCACCCAGCCCTATCCAGTCAACTAGACCATGGCACTAAGTGCCTCATCCAGGCTTTTCTTGAACACCTCCAGGGACAGTGAAATCACTCCTTTACAGGGAGAGAAATCACAGAAGCAGGTTTCATTAATTGCAGTAAATCTCATTGTTATAATCACTGTATTGGAAGTCCATTGGGATAAACATGCAGACAACAGCAGACCATAGAGCAAGCTGTTAGATGTCAGTCCCACTGCCAGTGGCGTGGATTGGCAGTAGGGAATTCCAATTTGCTGCAGTGCCATGATAACAATCTCAATAAAAATACCAAAGGAGAGAAGTTCTTTCCAAACAGATATTTAGTAAGCTGTAAATAACTGCTGCCTGGCTGGAAATTTCCTCTTTGATTTCTGGGAGGATATGGTTATGTGAATGGCATCAGTTCTTGGTGATAAAACATACTTAGTGCCTTCAGGAAGAGAGACATAAGGCAAAAGGCTCCTGAGAACTGTAGACCTTCACCAATAACTGTAATATAACAGAGCTCACTCAAACATAAGAGAAGGAAGATAAGAGCAGCCGGGGGGCTTGGCCCAAGTGTTTTAGCAGTGGTCATCTAGAAAGAGCCAGATGGACAGCCCTGTCCTAACACAACCACATCAAAGGCTCATTTCAATTCTGTCTGTGGAGATTACAAAAACACTTAAAAGGACAGCATCAAAGCGGGCACTGTGGACCTGAACAACAGACATAGAATCTTACAATCATAGAATCAACCAGGTTGGAAGAGACCTCCAAGATCATCCAGTCCAACCTAGCACCCAGCCCTGTCCAGTCAATTAGACCATGGCACTAAGTGCCTCATACAGGATTTTACTGAACATCTCCAGGGATGGCGACTCCACCACCTCCCTGGGCAGCCCATTCCAATGCCAATCACTCTCTCTAGGAAGAACTTCCTCCTAACATCCAGCCTAGACCTCCCCTGGCACAACTTGAGACTGTGTCCCCTTGTTCTATTGCTGGTTGTCTGGGAGAAGAGACCAACCCCCACCTGGCTACAGCCTCCCTTCAGGTAGTTGTAGACAGCAATGAGGTCACCCCTGAGCCTCCTCTTCTCCAGGCTGCACACCTCCAGCTCCCTCAGCCTCTCCTCATAAGGTTTGTGTTCCAGGCCTTTCACCAGCTTTGCTGCCCTTTTCTGGGCACGTTCCAGATGATACATCTCTCTTGTATTGAGGAGCCCAGAACTAAACACAGTACTCAAGGTGTGGCCTGACCAGTGCTGAGTACAGGGGCAGAATAACCTCCTTTGTCCTACTGGTCACACTGTTCATGATCCAGGCCAGGATGTCATTGGCTGTCCTGGCCACCTGGGCACACTGCTGGCTCATCTTTAGCTACTATCTACTAGTACCCCCAGGTCTGGTAGACCCATCACGCCACCCATAGCTCTTTGTCCTGCTCTCATGAGTAGGCAACAAAGAAAATGCTTGTAAATACAAGTCTTCTTCCAGTACTCTTAGCATAGAGACAGCCCAGCAAGAACACTGTAAGTGAAGAGTTCTGATTGGGATATCTATCCACTGCCACAGGCAGCTTCAATGCCCTCTGAGATAAACAATGAGCATCTTTTCACAAGGACCTTCTTGGGCTGCTGGGTTTTCTTCTCAGACTAAGAGAAACAGATAGACAAAACCATGAAGTTTTAAATAAAACACTAGCATAGAATGGTTTGGGTTGGAAGGGACCTCCAAAGGTCATCCAGTCCAAGCCCCCTGCAGTCAGCAGGGCATCCTCCACTACAGCAGGTTGCTCAGAGCCCTGATCTTGAACATCTTCAGGGATGTTAAGCCCTGGAATAGGCTGCCCAGTAGCAGTAGCAGTAGCTGAGAGATTAAAGAGCCATGTAGGTGTGGTGCTGAATGACACGGGCTAGCGGTGACCAGGCAGTGGTGGGTTAATGTCTGGCCTTAGTGATCTGGAAGGTCTCCTCCAACAAACCAGTCCTGTGATTCTTTAGGCTAAACACACACAGAGATCAGAAGAGTGGCTCTAGCATTCCCATGGAAATGTTTAAACTTGTGAAACAAACGTTTCCATTGGCTGTGCTAAACTGCAGTTTCATTTGTGCTCTTTCAAACAAAGTGCAATTTACAACCCACATTATTGCCGCTATTTTGTCAGAAAGATGTGGATTCAAGAAAATAAAAATGGAATTGGTCCTAAGAGGTTGTAGTTAACTGCTGAGGGCCACACAGCAGCGTTGTTATTTGTTCACAGATGGGCAGCTGGGGCACTTACCCCGAATGTTTAAACAAACAACTTCTAGCAGCAATTCACTGCTCAATTGCTTTGGCTTCTGGATAGGATCAACTCCCTCATTTCCACTATTTCTGCCTAGCTTTGCAGACCCTGCTGCTCTTCTTACAAGTCCTGAGGCACTTGTATCACAGAATGGTAGGGGCCAGAAGAGACCCCCACAGATCATCCAGTCCAACCTCCTTGCCAGAGAAGGATCACATAGGGCAAGTCACATAGGAACACATCCAGGAGGGTTTGGAATGTATCCAGATGAGAAGACTCTACAACCTCTGCCAGAGCTCTGGCATCTTCACCATAAAGAAGTGTCTCCTTATGTTGAGGAGGAACCTCCTGTGTTCCAGCTTGAACCCACTGTTCCTTGTCCTATAACTGGGTACCAGCACAAAGAGTCTGGCACCTTCATCTTGACACTCAACCCTCAGGTATTTATAGACATTGGTCAGATTCCTCCTCAGACTTCTTCTCTCCAGACCAAACAGTCCTAGGTGTCTCAGTCTTTCTTCACAGCAGAGATATTCATGTCCCCCAGTCATCCTAATAGCCTCTGTTGGATTCTCCCCAGCAGATTCCTGTCTCTCTTGAACTGGGGAGCCCCAAACTGGACACAGTATTGCAGGTGTGGTCTCAGCAGAGCAGAGCAGAAGGGCAGGAGAACCTCCTTAGCCCTGCTGGACACAGCCCAGGTCACCGTTGCCCCCACGGCCACAACGACACATCGCTGTCTCAGATCCATTACCAGCAGTCAGTACACTCTTTTTTTCTGGCTTTGATAGTAACCTATCTTGTCATATCAAACCTCTATTTCCAGTTTGTATTTTACATAAACACCAGTGCTTACTCCTGTTTTACTTGGAAAGAACACTAGGATGGTCCTCAGGAAGCCAATCTCATTTATATCCCTATGTCCTAAGGACACACTCTGCATAATTCCACATCTCTGTAGGCTTTCCAACATAGACGTCTGAGGTAGACCTTCTCAAACCAGTTTGACAGGGGAGTAATGACCACAGTTACGTGTTGTTCTAATAAACTCATTGAAAGTAAGAGGCAGAGAAGATTAAAACTGTGAGCTGCCATCAGTGGTGCCCCATGAACAGGAAAGACTGCAGCATAAGCTGCCTTTCTAATAGCCACTAGAGAATCCAGGCATGCATCCACAAATACCCTAATCTTCAGTTGGAACTTAGCTTTTACTGGACACCAAAGTCCAGCCTTAAAGCCCAAATTCCTTGGCAAGCAGGCTTCATTAGCTGCACTACTCACAGACAACATGTTCATAAACAGAGATTTCATTCTGGTTTACTCTGACTCCTGAGCAGATGCAAATGCTGGCAAGTGCCATCAGCAGACACGGCTTGGTAGCAGATACACACTCTTTCACCAGCCTTCAATATGTGATCTCAGGGGTCAAGTCAAATATTCCCATGGGTTATCTCTAGGTGTTCATGTTTGTGAGGCACTGTCTGATTCCTGGCTAGAAGGTGCTCTAGGAAAGCGGAGAAGCTTGGGTTTGCTGCCAACATGCCACTACTCGTCTTTCTACCCAATCCATCTGACTCTGAGATGTCTGCGTGACAACATTCAAAGTTATTTCTACAGTCATTCAACCTCTTCAGCTATAGAAAGCCTCTCTCAGATAGAGAACAAAGCAGTAACAAAAAAAAACCAACAACCCTCCAAAATACCCCAAACCCCACCCAACCAAAACCACCTAAAAGCTCAAATAAATCAACAAACGAAGCCCAAAACATCAATATTAACACAACCACAGCACTAACAATGACACAACCTTTCCTACTCAGGGCCTCCCCTTTCCGGTTTCCCTCTTGGCTGACCACTACGCCAGAATGTTTGAATCCCAAGATGTTTTCAACCTAGTTCGCTCCACAACTGCACTGTGGCCTGTATCTGCAGGTGTACTGATCTCCACTAGTTTACATCCTCCATGTCCAGACTAAAAACAACAACTGACCACAGGCTTTGGAGTGAAAGTGCTGAAGAGTAACATTTAGCTAAGAGTTGATAATAGAAATTAGCAAATTACTTTTTTTTTTTTTTTTGCCATTTTTTATACTGCAAAGACTCTTGTTATTAAAGAAGGAAATCATTGTCAAATGTCTGAACAGGAGAACAATAATCCAGGTCAAAGAACAGAATAAAAAGAGTTCACAGAATCCCAGAATGGCTCAGGTTGGAAGGAACCTCAGAAATCATCTCCTCCAACCTCCACACCATGGGCAAGAACACCTCTCAACTAGACTCGAATGCTCAAAGCCTCATCCAACCTGGCTTTCAACACACCCAGGCAGGAGGCAGCCACAGCCTCCTTGCTCAGCCTATTCCAGAGTCTCACTACCCTCATGTCCCAGGTTAGGGTGAATCCCCACCCCAGGAGAATAAACTCACCACAACACAGATTTTTGTTTTTGAAAGTCAGGGAAAGGTGAAATTGTATTTAAAGAGAGATGAATACTAGGGAAGAAAAAAAAAATACAATAACCTTAAGGGAGATGGGGGAGGGGTCAAGTGGCGGCGAAGCAGCAGAAGCAGCAGCAGCCAAAATAGCAGCCGGGGAAGATAGGCAGACGCAGCTCAAAGCAGCAGAAGCCAGCAAGGGGGAGAACAAACAGTGCTTCTAGACATTAAGCTCTTGATGCTCCAATGAAATTATATTAACTTATCTATTGTTGGCATTCTGTGGCCTATCCCTGGAATGTTCACCTCTCCTCTATGTCTGGACTAGAAAAATCAGCTCAAACGGCCACACCTCACCCTGAAGAACTTCTTCCTCAGATTCAGTCTAACCCTGCTCTCCCGCAGCTTCAAACCATTCCCCCTTGTTCTGTCACTAGAAACCCTCAGGAAAAGCCTCTCTGCAGCCTTCCTGGAGGATCCCTTCAGATAGCGGAAGGCAGTTCTAAGGTCCCCCCAGAGTCTTCTCTTCTCCAGGCTGAAGAACCACAGCTCACTCAGCCTGTCCTCATAGCAGAGGTGCTCCAGCCCTTGGATCATTTTTGTGGTCTCCTATGGACTCTCTCCAGCAGTTTTTTGTCCTTCTTATGCTGGGGACACCAGAACTGGAGGCAGTGTTTAAGATGGGGTCTCAGCAGAGCACGGGTCTCTTGCCCCGCTGCCCACACTCCTCAATAAATCCAAACAACGTTGTTCTTCAGCTACTAAAGGGTCATTCTAGAGAACCACTAAACTCACAGCAATGTCATTTTTGAAGAGAGTGGCAAAAGGCAAAGTTACAAGAAAAAACCTTGGTTTTGAAACCTCCTTTTTCTTGTTCTTTTATTAAAGCTGTAGTAAAAACTCTTCTCTGGAGTACCTCCTGGCAAGCAAGGTAATCACAGCAGGGGACATATTTAAGTATTTGGCAAGTGACCCTTTCAAAGAGGAGGTTTACAGAGCTGAATCATTTCATGCCTGGAATGCCTTTCTCTACCAACCTTCCCAAGCCCAGTGAGGAGACCCTCCCTGGTTAACGGACTGTAAAAGTGTAACAACAGATTAAAAGGCACAGAGACAACTTTTACTGTAAAGGCAGAAAATTATACAGATCCAGGTGAAGATAACTGCTTTAAAATAAAGCATTTTTCCAGAGTTGTTTTCTTAAAGGATCTGCTGAGGCAGCTGCCCAAGAGGAATGCACTCTGCATCTCAGGAATTGCTCAGCAAAGGTTTTACTCTGCCAGTCCAAGCCCTCTCAAAACAAACTCCATCTAACAAAACATGAGTCTTGAAGATCTGAACGCATCTCTTTGTGCTAAAGACTCTTTCCTTAAAGGCCAATCTTAAAATAAACCCACCAGTTTTTACTTTTTTTCAGGGAGCCAACATAAAGAAGGCAGGATTTGATCCCAGCTACCCAATGCAGCGAGCTGGATGTGCGCTCTCAGCTCTCTCCAGCACAGTGGTGAAGACAAGCTGCAAGCACAACTAAGAAAGAATTCCACTGAGGGTGTCTTGTGGTCCTCAGGGCACATGTCTGCTGCCTTGGAGAGGTCATCCCAGGATACACATGGGTGAAGTCTCTGCAAACAGCTGGAAGAGGGATTTCTGCAGCGCTGACAGAGTTTTCCATGGGAAGGGTGTGGGCAAGGATAACACCATGTTTCTGCAGTTAGCTCACTGCTGCTCAGCATCACTCTTCAGATGTGGGAAGAAGCAGGAATAGAAGACAGACAAGTTGTTCCTGCTCTATCCTTTCAACCCCTACCTCTCTCTCACACAGTTCTGCACTGTTCCACTATCATTGCAACACCTGGAATACTGGTTTCAGTTTTGGGGCTCCCCAGTTCAAGAGAGACAGGGATCTGTTGCAGAGAGTCCAGCGGAGGCTACAAGAATGACTGGGGGACTTGAACATCTCTGCTGTGAAGAAAGACTGAGAGACCTAGGACTGTTTGGTCTGGAGAGAAGCCTGAGGGGGAATCTGACCAATGTCTATAAATGTCTGAGGAGTGAGTGTCCAGATGAAGGTTCCAGGCTCTTTGTGCTGGTGATAGGACAAGGAACAACAGGTACAAGTCAGAACACAGGAGTTTCCACCTCAACATGAGGAGACACTTCTTTATAGTGAGGGTGCCAGAGGGTGGAACAGGCTGCCCAGAGAAGTTATGGAGTCTCCTCCTCTGGATACATTCCAAACCCTCCTGGATGTGTTCCTGTGTGACCTGCCCTGTGTGATCCTTCTCTGACAGGGGGGTTGGACCGGATGATCTCTGGAGGTCCCTTATAGCACCTACCATTCTGTGGTTCTATAAATGCCAATTTATAACCTACACTAAATGAGGAGCCACTAAAGGTCCTCTTTGTCTGTCTGCTCTACAGGCAGTGCAGATGGAAGCTGCCAATGAACAGGAAGTGTTGCAGTGTTGTGGCTGTGACAGAAACAGCAAGGATTTACCTAAAGTAACATTGCAAAGCCACCACTAACACAGCACATAGCCACTGAGTGAGGTCATCTCTGCAGCGTGGCAGTGCTCTTCTGCTTGCCCTGAGACTGATGTCTGACCTCAGCAGCCACCAGGGAGGAAAACAAAAAGTCCTCAACAGCATAGCCAATAACACACCAAATCCAACTGTTTGTGTTGGTCTTCTATTGACAAAGGTTCCACTGCAGCTGACTTCCACTGCTGAAGTTAGAACAACAACTCAAACACAACCCAGACACGGGCTGAATGGATGTTGTGACAGAGGAGTGGAACCAAATAATGACTTGAACAGTTCATCACAGTGATTCTTTCTGGCAGTGGTAACAGATCTGCTGACATCCAGCTGATGCTGTGATTTTGTGTTGTGGGCTGCCATAGCTCTGTGAACAAAAGCCGAACTCTGCAGTGCAAGGAGTGAGCACCCTGCCCACTGCTAGCTCTTGGTACAGGACTGGTAACTGACCTGTTGAAACCTCCCCAAGGCCCTTCATTGTATTTTCATGCACAGGGCCAACAGATAAGCAGAGTTTCAGCAAACAGCCTGCTGGGGCAGCAAGTGCTAACAGAATCTTTTGCCACAATATGTAAATAATGGAATCCTAAAATGGCTCAAGCTTGAAGGGACCTCAGAGGTCATCTACTCCAACCTCCCACCATGGGCAGGGACACCTCTCAACTAGACTTGGCTGTCTGAAGCCTCATCCAACCTGATCTTCAACACCCTCAGGTAGGAGGCAGTCACAATCTCCCTGGGCAACCTATTGCAGTGTTCCAGCACCCTCATGGTAAAGAACTTCTTTCCAACATCCACTCTACATCTGCTCTTCTCTCATTTCAAACTGCAAGCCTTTGCAAACAGTCCCTCTGCGGCCTTCTTGGAGCCATCCTTCATGTACTGCCAGGTTGCTCTTAGGTCCCCCAGAGCCTTCTCTTCTCCAGGCTGAATAACCCCAGCTCCCTCAGCCTATTCTCTTAGTCTCTTCACATAAGGCAACACCAAAGCAAAGGATATTGCTAAATTCAATGACAGCAGTTTTCTCAAGCTATTCTGACAACTGTTAGCCTTTAGGTAAGTTTCAGCCTTCTTGCTAGACTCTGTTACACCAACATAGAACTGTCAACATTTGATTCCAGATCAGTCTCAACCAGCAATCTCACAGCTAGTGGTGTTGAAGCTGACAAGAGAGAGGTGTTACACCACAACTAGATTTTAAATTGTCTGGCCAAAGGTATTTTGCCATCAGGCCATGCAATTTTCAATACCTTTTTACCACTGTTTGGCCATAGAGATACTGGATAAACACTGGGCTCACAAACTCTGGACATCAGAAATACTTAGATTTTCTTAAAGAGCCTGCATTGAACCCTACTATTTTTAAAGTCTGTGCATTTAGAGATTTTCCTGTCTATTAGAGAGACTGAAAAGAAGAAAATTCAAATTAATCCTATGTTCCTGGAACAGGTTGCCCAGGGAGGTAGTGGAAATCCCACTCTTGGAGGTCTTTCAGGCCAGGCTGGATGGGGTTCTCAGCAACCTGATCTAGTGTGAGGTGTCTCTGGCCATGGTGGGGGGGTTGGAGTTAGATGATCCTTGAGGTCCCTTCCAGCCCTGACAATGCTATGATTGATTCTATGATTCCTCTTTCAGTCTGTAAATAGGCACTTTTCTTTATTCAGTCTTTAAGAAGGCAGTGGTTTTTACTCATCACTTAAATGATAAAAGCAAATTCAGGAGTGTAATGAATTTCAAAGGAGATTCGAAGGCAAACGTCCTGTAACTAAACACCCAGGCACTCAGAATGACAGATCAGACACCAGCAATGAGCCTGAATTTCAGGAAGGATATTGATTTTCCAGCTTTGGTCGTGATGCAGACTGTGTGAGAATGATCTCTTCTTGGCTCTGATTATCACACAGCCTGCCCTCCTTCGTGGTTCTGCTTTGGAAGGCAGACTGTTATTTTGGCCCCAGAAAAGGGACACTAGCCCAGTCAGGCCACTGCTTTGAAACTGTGTGGCAAAACCTCTGCACTCCTATTTGGCTAGGAGAAGAGAAGAGAGGCCAAAGCGCACATTTTTGACAGTGTTTTAATGAGCAGGGACTAGGAAACCCACAGTGGGGTTGCTAGGAGGGGAAGCCAAAGCAAGAACTGCAAGCATATAGGTGGATAAACCAATGTAATGAACTCTTTCCCAGTTCCTAAGCTATGGAAAGTTGATGGAGAGGCAATCATCATGCTAAAAGTATAACTAGGAACAAGGAGTGAGCACAGAATTGCTTGATCTCTGGCTGTTCTCTGCAGGGTACCACTGATGCAGTCACAGAAAAGGCACTGCCTGAGAGAGGTCTGGAGGAATAGCCAGAGGGCTTTGATGGTAGCTCTCAACTTCTTCATTCAGGACAGCTTAATAGCACAATAGCTTAATAGCGAAACACCAGAAAAACAGTCATCTTCTCTCTCAAAAAAAGCTAACATTTCACTAGCTCCCCCCAGGAAGTGCTCCTTTCTCTGCTCACCTGTCACTGTGTGGCTTGAAAATATAGAACAAAGCCCTGCAGAGAAGGAAAGCCCAAGAGGCAGAAGTGCACATTGCAGGCAGGTCAGGAAGAGGTGGCATGATTGCCAGATGTTGAGGTCCATCTCAGTAAACAGACACTAGGCAGACTTGAATAACAGGTAAAGAACTGTTGTCCCCACGGTGACATACGGGAGGTGACAGATCAGTTCAGCCTTGGTGAAAGTGATTGGTCGCTTTCTAATGACAGAGTAGAAGCCTCAGGAGGACCACGCTGCTTCCCTTGCTCTTTATTTTTCCATGGGCAGAGAACAAAATGACATCAATCAATTATTAATTACAAAGCTCTTTTTACGTGTGGGATGGTAAATTATTGTGCTCTGCTAACAATAGTTAATTTGTTTCTGAGCAAGACTTCTGAAAGATTTGAGTGATTTTCTTCGTGTTATATAGCAAGATTGGAGAGATTAATTGTCCAGATGTTTCCTTGGGTTTTGTTCTCTCTTTCTCACATAATAAAAATCTTTCAGCACATTTTTTTTCCCCACAGTCCATCTGTTTCACTTTGCTGGAGACATGAAACAGCACTACACGTGTGTTACAATCATTCTAAAGAGTAAATCTTCATCCTTTCCTTTTACAAATAAGGTGCAAGGCTCCATTTTTATTTGTTAGGTAATGTCTTGATACATTGCCCTTTGCCCTCCAACACTAGCTCTGGTTCACTAATACCTTCACCTCTGCTTCTAATGTCAGGGGCTAAAACATTCAAATCCCAAGTCAGACCATCAAGCATTTCTCTCTCACAACAGAAACTCAGGGGAAACACAGCAGAGCAAATCCTTAGCAGTTATCTCCTACTGAAATGCATCACAGCTCTTTTAGAATGGTTTAGAACTTCTCCATCTCAGAGTGTCATGAGTGCGGTGAATCGCAGGATGTTAGAGGTTGGTGGGGAGACCTCCAGAGATCATCGAGCCCAAACCTCCTGCCAAAAGTATTGTGACAGTGTGCATTTACATTTCTGCATGTATGACAAGAGGTGTTTGGTAACCTGAGCTGGTGAAAATACTGCTTAAAATCTAAGATGCATCAATAGCCACTTCCTAGATTGCCACTACAGAGTGACTGCCCTGAAATCCAGCTTCTAAGGAAGCTTTTGGCGGCAGCCAGAGAAAATCAGTAGCTTTAAAGCTTGGTTTCCAAACTGTTTTAAGAAAAAGGTGATTTAGATCAATCAAGCAATTCCACTCAAGGCCATAGCCAGTCTATTCCAGGATGAAGCACCGATGTGTTCTAGTGGCTCCTTGGTTTTCCAGCTGCTGCTGGCAGAAACCTGGAGTCTGAAGACTACTTATAAGAGGCATCAGGAAATGTCATAAAGGAAAGCAAATCCATCTATGCTGTGCATATCTGAGACATTCCCAAAGGCTTTGCATACCCACTAGAAAACATTCAGAATCCAAAGGAGATAAACTAAAGCTGTTGAAAACCATTACTAATGACATCATTTTCTGGTAATCTAGTGGTAGGCAGCTCTCAGGAAGTGAGAAAGCTGTCAGAAAGGCACTGGTTTTCCTGGAAAGACATGGGAGGAGTATAAGGAACAAGACAGGAGAAGGGCTACAAAAATCTGCTTCTTCCTTCAAAGCACAGAACTCCTCACAGAATCAACCAGCTTGGAAGAGACCTCCAAGATTATTCAGTCCAACCTGTTGCCCAGCCCTGTCCAATCAACTAGACCATGGCACTAAGTGCCCCATCCAGGCTTTTCTTGAACGCCTCCAGGGATGGTGACTCCACCACCTCCCTGGGAAGCCCATTGACATTCCAATGTCAACTGCTCACTCTGTGAAGAACTTCCTCCTAACATCCAGCCTAGACCTCCCCTGGCACAACTTCAGGCTGTGTCCCCTTGTTCTGTTGCTGGTTACCTGGGAGAATAGATCAACCCCACCTGGCTACAGACTCCCTTCAGGTAGCTGTAAATAGCAATGAGGTCACCCCTCAATCTCCTCTTCTGCAGGCTGCACACCCCCAGCTCCCTCAGCCTCTCCTCACAGGGCTGTGCTCCAGGCCCCTAAGCAGCTTCATCGCCCTTCCCTGGACATGTTCTAGTATCTTAACATCTCTCTTGAATTGAGCAGCCCAGAACTGGACACAGCACTCAAGGTGTGGCCTGACCAGTGCTGAGTACAGGGCAAGAATAACCTCCCTTGTCCTGCTGGCCACACTGTTCCTGATACAGGCCAGGATGCCATTGGCCTTCTTGGCGACCTGGGCACACTGCTGGCTCATCTTCAGCCTACTATCCACCAGTACCCCCAGGTCCCTTTCCTCCTGGCTGCTCTTCAGCCACTCTGTCCCCAGCCTGTAGCATTGCTTGAGTCNACCTGGGCACACTGCTGGCTCATCTTCAGCCTACTATCCACCAGTACCCCCAGGTCCCTTTCCTCCTGGCTGCTCTTCAGCCACTCTGTCCCCAGCCTGTAGCGTTGCTTGGGGTTGTTGTGGCCAAAAGTGCAGAACCCTGTTTGTCATCTGCAAAACTTACTGTTGCTGGACTCAATCCCCTACTCCAGATCATCAGTAGAGATATTGAACAGGACTGGGCCCAGCACTGATCCCTGGGGCACACCACTAGTGGCAGCTACCAACTGGATGTAGCACCATTCACCATCAGTCTCAGCTAGCAGTTATCTCTGGCAGCATGTGCTGCAATCAAACAATGTCCATTTGCAACAGAAAGAACCAATGAAGAGTATTATTTTCCTGATGAAGGCATTTGGAATGACAAATGTCAGCTGATAACATCTGTACTGCTTCCAGACTTCCTAGACCAGCACAAACATTTTCACTTGTGCATAGTGAAACAAGTTCAATCTTTGTATGCTGTTATAGGACTAACACTATACAAATGCTGAAAGCTGGATCTTGCCATCTCTGTAAGCTCACTCTGGCTTTTGGTGTCTCTGAAGGGATGCTGTACTGCTAGCCTTTTAATGATGCTTGCTAAACATTTAGCAACATCTATTATACATGCTGGGTGCCATATGCAGAGCTAGGAGAGGCGATTTTTTTACAGTACCTCACCATATGGTATCCCTGTGAATGTGTCCTGACAAAAGTAACCTATTGAACCCAAAAGACTCTGCTGCTGCCATATTAAGTTACCTGCCTTCCTCTTCTCCCATTCACTTGCACCAGGACTAAAGCCTCTCTCACAGTGCGGCCACCATGTTCCCCAGCTGCTTGTACCACAAGGATTTAACAGGCTTACATTATTCTGCTTGCATTTGGATTGCAGTGTGAACAGAGAAAGGAACAAAATGTGTGGGTTAGTGCCTAAAAGATCAAGCTAAACCACTGAACCCTCGACAGCTCTCTCACCTGCCTCCGCAACAAGGGAACTGCAAGCTCCTGCCTGGGTCAGAGTAAATCATTAGAATTTAATCACCACTGCATTTGCCCATCTCCTTTTGTCTGTGGAGCATCTGATTCTACTGAAGAGGCACAGTGAGGTGCTGCATCTGGCCCGAGATCATGGCAAATGAGGAGAGGAGCAAACAAAGGACCTCTTCATATATCAGCCGTCTGTAAAGCAGGGAACCTGCTCCACCTACAGCTCCATGGAAAGCACCTGTTTTATGGACAGTCTCTAACCAAGGCTCAGTTCCTGTCTTCTGGCCCCACATTCTCCTTTCCATTGTAACAGTTTGTCACCTTTAGGGGCTTTGTATTGGCCAAGGAACCACCACTGTGGCTAGGCTGGATCTGCAGATGGTTCTTGGGGACCATATGCCAACATTGACTGGAATAGCTGGCTCCTATCAAACAGACTGTTTAATAGCCACAGTTGGCACTTGGTTCAGTAGAGGCCTTAACTTCAAGGTCCCTTTTTCACCAGTGGCAGATGTGCACAAAACATGCAAGACCAAAGCTGTGTTTCTTGAGTTTCTGTTGAAGCAGTCCACAAGGTCTACTACTCAATAAATGGCAGTGCTCTCACCTAAGGCTTACTGCCCTGGGAAGGCAGGCTAAACCAGAACAGATTCATAATGGCTCAGGACATTAATAAACACACCCAGTGTGTATTCTTTCTTCCCTGTTTTTTTCCTGCTAGCTTTCATAAAGGCTGTCACAAATCCCTTGAGAGTAGGCTTATTAAGAGTTTTATCAACAAACCTGAAGAAGACAAAATAAAATCCATCAGACTGCAGCCTCTTCTAATTCATGAGAAAAAGCTTAAACTAAAAAGATATGAAAATGTTCGGGTATTCAGATGACTTCATTCTGTATCCTACTGATACAGATACATTACTGATACATTAACAAAGTGATCTAACAGTTCTAGCATTGCTGTTTCTAGTGTTTTGGGTTGTGGGGTTTTTTTTCTGTCACACCATGTTCAGTTCCAAGCTCTTAAACATTTCCCTTATTGAACATTTATTTATTTATAAAGATCCAAGGGAGGTAGCACCTCTGCTATGCCAAGAGGTTGAGGCATTTGGGCTTGCTCAGCTTGGAGAAGACTACAGGGGACCCTTAGAGCTGCCCTTCCAATAGCTGAAGGAATCCTACAGGAAAGTTGCAGAAGGAATTTTTCATAAAGGTGTCTAGAGACAGGACAAGGGGGAATGGTCTGAAGCTGAGGGAGAGCAGGGTTAGACTGGATCTGAAGAAGCAGTTCTTCAATGTGAGGGTAGCAAGACTCTGGAATAGACTGTGCAGGGAACCTGTGGCTTTCTCCTGCCTGGAGGTGCTGAAGGCCAGGTTGGGTAAGTCCTTGAGCAGCTGAGTCTTGCTGAGAGGTGTCCCTGCCCATGGCGGCGATGTTGGAGGAGATGATCTCCAAGGGCCCTTCTAACTGAGGTCATTTTATGATATTGTGCATTGAAGGCAAAGAATAGCAACGTGACCTTTTTTTTTTTTCTAAGAGATACAGATTTTTTTAGGCAAAAATGTCTTTCTGGGATAAAGTCACAGGGAGTTATCAGATCCCATAGAAAGGCCGCTGAATCCAACCACTTGATTGCCACTGAATTCCATGAAGCAAGAGACCAGAGAAAGAAGTCCCCAGAAAGAATGCAGTGTGCTGGAGTATTGCTTTGTATCTTAAAAGAAAAAGAACCAAAAGCAACACAATCAGGAGGCAAAACCTTTGAAGTCATTCCTCCTGCCTGTGTGGGTACGCAGATGAGAGAACCAAATAAACATCATGTGGAAGGTGACAGCAAAGGTTAACCTGAAGCTGTGACCTTTAAGTGTCTGTCCCAATATAAAAGAACTCTTAAGTGTCTATATTCATGGTGGACAAAGTGACGCAGCCAAAAGCAGCAGAAATGCTGGGAACCACCTGATCAAAGATCCCTTTTGCTGAAGCAGCAGAAGCAGCAGTGGGAATTTCTGCCACTTAAATTCTACCACATGGATGCAGACGAAGTCTCACACTAGGAATGAATCAGGGTACGCATGGGAAACAGAGAGGCTGCTGATAAAGGGGAAAAAATGCTGAGGCACTGCTGTTTTAGGCAGAGCACTGACAGCAGAATTGTTCCTGGGAAGCTGGGTTGCTGGTTTTGCTATCTTTATCCCGAGCAAACAGGAACTGACTGTGCTGTGTATTTAGGGCAACAGCTCCATGATCCATGCAGGGTGAGTGATGCACTACAGCTCCTGTGCTGGTTCCTCTTTTCACACCAGTAACAGGGGTAATGGGAGAAGTGCTCGCTGAGTGCTCACAGATAATTATTGCTTTCCCCACTCTCCGCTGACAGCACACAATGACTGCTCAATTTATGCCAGTGATGCTGCACTTTGTGGCAATGCTCACACACAACCTAAAACAATGCTGAAAACTGTTAGGGATTCTGCAGCTAGCATCCAGGACATGCACTCTGCTTCCTTCAACACTGTCTGCTTTGTTAATGCAATTCAACAGTGGGAAACAAGCTGGCAAGAAAGTTTGGTGCACAGTAGAAACTAATGAACAGGTTATTGTATTTATTTTGAGCTGCCCCTGTGCTGCAGTGGTGTGTTCAGAGAATCTCCTCTACGTTCCTTAGTGGAGTAGTCAGTCTTGTTGCATGACTAAACTCAAGGTGGGGCTTTCTATCTTGCCTGGGTCAAGAATTCCAGGTTTTCTCATCCAGCTTTAATGTAGATGCCATGGATAAAAGAAAATGAAAGAGAAAATGGACATTGCCTTAAAAAATGCACTAGAAAGCATGAGTATGGATTAAAGCCCAGGGAACAAGAACAATTTGTCTGTTTGCAGCATTCACCAGCAGGTAGCTGATGCTTCGCACTGGAGAGAAAAGCCAGGAACACACTCAAGTAACTGGATGCTGGTTTGATGTAGTGCTCAGCACTAGTCAGTTTTCCCATTCTCTGGGCATTTTCTAGCCAAAGAGGAACTCCATCCACATCTTTGACACACTGCACCTGAGGAATTTGTGATCACAATGAAAATGGACCTATAGATTCTCCCAGCCAGACTCAGAGGACATCCCCAGAGTCCTCCTTGCCAGGATTATGAAGCTTAACCAAAGCTCCACTACAGAGACAAAGACTCAAACGTTTCTCACTGCATTACTATTGGGTCCCAAATTTCTGCTACCTTCAAAAAGGTGACTTAGAATGGACAAGAAGGCAAAACTCTTTTTCACTAGCCAAGACTCCAGGCCTGTGAAGTCTTGAGCCCCAACTATGAGACTTGCTCAGTCCCCAAGTTACTTTTCACAAACTTTTCACTTGTCTTTTTCTCCTGTGAAATCCTGTTGCAAACTCCACTGCAATTTACCAACCACTAGACTCTGCTCCAAGGGGATTCTAAACAAGGAGAGAATCATAGAACTGCCTGTTTGGGAAAGACCTTAACATCATTGAGTCCAACTATAACCTAACATTTCCCTGTACACGGGTGTCAGACCATGTCCCTAAGCATGTCAGCAAAGGTTTTTTAAACACCTCAGGGGATGATGACTCCAGCCTGTTCCAGAGCTCAGTGACCCTTCTGGTGAAGACTTTCTTCCTAACACCCAGTCTAAACCTCCCCTGGTGCAACTGAAGGCCATTTCCCCTCATTCTACCACTTGATATCAAGGAGAAGAGACCAATCTCCACCTCACTCCAACCTCCTTTCAGGGAGTTGTGAAGAGCAATGAGGTCTCCTCCCAGCCTCAAACAGCTGAAATTAAAACAACTTTAACTAATTTCTCCTACATCTATCTCCTGCCCATCATCCCCCTTGTTCTAGATAGCTAAAAATACTAATTTGGCCTGGATTTGGGTAGTGTGAACCTCAGCTTGATGTCTGGAACTGCTTCCTACCTGTTGATTTTCAAATTCAGCTTGACGCCATGCAAGTAGCTGAAGAGTGAGCATGGCAGCATTCCTGGCTCTATAAAAAAAATAGCTGTACAGAAGAAAGGGAAAAAGGCTCACAGGGAGTTTTCAGCTGGATCATAGCAGAGATGAAACTCACCACATTAATCCTCATGTAAGACTGAGGGAAGAGAAAGGCTGCAGAGTCAAAAGAGGGTGAGTGTGCTCCTTACAACAACCACATGCTCTTAACCCCACATCAATCCCTTTGGATCTGCACCATTGGGATGTTTTCTAATTGACACTATTGCACAGCTGGACAGGAGATTAAAACCTCTAAAATAGTTTTAAATAGCAAGGACAATGCTTGGTAAGAAAAGAGGTATTTAAAGCATAGATAGAAGAGAGAAATACATCTTAAAAACTAAAAATCTCTGATGTAGCTTCCAGTGCTCCAGCCCCTGATCATCTTCATGGCCTTCCTCTGGATCCTCTCCATCAGGTCCATGTCCTTCATGTGTTGAGGACTCCAGAGCTGGACACAGTACTGCAGGTGAGGTCTGCCCAGAGCACAGCAGAGGGGCAGAATCCCCTGTCTCCATTTCTGGCCACTCTGCTTTTAATGTAGCCCAGGGTGCCATCAGCCTTCTGGCTGCAAGTGCCCATTGCTGGCTCATGTCCAGCATCTCACCCACCAGCACCCCAAGTCCTTCTCTGCAGAGCTGCTCTCAATCTCATCATCCTCCAGCCTGGATTGCTATCTAGGATTGCCCCAACCTAGGTGCAGGACCTTACACTTGGCCTTACTGAACTTCATGAGATTCTCCTCAGCCCACTCTTCCAGCCTGTCCAGGTCCCTCTGGATAGCACCCATCCTGTCCTTCAATCTAGTCTTATCAGCCACACCACTCAGCTTGGTATCATTTGCAAACTTGCTGAGGGTGCCTCAGTCTCAGTGTCTGTATTATTGATGAAGAGACTGAACAGCACTGGTCCCAGTACAGATCCTTGAGGGACACCATTTGCACCCATCTCCATCTGGACATCAAGCTGCTGATCCTCTGGATGTGATCATCAAACCAATTCCTCGATCAGCAAACAGACCTCAGAAAAATAACATTTAAAGCCAGTGAAGTATCCTACACTAGCAAGAAGAGCAGTCTGAATTCCTTGTTTTAGTCAAGATCTATAAAGTTGAAAAAGCCACTGGCAGTGGTATCAGGTCCAGCACTGACAGGGGATTTGGCTTTTCTTAGTAGCTATGCCAGAGGTACTTGGAAAAGAAATTTCTCAGAGGCATCAGAAATCTTACCAACAGTCACTGGCTTAGCTTGCAGAAGCCCATCACTAAGAGAAGGCTTAAAGAGCTTGATTTGTGAATTAATGGATTAGGGAGACAAGACCTTTGCTTGTGGATTTCACGGCTGATCTATGCACTTGCAGTCCTTTTGGGCTGCTTCGCTGCCAGAAGTTTGGACCCACAACTGCTCTGTGCCTTCCTGCACCAACCTCTGCACAAGCAGCGGAAGCATGCACAACATGCAAGGGAGGCAGAAGCTTGGAAACCACCAGCAAGCCCTTACTCTTCACTGGAGCAGTCCTCACAGAAGAGCAGAGAAGGTCTGTCAGATGGGCAGGAAGCGTGGGTGCTGTTACGCAGCCCTGTTTCTCTGCTCCACTCAGGCATGCTACAAATTGCTGCCTTTCACTCACCTAAGGAGGTAACCAAGCCCAGCTGTGAAACATTCACAACGGAAAGCAAGCTTGGTTTTTTTTTGTCAGTAGCATGATACAGTCAGCTTCATTCCAAAGGAGTGAAAGCACTGAAAAATCAAGATGCTGTTGTGATGTAACTTAGAATCATAGAATCAACCAGGTTGGAAGAGACCTCCAAGATCATCCAGTCCAACCTAGCACCCAGCCCTATCCTGTCAACTAGACCATGGCACTAAGTGCCTCATAGAGGCTTTTCTTCCACATCTCCAGGGAAGGCAACTCCACCACCTCCCTGGGCAGCCCATTCCAATGGCAAATCACTCTCTCTGCGAGGAAGTTCCTTGTAACATCCAGCCTAGACCTCCCCTGGCACAACTTGAGACTATGAAATTAACATAGATCTTAAATAGATCACAAACTGAAAGCAGACTTAAAACAAACTGTTGACATAGCACCTCCCTTAAAGTTTTGTAGGTAAAACAGCTGTCAAAAATTATTCCTTCTATCCAAGCATGTGGCATGAGAACATCTCCTTTCTGTTCTGCAGCACACTTCCTGAAGAATGTGACACATGATTCTGCAAACTACTCTGTGTTCAGAAGTCCTATGGATGGTGGATATGTTTTTACAGGCTTTCAGAGGCCCTGAGGACACCCTCATACACCATTATAGACCTGACACAGCTCTTCTGCCTCAGCCAATTCAGCTGCAGGTCTGAAAGGAAAGAAAACTACCACATGGGTGAGCCTTGGCTCAAAGTAATTAGTGAACAGATGCTAAACTGGCAACCTCAATCCTGAACACTTCCAGCAGTGAGAATTCAGAGCTTTCAAAATGCTCAATTTGCTCATTATGAGTTGTTTTGATCTCACAGTTATGAGACGGTCTTCTAATTTCTCTGGGTTCTCTGTGAGCAGTTCAAGAAGCACCTCAGGGAACTGCTTGAGAGAGTCCAGCAGAGAGCCACAAAACTGCTGAAGGCAGCGGAACGTCTCCCTGTGATGAAGAGTCCCGGGGAGCTGGGACTCTAGCTTGCAGCAGAGGAGCCTGAGGGCTGCCCTCATTCATGTGGATAAAGATGTGCAGGGCAGTGTTGGGAGGATGGAGCCAGGCTCTATTCAGGGATGTCCAATGACAGGACAAGGGGCAACAGGGGCAAGTTGGAGCAGAGGAGGTGGCACAGGAACAGAAGAAAAAACGTTTTTCCTGTGAGTGTGCCAGACCCCTGGAGCAGGCTGCCCAGAGAGGCTGTGGAGTCTCCTTCTCTGGAAAATTCCAAAACCTACCTGGTTGTGTTCCTGTGTGACCTGCTCTGAGTGATCCTGCTCTGGCAGGAGGGTTGGAGTGGATGATCTCTGGAGGTCCCTTCCAACCCCTAACATCCTGTGATTAAATGAAAACTACATATGAGGCAGTGATTGGTGAGCAGACACTAAGCTGCAAATTCCAATCTGAACAGATCCATCAGTGAGAACTGGGAGAACAAAAATGTGTGTCCTGAAACAATGCCAGATCAGGCTAGGTATAAGCTGGCATGAAAGGAGTTGTCCAATGTGTAAAAGTGCTTTCTCTAAGGATCAAAGTTGATAATTATCAGTTGGACACAAACCCAGTATAGCCCTTGAGTGCAGTGTGAAAATCATCTGTATTTGCAAGGACCTTGGTCACACAGCTCCAGTGTTTTAACAGAACAGTTCTTCCTCAGGACTGCAGGTGTTGAAGCAAAACTGCATCTCAGAGTTTGTAAGCTAAGAATGTAAACAGCAGCCTGCTTCTAGTCTCCTGGCTCACAGTAAGTTATAGTATTACAAATCCCCAACTTACCTAATGGCTTCAATAGATTTGTGTCTTGGTTGAATCAGCAGGACTACCATCCCTGCCTCACTAAAGGCCCTGTTTGAAGGACTCCTGGCACACATTTCTTTAGCAACAGGCATTTCATTTTGGCAAAGACTCAACCTTAAAAAAGAAATTGTAGCTTTCCAAGACCTGGGTATTTTTACAGAGCACAAAAATCAAATTCACAGCTCTGCAATATACAAATTCATTTTTCCTCTTAGAAAAGTGCTGCTCCAAACTGTTGCACCATGTCCCAGGTTTGGCTTCAGTTGTCTGCGGTTTGCATCCCTGGGCTCATGATAATTTTACTGCGTTTGGTGAAGGCCAACTCTGAGCTGTTTCCTTTGGTCAGCTGGCTGTGCTGGCCAATAAATCTCTCTCCTCGTACCAGCAGGACAGCTGTCAGTTAGAGGTTTGGCCTGTTTCATACTCTGCTTCACTACCCAAAATCCCAGAAAAGATGGAGAGACAAGCCCATAAATCATGCGAAGAAAGCAAACATTTGTATGATAGTAGGAGCCCAACACCACCACTGAACTTCAGAATCTGGCAGTCTTTGCATCACAACAGAATTTTCCAAGGCCATAAATATTCACACTGGACTGAAACTTGGCATGAAGCAATGCCATTTGATTGATCCACACTGCAGCCTAAACTCTGCTTCTCATTCAGAGGCAGTGATCTTATACAGCACTCTATTCATAACAGATTTGCAAGGTTTGTGCCACTGCTACAGCAACCTCCAGTGATGGGTTCAAAACAGAGCTCTGGGGAAAGGGCCACTTGCATTTGTGTAAGGAAAACTGCTGAGATTAGCAGCAAGGTTTGCAGTTACCTTTCTCCTCTTTACAGGAAAAAAAAACAACACAACAAAACAAACAACCAACAACAAAACCAACCAAACAAACACACAAAAAAAACCCCACAAAACCCAGCCCCAAATCAAACAAACCCTGTCACAGAATCATAGAATGGTATGGGGATTGGAAGGGATCTCCAGAGATAGAATAGAATAGAATCAGCTAGGTTGGAAAAGACCTCCAAGATCATCCAGTCCAACCTATCACCCAGCCCTATCCAGTCAACTAGACCACGGCACTAAATGCCTCATCCAGGCTTTGCTTGAACACCTCCAGGGACGGTGACTCCACCACCTCCCTGGGCAGCCCATTCCACCCCAACCTCCTGCCAGAGCAGAAGCACCCAGGGCAGGAACACAAGAACTCATCCAGGTAGGTTTGGAACATCTCCAGAGAAAGAGACTCCACATCCTCTCTGGGAAGCCTGCTCCAGGGCTCTGTTACCCTCACAGGCAAAAAGCTTTCCCTTCTGTTCCCTTGAAACCTCCTCCGAGAAGGTGTCAGACACTCCTCCCAATGTGGTGTCCTCAGCAAACTTGCTGACAGTGCCCTTTGTGCCCTCATCCAGACCCTCGATGAATATATTGAATAGTACTGGTCCCAGTACCAACCCCTGAGGGTCTCCACTTGATACAGGGTGTGATGGTTTGGGCTCCAACCAGACTTCATCCCATTGGCCATAACTTTCTGGCTTCTTTCCTTCAACCAGTTCATATCCACTTCACTGACTGATCGTCCAGACCACACTGCCTCACTTTACCTGAGAAACACCTTCTCTTGTGGGAAGAGGATCCTAAAGCCTCAGGGGCACAGGACTGGTTAGATCTGTAATATCACCAATCACATTCTGCCCATGTCAGCACACTTCTCAGGCCTCTAAATCATGCTATCATCTTTGTTAAGAATAACCATCCTTAAGAAGATTCCTTGGTCTGGCTCCACAGGTCACCTCCATGCACACTGACTGGATGTAAAGGGAACTGCAGCTAAGGCAATGGACCACTGAGCTTCAAATCCACTCCCTCTGTGTGACAGGTAAGGCAAAGCTGGAAAAAGGGAATGAAATGCCAGGTGTGAAACATTCTTCCTCCTAGAATTTCATGTCTCCCTGGAATGTCAGGAGAATGCATCAGAAACACTCCCAGAAGCACTCACAGTCAGCTAAGGGCTGACAACCTCATTGCACCAATTTGGTTCAGAAGCAAAGAAGCAAGTCCAAGATCCAGCCCACTTAGCAGGAAGCCAAAGGGTAGCTACAACAAAGGTCTCTACACAGTGGGAACTAAATGGTGACATTTAACCTGTGGGGCTGTGGTGTACCTGCAAGCAAGCAGAAATTCTGAAAGGAAGAATCTAAAAGCCCTACTGAGTTAGTCTGAGCAAAGGTTTTGCTTGACAAACTGAGAACAAACTCTGTGATTTTCATGAAACGAGCACTTCCCGGCTGCAACTGCTGGAGAGTAACTCCTTCCTGAACAAGGAGTGAGGAAAAGGCAGGATCAGCTGAAGATGAACACACCAGCTCACTTTTGTTTATCGTTCCAATTGACAAGGAGGGGGAGGGGAGGTAAAAAGCCTCATCATGATAATCCTCTCTTTATTGAAGCAGTCGGTCACAGCATCCCCTGACCTCAGCCCTGAGATTCTCATTTCCAACAAAAGCACCAGGAAAGCACTGAGAGAAATTTGCAGCTCTCTCAGGGTAGGTGGAAGAGATAAACCTACCAAGCTTTCATCTGCAAAATCTCCTCTTCTAATCTCCTTCAGGTCATGAAAGAGATGAGCTTAGTGGCTTCAATCAAATGTTCTTAGCAATGAGGTATCACCCTAAAAGGCACAGACCAAGAACCAAAACATCAACGTTTGTGACAGAACAACCCAAACATTTTAATCAAGTTATCTGGGGAAACTCAGTGATTCAGTATCCCACTCCGTGCTTCTGACAGTAGTTTAGGATGCAGAGATACCTTTGGCAGCTGCAGATGTACTGATGAAGGTGAGCTCAGCCCCAGGAGTCACTTTGTACCTCCATGGGCTCCAGCCCACATTTCTAATTCAGAAGCTTGCCAACAGAAAGTCACAGAGCTCTGACTGGCATTTCAGGCAGCAACTGTTCCACAGTGACTGCACAGATGGCACCCCACAACATCGTGTAACTAAGCATCCCCTGCAACATTAGTCACAACTTCTTAGGCACAGGATTTCGACTGTTTGAGCAGAAATGAGCTCAGGGCACAGGGTGTCTTCTAATGCTGGAAGAGGCAATTTTTTTTCAAGTCAACAGAATTTTTTTCTTGCCTGCTGTTACTCAGTGAAAACTACTGACAAGAATAAGAATCCCTCTGGACAATTTCTCAGGAAAGGGTGATAGCAGAAGAGGCTTCTTTTTAATTCTGGCAGAAGAAAATTAATGTCTGTTTATCTCAGTTAACAAATGGAGTCAAACAGCAACAGAAGCTCCTCTTTTTTTTTTTCCTCTCTTCCCTCCCCCCCCTGTATTCTAACTCTAAATCAAAATGAATGCTAATGTCATAATGCTACATCAAACACTGTGATGAATTTACACTGGCAAAGGCTTGGTTGGCTGATGACAGCACTCCCCAAGTGAATAAGTGCACAGTGCATTGTCCCTTCTAGAGCTCAACTTCAAAGCCCTTGAAAATCTCCTTTGAGTTTTGAACCTTCCAGATCAAAGCCTTGGAGTTCATTTATACTTCTAGGATCAGATGAAGGCAGGCAGTAGGACAGACGTGATTTAAAGGATAAATCACTTCAGAACAATGCCTGTGGAAGTTTTCTACGGCATTATGTTTGAAACTAGGTTTAGAAAGTAATGCCACACAGGCACAGATTCTGTTTCAGGAAAACTGAGGCAAACCAGCATTATTTTGGTGTATCTGTAACTTTCCCAGTGGAATTTGCCTTTCTATTTTGCGAGTTTGCTTACAAAACAATTCCCCAATGTCTCGATGGTTCACACCAGGAGCAGTTGCACATATGTTGGGATTTCATGTATCTCTGTTTGCTGCATTAGGAAAAAAAATGAAAGATTCCAGTGTTAAAAAAAAATACTCACACAAGACTCTAAAAGAAAGTAAGTCTCCCCCATCAAACAAACAAACAAAGGCCCGCGGCTTTATGTGCATGCAAGCCAGATGAAAGCAGGCCTGGTCCAATCCTCCTCCACAGAGATGGCTGAAAAGGACAAAGCTAAGCCCTACAGCCGCTCTGTTCTCACTGAGCAATGAAATCATGAGTTCAGATAGAGGATATTCATTCCAATATTTATAGACTCTGCCAGTGTAGTAACACACAGGGAAGCAATCATCAACCCAGCATGCTATGCAGACTCCAAAGCACGTAAGATGGCTGATGAAAAGCAGTGGTCTAGGACCTTCATTACCTCTCCTGATTTACCACATAAAAGACTCAAGCCTGTGGCAGCTGTAGGCCACGGTCTTGAGGTAAGACACCCTGCAGCCTCAGTGCAGTTCTAAATGACCTGGTATTAGGAAGCCTGTAGCAGATCTGAGAAGTGCAGTCACAGCAGCAGTCACAGCCCATGCTTTCCTCCTCTCTAACACGCGCTGTGAACATCTGCAGAGCTTATGCAAAACCAGACCACACCTGCTCCTCTGTTCCTGCAGTGCATCAGCTGCCTCTGCACCTTCAGAAAGCAATCTCTGCCAGTCAGCACAGGAGCAGCAGCTGACTCATCTAGCTACAACTCTGAATTTGTTCAGTCTTCCAAAGCCTGGGATTCAGGACAGCTCTGAAAAATCCTGTTCCTCGACAGCATGGAATATGGAGAAAGACAAGGAGAAGAAAGAGCAAAGAGCCATCTCCACAGCTGCCTGCTTGTACTTCCTTGCAGGCAATCCATACACTCCTGCCTCTGGACAGCAGCTAAGTGTTAGTTAAAATATTTTCCTAACAAATGTTTAGATCTTACCCAATTGCTTTCCATGAAAATCGTGTCATGACCATTCAAATGTTTTAATTTGAAGCCATCTAGACAGGGATAACTAAATCTGTATAAGCAAGCATTGGGTCAGAGTTCAATACATTTTAAAAAATAAATTATTCATGACTACTTGATTGCTAAATACTCCATGAAAAATGGCAATATAAATTCTGTGCTGGATCAGAAAAGAATAGAGCCTCAAAGCCCTATGTTGTCTATTCCATGATTTAAGGCATATAATATCCTATTGCAGAAAGGAGTGGAAAACATGATGGAGCTGGGGTTGTTCAGCTTGGAGAAGAGAAGACTCTGTGGGGACCTACAAGATGCTGTCCAATAGCTGAAGGGATCCTACAGGAAGGCTGCAGAGGGACTTTTCCTGAGGGTGTCCAGAGACAGGACAAGGGGGAATGGTTTGAAGCTGAGGGAAAGCAGGGTTAGACTGGAGCTTAGTTCTTCAGTGTAAGGGTGATGAGACTCTGGAATAGGTTGCCCAAGGAGGTTGTGGCTGCCTCCTGTCTGAGGGGTGTTTAAGGCCAGGTTGGACGAGGTCTTGAACATCCAAGTCCAAATGAGAGGTGTCCCTGTCCATGGTGTGGAGGTTGGAGCAGATGAGCTCTGAGGTTACTTCCAACCTTAGCCATTCTAGGATTCTATGACATAAATAATTCACAAGCAATATCACTGAAGAAACAAAACCAAACTAATCGAACCCAAAACCTCCTCTAAGGAATCTGGTTTGGGGCAGGAAAGCTCCACCCTGACTGAATATCTGGCAGTTAGAGTCACCTGCAGGTCATTCAGAAGAAGGAGAAAGAAGGGACAGTGCAGCTGTACCTATGCAGGGGCCTTTACTGCTCAGAAGATCAAGAGAATCAAGGCTGAAACTTAAGCACAAGCTGAAGTCAAAGATTAATTTCTAACTTTGATAATAACAATGACTCAGAAGGTTACCAGACACCTCTGTGTGTCTCACTCTGTAAAATCAAGTGGCTTAATCAAGTGATAAATCACAGAATCACAGATCTTTAGAGATTGGAAAGGACCTCCAGAGCTCATCCAGTCCAACCCCCCTGCCAGATCAGGATCACCTAGGGTAGTTCACACAGGAATGTATCTAGGTGGGTTTGGAATGTCTCGAGAGAAGGAGACTCCACAACCTCTCTGGGCAATCTGTTCCAGGGCTCTGTCATCCTCACTGTAAAGAAGTTTCTCCTACTGTTGTGGTGAAACCTTCTTTGTTCCAGCATGCATTCATTGCTTCTTGTCTTATTGCTGTGCACCACTGAAAAGAGACTGACCCCATCTAGTTGACACCTACCCCTCGGATATTTGTACACACTGATGAGGTCTCCTCTCAGTCTTTGGACAGTGGGCTTGGATTTCTTAACAACTAATCTACTGGAAATGCTGCAGGTTAAGCAGTCCAAAATAGATGGAGAGCTGCAGCTGCCCTACCCTTTCCTTCCTTTTACATGGACAAAGATGGAGAACAAGAGGTGTATTAAGTAGATGGTTATTGTTGTAGTAGGCCTAACTATGTCAAAATAGGCTTATCCATATCCTAGCTTGCCCAGATGTGTTTTTCTGCTCTCCCCCTTTCTGCTGTGGGGAGAAGCCACCACAAGAAAGAGGACAAAGAACCTGGAGCCACTGAGTCTAAGGACTCTGGCTTGTCCAGACATGTTCCCCTGCTCTCCCTCCTACTGGGGAAAGCAATCATAGGAAAGGAAAATGAAAGCCCTAGCTTCACCTAACATGATCAAGCTTGGCAAAGTGCCATTCTGATTGGCTAATCTATGTTCAAAGGCCTATTAGAGGATGCATTGATAAAAAGGGATAAGCAGGTAGCATGGTGTGCACTGCTGCCTCCTTGCATCCTGAAGTGCCTGGAAACTCCACTGCCTCGAGTTTACCAGGAACAGGCTCTAAATGCTTGCATGTGATCAGCCTGCATAGCCAGAGTGACATTGTGCCAACACTGCACACTGCATTGCATCCTGCCTGTGCCTCTGCAAGCTTTCTGCTGAATCGGGAATCAAGAGGAACCAGGTCAGAGACTACGCTATAGACTCTTAGCTTCCTGACAAGAGCCTGGGAAACACCAAAGCCTCTAATAGCTTTGAGGCCACTGACAGCAACCCCTCCACGTGCTTTGGGTACTGTCTGATACTATTTAGTGAGTAAATACTTAAAGCCTCTTGTCATTCACTAACTGCCTTCTGCCATGAGCAGAAAGCAGCCTCCTGTGTCCATCTAGTGGATAAGTGGTGTAATTAACCACAAGCAGTGTACTGACCACAAGAACCTTCTCTGCCAGTATAATGTTTGCATTTGCCAGTTATTTATTGAAAGTGTTCTAGTTTTGCCTGTTCCCTGTGTGTATAAATATCCAAACCATGCATTTCAAACCCTGGCAATAAGTTTTCTGGTGAGATTTGATGTTAATAAACAATGTTCACAGTTATCAACAATCTTCACCTGGACAGCAAAATTAATACAGATTATTAATTTTGCATAATATACAGTAAAATCCTCTGCAGTAGGCAATACTCTATATGCTGAAAGGCACCAAAACTCCAGCAGCTGAATTCCCAAGCACAGAATCCCCATCCCACATACTTTGATTGGTAGAAATCTGTACATGGTTCACATTCCCTGCTTTTGTGTAGGGTTTGGTTGTTTGGGTTTTTTTTTCCTTTCTGGGTACATATAAAAACTCTTTGAAGAACTTCATGGATTATCTCTGTCCTTCTTTCCAGCCACTGACTTTTGAAAACTCTTTTTTTTTTTCTCTCATGCAATGACCTGAGGCAGCCTGAATGGTTGCAAAACAACTTTACTGAACAGTAACACAATCTCATACTTAATAAGGATGAACTCTCACCTCTCCTGTATATTGCCTCTGCTATTGAACCCATTTCAAGTGTTGATAACTAATTAGCTTAGCTAAACCAGTTTAGATGCTCAGCTTCAGATCAGCATGCAGACAGCTACAGCAGAAGTCCAAAGAGATAAAGCTGTGTAAATAACTAGCTCAGAGCAACCTGTCCCTGCAGGGAAGACAGAAGTCTGTCCCCAGTAATGAAGAATTTCCTGTGCCTCAGCCTTAGTGCTGTATGCTGCTGCTGCTGCTGCAGTTATGAGTTTCAAGAAGCCTTGAGATTTTAAACCAAATCCAACACAATGCCCATGAGGTAAAGGCCTCCCAAAGGCCTGTGGCTTCCTATACTTCATCTTTTACAGTCTGCTGATTGGTCAACTCCCAAAGTCCAGTGGCTTAGAAAAGTTTAGAGAGTAAGGAACAGCAGATCTTACAGAAAACTTGCTCTGGATGTTGAAAGTGATGAAGTGGTGTGAAACCCTCATCTCCTAAACAGCAGCTAAACACAGAGGAGATGCTTTAATTCCTTGCCTTCAAATCAGAAGAGCAACCCCAAGAAGACTAGGAACATGCAAACTCAACTCATGCTTCATTCAACATTTCAACAATTCTGATTCATAGATTTCAACAAAATCTGTGCCCAGGTATCACTCTGCAATAAATGCATCTTGCATAGAAACACACCAAGGAATCTCTTTTGACATATCTAAGACCTAGAGATTTTAAGGTAGAAGGGTGAGTAGAACAGAAAAAAACAACAACAAATGAACAAATGAACCCAACAAGAAAGCTTTGAAAGCTTTTTTAAAGTGACTTTTCCTTTCACCAAACAGACCATTGAGTGCTGAAAAATTAGATGAGGTCCATGGCTGACGGCAAACCAAGAAATATCATGCCAAAGAGCTCTGGGCAAATTATTGCAGATTCTTTGTAGGTCCAAACCCAAAAGCTGAAACCAGAAATGTGAATAAGATTCTGTCATCCTCCAGAGAAGCTCATCAAGAAACCAAAGATGCCTACATAGGGATGGCAAAGTAGATAGTGGTCTTGGATGAGCAAGTGGGGCAGTGATTTAAAATGTGACTGCATAAACAAAAATTAGATGGACAGAGTCCTGGAGGATTCAGGCTCCTGGCTAGGGCTTTGGAGTACAAAGCACTGTACACTTGTTCCGTTTTGATTATGACTTTCTCTAAGCCTTTGCTGTTGACCACAAATGGAGACAGAAGCTGGACAGGCCTTTGCTATTTAGAGTATTTCCACTGTTGTATTGACAGAGTGTTGCCCTGCATTTTTTCATTATCAGCTCATACACCTCCCTGGGAGGACAGTCACAGAATCACAGGATGAAAGGAGTTGGAAGAACCTTCTGGGCAACATCTAGTTCAACATCCCTAATAGAGCAGGTTCACCTAGAGCAGGCTGGACAGGATGGCATCTAGGCTGAATTGCTCCAGAGATGGAGACTGCACCAGATTTCTGGGCAGACTTTTCCAGTAATCTTGCCATGCCCAAAGTAAAGTTTCTCCTCAAGTTAAATGGAACTTCCTATATTCAAGTTTGTTCCACAGTTCTTGTTCCATCACTGGGCAACACTGAAAAAATCCTGGTCTCATCCTCCTGACGCTCACCCTGGAAGAACTGATCAACATTGGTAAGATCTCCCTTCAGCCTTCTCTAGGCTAAAGAGCCCCAAGTCCCTCAGCCTTCCTTCATAAGGGAGATGTTTCATTCCCTTCATCACCTTTTGCTGTATCCTCTCAAGCAGACTCCCTTTGACTTAGGGACATCAGAACTGTCCTGCCACATGGATTCATTTGTTGTTTTCTCTTACTGCTGCACCTGTTCCATGCCATTTAACACAGTTCTGTAGTGCCAGCCTATCTGAAGCTGTCAGCATCTGCTACACAAGTGATCTGCTTTCTTGTTTTGTGGGAAGAAATCTACATATTAGCACTATGATCCATACAACTACACCTGGAAAACATTTTCCAGCTGGCAAAGCCAATTAATTGTGGTAGGAACCGTCTGTGTGTAAGCATCAGTGCCACATGACATGCTGTAAGGCATCTGCAAAGCTTGCACAGGGCTCAGACAGGAGAAAAGATGAATGAGGGATGTGCACCCCTCAGAAACAGCAGCTGGGAGCCAGGTGGGACATTTTAGTGTCTCAGATGACAACTGATACTTACACTTGGGTAACCAAATCCCATCTCAAATGAAAGAACTGCAGAAGTTCAACATGCAAACGGCTTCCTTGTGTATCTATATGAATAGAACTGTAGCCAGACAATTAAAGAGCGCCTCCCTAACTGCTACCAATCTGAAATAAGCAGCCTGCTGAAACCCAGAGTGTTGGCATAGTCTTGCTGAGGCATCATTCTGACCCCAAAATAGATGTCTCTTTGCAGCATGTTTGCTAAGGTATTTTACATGGCATGAAATAAGTCACTACAGAACTCTGAAACTTGGATGCTTCCAGAAGCAGAAACAAAACATCTGTTAGTGAATTATTAACCAGCTCTGTGTGTGCAGTGACTGGGTTAATATCACAAAGACAAGGATAGATCTGACATGCTCCAGTTTCAAACACTTGCCTCCTCAAGTACAAGACTTTCATGTGGGCTTTGTAATGAGCATTGCTTATCTTTATAGCATCAATAGTGTTCCGTTTACCTCATGGACAAGTTAAGTCATGACCCCTGTCTGCTCCAGACTGTCAGTGGGAATGAGACCAGAAATATTAAATATCAAAAAAGTACAGCCCTGTGCATAAAACTCCTCATTTAACTCCGAGATAAAAAAAGACTGCACAGTTGCTGACATCAGCTGCTACTGAATCATGAGCACACAGCCAGGCCCTTTTGTGAGTTTTGTGCTGCACAGGCAACACAAGGAAAGAGGAAACTTTAGCAGTGGAGACTGACAATGAGAGTGCTCTGTGCAGCTTGTTCAGTGCAATAACACTGGTAACACACACATGTGTGTGGTGCTGTTTCATACACATGTACATACATTCAACACATGTGCACTCACGACTGTTTAACCCTGCCTGAGAAGAAACCCTAAATATGGACCTCTGAGAGCCATGCAAATGTGTCTGATTTTGTCCTGATTCACGTCTTCCATTTCTCTATCACTTTACACACTACCACTATTGTGACTTGTTCTGCCTGTACAGAAGCCCATCAGGGCTAATATCCATCAGGATATTAAAAAGCAGCCAATGGCTACTGCCTACAGCCTGAGCCACTCTGCAGTGCTGTTTGGGAAGCCACTCTGAACACATCCATTGATTCCTGGAGCCAGTGGCACTGGCAAGTGGGACAACGTTCACCCTCAGTCTGTGCTTACCAACAGAGAATCAGCTGAAGTATTATCAATGACTTACATAGGAAAAGAAGCAAGTTCTGCTACCATCTGAAAGAGGAAAATGTAGGATAAGGGGAAAGAGATAAAAAAGAAAACGAGGAAAATGTGCCATACCTGCAGAGGATGGGTTTGTGCTGCAGGACCATTGAGCACCACAGTTGGGTTCTGAGCAGTAAGAGACATTCGTAGTTGAACTGTTTCACTTTTTCAACACAACCTGCTACACAGCTTTGTAAAATGTTTCTGCTTCTCAGGTTAATACCTTACTGTTTGTTTCTAGATAGAAACAGAAGTTCCTGTGTAACCTGCTCCATGTGTACCTGCTTTAGCAGGGAGACTGGAGTTGATGATCTCCAGAGGTCTTCCAGACCCTACCAATCTGTGATTCTGTGCAAAGCAGACGGTCAAGAGCCAACCTCTTAAAAATCATCTTAAATGGCTGATGAATTGTGTGTGCACATCCACAGTTGTTTGGGTGTCACAGACAATTTCCCATACAGTAGAATAGTGGAATGATTTGTGTTGGAAGGCACCTCCAAAGGTCATTCAGTCTAACTCCTCCACAGTCAGCAGGACCATCCTCCACTAGAGCAGATTACTCATAGCCTTGTCCAGCCTTGCCTTGAACACCTCCAGGGATGGGGCTTCAGCTACCTCCCTGGGCAATCTGTTGCAGTGTTCCACCATCCTCATGGGGTGTGGACTTGTTTCTCACATCCTATCTAAACCTATTCTCTCATTTCAAACCGTTGCCCTCATCCTGTCACTGCAGGCCTTTGCACACAGTCCCTCTGCAGCCTTCTTGGAGGTCCCTTCAGGTACTGGAAGGCTGCTCTCAGGTCCTCCTGGATCCTTCTCTTCTTCAGGCTGAATAACCCCAGCTCCCTCAGCCTGTCCTTGTAGCAGAGGCACTCCAGCCCCTGATGATTTTGGTGGCTCTCCTCTGGACCTGCTCCATCAGCTCCTTGGAGGAAGTTGTGCTGAGGGCCCCAGAGCTGGGCACAGTGCTGCAGGTGAGTCACCTTGTGTGATTAATTCTGGTATAAGCACAACATTTAGTACTCTAAAACTCAAACATCTCAGCAAACAGCAGAACCTCTGCACAACTTTTTGTTTAGAGCTGCCTCTGTATGGATTATCTGCACTCTAACAAGGATTATATTTAAAACTGAAGCCTTTTCTTTCTTGTAGGGCAATTCATTTGAGTTTCTCTCCACCACCTGACTGCCAGTACTCAAGATAATTCTAGGAATTTAGTGTTTCTGATGTCTCCTTCCCAGCAGAGGAACTCAGGAGTAGGTTTGTAAATTATTGGTGAGGAGAGAGGAGAAAAGAAGGGAGAGAGAGGAAAGAGCAGACTGACAAAAACAGAGACAAAGAGAGAATGATCTCATCAACCGCATCTCCCTGGAAACCAATAGAACAGAATCAACCAGGTTGGAAGAGACCTCCAAGATCATCCAGTCCAACCTAGCACCCAGCCCTATCCAGTCAACTAGACCATGGCACTAAGTGCCTCATCCAGTCTTCTCTTGAACACCTCCAGGGACGGTGACTCCACCACCTCCCTGTGCAGCCCATTCCAATGCCAATCACTCTCTCTGTGAAGAACTTCCTCCTAACATCCAGCCTATATTTCCCCCAGCACTACTTATCATATATATAACTTATCATATATAAATCATATAAGTATGATCAGTACAGTTCAGCCATGACATGTAAGAGCTGGATCAGAGTAATGCTTGTCTCTGATTCCTTCACATGCCATGAATATAGAATATTGAAGTAAACAAAAACCTTACTGTAGGTTCTGGGAAAGCCAGGAAAGAAATGTTAGTGCCTAGACTACAGACAGGTGTGCTGCAGAGCACAGAATCAGCCCACTCTCACCTTGTAGACCCTATCTGTCAGCTCAAACACCAATGAAGATCAGCTCAGAGGATCAGAGGAACGCTGAGCTGAATGATCTTTGCAGAGATGAAGATCAAAGAGGAGTAAGGGACAAGCAAGGCTGGTGTGCACACTGTTTGATTCAGGTGTGTGACTTGGGATTATAACCCTTCCAAAGCACAACAATTCTATGTGGTGAAAAAGATTCTAAATGTGTATGGGGTTTGGTTTCAGTTCTGTTTGGTTTGTCTTGGTTTTTAAAACAAACAAAAACCCCAAGATAGTAGCCTAAAGTCCTAGAATGGCTCAAGATTGAAAGTACCTCAGAGCTCATCTACTCCAACCTTCCCACCACAGGCAGGGGCATCTCTTGACTACACTCAGCTGCTCAAGGCCTCATCCAACCTGGCCTTCAACACACCCAGGCAGGAGGCAGCCACAACCTCCCTGGGCAGCCTGTTCATGAGTCTTACCATCCTCCTACTTAAGAACTTCTTCCTCAGATCCAGTGTGACCCTGCTCTCCCCCAGTTTCAAACCATTCCCCCTTGTCCTGTCTCTAGACACCCTTAGGAAAAGTCTCGCTGCAGCCTTCCTGGAGGATCCCTTCCACTATCAGAAGGCAGCTCTAAGGTCTTCCCAGAGTTTTCTCTTCTCCAGGCTGAACAACCCCAGCTCACTCAGCCTGTCCTCACAGCAGAGGTACTTTGGCCCTTGGATCATCTTTGTGGTCTCCTCTGGACTAGCTCCAATGGATGTGTCATTCTATACACATCCTATCTGTCATCAGTCCCACCTACTCCATAGATCATAGTTAATTCACTGAAAGTAGATTGTGGCCACAGCATCACCTGAAGAACACAATGGTACATTTGGTTTCACTAACTGTTTGGAAAGGGAAGAGCCTTTGGGTAACCCTTGCCATGCTCCTCACGAAATAACATTTATGTTAAGTCAAAGGGTAAGCAGAGAATTGCATGGAACATGCCTGCAGGGAGACAGTCATTGCCATTATCAACTGATTTGCAGTTCCAATATGAATTGCTGCTGCAGCAGCAGATCAGGTGCACAACAGAAATCTGATCCAGCTGCTTGCACTTCCAGACCGGTTGCTTCAGAGCCCTCCTTCAGCAGGAGTCTGGTGCTCTGCAGCTGTTGAGCTGCTAATGTATGTGGGTCACAGTTCTGCCACGGAAAGCAGAGCAGGTTTTGGACTCAGATCAAGTTATTGGGCATTTCCATGGAAAGGAGGACTGGCTGGAGCAAATACAATGAGAACTCTTGAACTTAAACCAGTTAGGAGCTAAAGGCATGATTCTGTTGTGCCACTAGACAAAAGCACCTCAGTTCCTTCTGTCTTTCTCCCCTCCAATGCTATATCCCTCTTTTGATGTGGTGGGCCTCACTTTGAACCTCATTATAAACTCTTTGAAGCAAGACTCACGTTTTTCTTTATGTTCCTAAAGCACACAGTAGAGCTGAACTGTCAGGGATGTTTCCAATCAGAGCTCAGCCACTTAGATAATCTTCTTCCAAAGAGCCTGAGCGTGATGCCAGCCATGTGCTAAGCAATGCTGCCTCTACCAGTTAAATATGAACCCCCGAGCTTGCAAGAAGTGGACTTCCCAGAAAGCCCACAACAATCAGCTTTGGTTTGTTGGCTCCAAGGAGGCAAAGATGGGACATCTGCACTATGAATATTGAACAAAGTTCCCTCCTGCTTTCTCTCAGAGTGCCTGCAGTCCACTTGTGTTGCCACATGTCAGAAGGGTAATAAACAGCAAAGCTGAGGGGTTTTACTGCTGCAGTGTGTTACGCTGGGAGTTAACAAACAGGTAACAAGATAGGCTTCAGCTGTAGGTTTCAGGGTACTGTTACACATAGCTCAGAGCAATGGTGGCCTGAGAAACATTGCTGAACACATTTGCACTTTTTATTGTTATGCTTACAGGGAGATCCATGCAGGGTTTTTACAAACCTAGAATGCTGGTGATAATTTATGACCACGAGATATTGCTTATAGAAGTTTCTGAACTCTTCTAGGGACTGACTGCCAGAAACTATAAAATCTAGTTCTGAAAGCTTGAAGAAAAGAGCAAGAGGCTGTTCAGTTCATGTGTTAAACCACATCTGTGTGCAGCAGAGTACTCTAATGCTAAATTACTCCAAGATGAACAACCTGTACACACACAAATAAAATAAACCAGCATTTTCCAAAACTGCATCTCGTGCTTTATGCTGTATGGCAAGGAGCTGCCTCGGACCTATAAAGTTACAGTTCTAATAAAATATTCCAGAAAATAGAGCTGCCTTCCAGTAGCTGAAGGGATCCTACAGGAAAGTTGCAGAGGGACTTTTCCTAAGGGTGTTTAGAGACAGGACAAGGGGGAATGGTTTGAAGTGGAGGGAGAGCAGGGTTAGACTGGATTTAGGGAAGATGTTTTTCATGGTGAGGGTGGTGAGACTCTGGAATAGGCTGCTTCCTTCCAAGGGGTGTTGAAGGCCAGGCTGGATGAGGCCTTGAGCAACTGAGTCTAGTTGAGAGGTGTCCCCACCTGTGCTGAGGAGGCTAAAGGTCTCTGAGGTCCCTTCCAACCTGAGCCATTCTGGGAAACAAGAGACAACACTTTACTGAGTCATAAATTAGAGTGACAAGACCGTCTAATGAAGCATTCTTAAAACCATTACAAAGGTATGTAAAAACTATACCCTAATTCTGACCCTCCTAAATCACATCAGCAAAAGGCTAATAAAGATCTACAGCTTCATAACAAAATTGAGTTGATATCCTCCTACTTGCAGAGACAAGGAGTCAGTGGGAAAATATTTCTTATTCATAAGTATTAAAAAGAATGACAGCAACAAAAACAAACGCAAACCAAACTCAAAGCCCACAGTCACTCAGATGAACCATTGGTGAATTACAGCATGTAATAAAGGATGGCAGACATCACAGTGGTTGAAAATAAAAAAGAAGTCTTCTAATCTATTTTCACTCCGGTGGTCAGCAGAGCAGGGACAGTGGAAAACTGAGTGCAGCAAAAGGTGACATTCCAACCTCATTCCTACCTAACAGGCTTGCTGGGAGCTCCCTGTCTGCAGCTGGCAAAACTCCAGACATGACCTCACAGCAGTCTTGCAGTCTTCAGCCTCTCAAAGCCTTGACTTCAGGACTGGCGACTGGGTGGATCAGAAGAGCTGTGGTTAGTAGATCAAGAGAGGTTCTCCTGCCCTTCTACTCTGCCCTGGTGAGGCTGCATCTGGAATATTATGACCAGTTCTGGGCCTCTCTATTCACAAAGGCACTCAGGGAACTGCTTGAGAGAGTCCAGTGCAGAGCAGCCACGAAGATGCTGAAGGAGGTGGAACATCTCCCCTGTAAAGACAGGATGAGGGAGCTGAGGTTGTTCAGCCTGGAGAAGAGAAGACTCTGAGGGGACCTATGAGATGCCTTGCAGTACCTGGAAGGATCTTCCAGGGAAGGCTGCAAAGGGACTCCTCATGAGGGTGTCTAGAGACAGGACAAGGGGGAATGGTTTGAAGCTGAGAAAGAGCAGGGTTAGATTGGAGCTTAGGAAGAAGTTCTTCAGTATGAGGGTGGTGAGGCTCTGGAATAGGCTGAGCAAGGAGGCTGTGGCTGCCTCTCTTCTGGGGTTGTTAAAGGCCAGGTTGGATGAAGGCCTTGAGCAGCTGAGTCTAGTTGAGAGGTGCCCCCATGGCAGGGAGGTTGGAGTGGATGATCTCCGAGGTCCCTTCCAACTAGAGCCATTCTAGAATTTAATGAGCTGGAAGCTCATTCCTAATAACCAAGCTTTCCTCAAGTGGAATACGAAGGGAAAGGAAAGAGGAAAATTATGTGAGCAGACTCTCAGTGTCACACGTATGAGAGAAGACCACACAGATCATCATCTTTCCTTGGTCTTCATTATGACTTAACTCAGCTAAACTGGAGTGCCTGTATTTTGAAAGAGAAGAAAAGGAAAGAAAATCACTCCAGAATGGAATAAAGCAGGCTGCCATTACACATGAACAAGAAAAATGAGAAGTATGCTCATGAGATGATGTAATTGTGTGTCAGTTACATTAAAAAGCAGTGTCAGTTCTGTAGATGGAACTGGAGCACCCTGAGAGAAGGACCTGGGGGTCTGGGTTGATGAAAAGCTCAACATGAGCCGACAGTGTGCACATGCAGCCCAGAGAGCAACCCTGTGCTGGGCTGCAGCAAGAGAAGTGTGGCCAGCAGGGCAAGGGAGGTGATTCTCCCCCTTTGCTCTCCTCAGACCCCACCTGGAGTACTGTGTGCAGTTCTGGAGCCCCCAACACAAAAAGGACATGGAACTGCTGGAGCGGGTCCAAAGGAGAGCCACGAAGATGATCAGAGGGCTGCAGCACCTCTGCTATGAGGACAGGCTGAGAGAGTTGGGGCTCTGCAGCCTAGAGAAGAGAAGGCTTCAAGGAGACCTTAGAGTGGCTTTCCAGCATCTGAAGGGAGCCTACAGGAAGGCTGGGGAGGGACTGTTTACAAGGTTTACGAGGGGGAATGAGTTTAAACTGGAAGAGGGGAGACTCAGACTGGATGTTAGGAGGAAGTTCTTTACAGTGAGGGTGGTAAGGCACTGGAACGGGTTGCCCAGGGAGGTTGTGGATGCTTCCTCCCTGGAGGCGTTTAAGGCCAGGCTGGATGAGGCCTTGAGCAACCTGCTCTAGTGGGAGGTGTCCCTGCCTATGGCAGGGGGTTGGAGCTGGATGATCCTTGAGGTCCCTTCCAACCTAAACCATTCTATGATTCTATATCAAACAATTCAATCCCAAGCTTTTGGGTTTACTGGGCTGTACCAAGGAAGTTAAGTGCAGGGAGTACATTGACATACGTGTCCATGCTGATCAGAGAGGGAGCGCTGAAGAACACTGCAGGATCCCTGTTTGGCAGCTCTCTGAGGAAGCAGCTGAAACTCAGGATATCGTTTTCCCCCCTGCATGTGAAACAGGCTGGGATCCACTTAGTGTAAGCAGAAACGGAAGTGCAATATTCATGTACCAGCATAATCTGTGACATGGTATTATTTTAGTGGTGGAACTGCATTGTCAAGAAGCAAGAAGCCAGTTTGGTACATAGCAAACTTCATCCAACCCAGTAGAAAGAAGCTACCCTTAAGTCAAACTCTTCAATTAAGCTAAGCTCCAGCTCCCCACCCCCAGCAGCATGGGCACTGCATCCAACCACTTTGCTTCTGGCCAGTTCACAGAGCAGGTTTGCTTGGCTTATGCTGATTGCTGTGCTTATTGATGTGCCCCAGTGAGTCAGCCACGAGTGTTCTGTATTGTGCTAGTTTGAGCCTAGCTAGCATGTTTTGGTGAGAAGAACTAGATGATAGGCTGTAAAATGAAAACAATGGTGTCTACTTCCCTCACAGTCTTGCTGAGATGTATACAAAAGAAGAAAGGCAAAACAAAGATTAGGGCATTTGCTTCTTCTCCTCGCTGGGGAACTTTGCCTGCTGGGGAGCTCGTGGCTGCTGGCTGGACTCCATCTTGCTTTCTAACCTCACCCTCCTTTGCTTGGCTGCTTCACCTTGCTTTTAACCCTTTTGGCCGAACCTCCATTCTTCCTTAGGACTGGGGTAAGGTTGAGAGGGGTAGGGGGAAGGTGAGGGGTGGTTGAGAGCCCCTCCTGGGGACTCAGGTTTCTGGGAGGGGAATTGTGTTTGTATTACCTTTTTTACCTTGTATATTTCTGTCTATAACTGTATATACTGTGAATATCTGCTTGTAAATTGTGCCAGCTGTAAATATAAGCTTCATTCAAATTTCCAGAGCCGACTGAGTCTAGTCTGGGTAATTTCTAAAAGTGTGGGGGGCGGGGGACACCCAAACCATCACATGTAATCACACAAAGCACTGCACACAGCTAAACCCACATGGAACAGCAGAGCCACAATTGCAATGCAGGCCTGGGTTCCAGTTCTCTGCTTTATATTTTGCCCTACAAAGTCTCAGCTGGTGTCACAGAACGGTAACCGCAGCTGGCAGATAGCTGCTGTCTTTCATACTGCTATAACAGATGTGGACACAGCCCGAGCCAAAGAGATGACAGCTTCTGGCCTGCAGGAGGACAAAAGAGAGAGTACAAAGGGCAGGACCAGGTGCTGCACTGTGGGGTGAACAAGGTAAAGGCAATGCTTAGCACATGCCCTGTTACAACCCTTCACTGCACACAGACTGCATCCTTTCTCAGATGCCTTCCAGTTTCACAGGGCAACGAGGCTAGAGTAAAAAGCAGTTGGCTCAGGACACTGATCAGATGCCCTGGCAGAAGATAGAAGACCTAATTTTTCCTGTTACTAGACCACCACTGCATCCATCCCCTTTCCAGGATGGTTTCCTTGTGAAGTCCGCAAGGTTGACTGTGCATGTCCAAAAAAACATACAAAAATGTCTTGTTTTCCCCTTCCCTCTTAGAGCTGAAAAAATATGTCCTTGTTTCCTTTCAGCCTCATCACTGTGGTCTGTGGGTCTCAGACCCACTGAGACTGTGACAGCATCCTACCTAAAATAAGACTTCTTACTATTGCTGGCCCCAGGCACCCAGCAGAGCAATTCACTCCTCTCTCAGGAGATACTGAACAAATACCTCAGCTGCTGCATCCAGAATGCTGAGGCAGGCAAGGCTGCTGCTGCTTCATTCTAACTGGTTCTACTGGGAGAGGTGTGCTCCCTGTATGCAGGCACACACGTGTACAACAAATGCATCAGCTGTAATTGTCTTACCTGGAGAGGCACACATGCATACACTCAACCCTCAAGCCCTGTGGGGTCTGTCATAAACGTTCTGACCTCTACAGCTGCCAGCTCACAGAACTCTGGCCTCTACATTGCTTCCACAGCCTCCTCTCCGGCTACTCTGGCTTCATAGTAGCTAATAACAGAACCAGATAATCACTAAGGCTGGAAAAGACCTTTAGATGATCGAGTCTAATCATAACCCAACTACCATGACCACTAAACCATTTCCTGAAGCACCACAACTACAGTTTCTTGGGATGCAGGGATGATGACTCCACTACCTCCCTGGCCAACTTGTTCCAGCACTCCAGCACCCTCATAGTAAAGAACTTCCGTACCTGCTAAATGACTGTAAATTTCCCTCCAAAATTTTACCAGGTGAATGGCTCAATATTTAAGGCAAGACATAAACTGCAGAGAAAAGGCAAGACATTGAGGGTGGGAAGTCTGCTCCCTTTAAATTTGACTGCAGCTCCAGGAACTACATCATTCTTCTCAAGCCCCGCAAAGTGGTTTCAGCCTCCTTGCTAGCACAGACAAAGCTGATGAGCACATTTAAAACTTGAGACTTTCCTAGTCCTGGTACATGGAAATGTGGAATCTGTAAACTCCCCCAACAAGCCTAGGTTCCAGGGCTGAGCAGGCTCACCCTCCTAATCCCAGTGTGTTCAAAACATAGCTGCTCAGTTTACATGAAGAGAGCTTTCAGAGTCTTTCAGCAGCAATACAGACAACTTTCTATCAGCAGAATGTTCATGCAGACTGCAGATTTTAGTGCCCAGAGAGTCTGACATGCAGTACCTGCTATCATACAGCAGAACTTCCTTAAACTGTAGCTGGAGGGGTTTTGGAAAAAGAAACATCTCCACATCAGGTCAAGATATTCTGGACCAGGGGAGTCTCAACAGAAGCTGCAGCCACAGATGCCTTGCCTGCCTGTAAGTGAGATAGCAAAGGACACTGTACAAAACCAGGAGGTATGGCTGAGGCAGCAGGTTGCTGGGCTGTAGCTGAGCAGCAGGGAGACTAAGAGCAGCCAGGACACTTAGAGCTAAGCAAATAATTTCTGAAGTCCTGAGGTATGGCAGGATCCTGGGCAGCCAAGGGCAGCTAGAAATGCAAGCAGAATGCAAAACTTTTCTGAATCCCAACAGCTAATTGAACTGATAACAGAGAGAAGAGCAGCTCTTACTATCACTGATTTCTAACTGTGTCAATCCTTATTTCCTGAAGAACCCAAGCCTTTATTTCTCAGCAAGATCTTCGTGCAAATGTGCTCTCCTTCCTTCCTCCTCCCCCAGCCCAGCTCCTCCCTGTTCCACCAGCCAAAAAAATATCCAGCAACAGGATAAAGTCAAGAAAAAAAAAGGGTGGGGGGAGGGAGTGGGTATAAAATAGGAGTTACAACGAAAAAAGCCCTCCAGACCACATTCTGTAATCAAATAACCCTCAGGTTCTGCTGCAGGCTGGCCCATTTTTTTTCTTTGGCTGTCAGCTCTTCCACCCTGCAGAAAAGGGCTGTTATTGTACTGCACACAGGTGCATAGAGAGGCTCCTAAAGAAAGCTCCCAATGAACACAAGGCATAAACAAACTCAAGTGTGGTCTTCTCTTCAAGAAAATAATTCAGCCAATGTGAAACTCTCTCCTTGTAATAAATTAGCTCCTACAAGTATTCAAAAAGCTAACCTTTGCCCTCTTCTTTTATTATTCTCATGACCACCAGTGGGAGAGAAGGTCAAGTTGGTCAGTTCTTCTCACCAGTCACCGATGCCTTTTTAGCACAGGAGGGGTGGGGGAGGAGGCAAAAGAGAAAGAAAAAGGGATGGAGGGGGAGGGAAGAAGAAGAAAAAAATCAAATTTGCTTCTCCATTGAAACACAGGCTTAGTAAGTACAGCCAGGAGGCCCCAGGCTCCCCGGCAGGCGTCCCGTTTGACAAGCAGTTTGTAAGCGTGCTGCTGTCTAAATACACTCAGCTGAGAGGAATTCCACACCACCACTGCTCCCCAGCCAGCTGCTGCAGGATTCTCAGCCCTCCTTCTGCAAACTAAAACCATGGAAATCTCATGGAAAGGCCACAACTGGCAGCTTGTTTTGGCCGCCTCACATGTATAAGACTTGTCTCCTGATGGAAAGCATATGAGGAAGGTTAGGGTGCTAAAAATAGAAGCATTTGTTAAGTGGTGCATTCCACCTCCCCGTGGCTGGCACATGCTTGCTTCATTCATGCTCACAAGGCATTCCTTGCCAACCTGTTTTGACAGCTCTCACTCAGTGGGTAGTTGTGCTAGTCTGAGGCTAATTGGAATATTTTAGTGAGAAAAACTAGATTATAGGCTCTGAAAAGATAGCAATGTTGATGCCTGCTTCACTCATAAGCTTGCCGAGATGTATAAAAAAAAAGGAACATAAACATAGATAAGACAGTGCAGGGGGGTCTCTGTCAGTGTCTGTGCTTTTCGTGTTAACTAATCCTTCTGCTTCTAACCTCCCTTGCTGATCCTCCAAACTCACCTTGCACATAAGGCATACTCCGGGATAAGGTAGAGGGGTGGAAAGAAGGTGGAAGGGTGGTTGGGAGCCCCTCCTGGGGACTCTGATTTCTGGGAGGGCTGTTGTGTTTCTGTATCACCTTTAGCTTGCATATTTCTGCGTATAGCTGTATGTATTTGTGATACATTGTAAATATCTGCTTGTATATTGTGCTAAGCTGTGAATATAAAGCTTCATTCCTTAACTTCCAGCTAGCTGAGTCTAGTCTGAGCGATTTCATAAGAGTAGGGGGGCAGGTAACTCCCAAACCATCACAGCAGTAATTTTTAGGATAGCAGTAAGGTGCTAATGTTCACAATCAGAGAATCCTTCTCAATAAACCACAGGGTCATTTGCTTCCATGGCGCATGCAGTTCCAGAGAAAATCCCTCTTTTGATAGCCCAGATAGTCCCAGAACCCCTGGTAGATGGAGCACCCTGGAAAATATTCCAGCTCTCTGTAGCTGGCCAGCACTTGATTCATTTTGCCAGCATATGCATCAGGCTGGGCTCTGAAAGGAGCCCGCTTGAATTTTCTTTTGGAGCACAAAAGCTGTTCTGTAGTTCCAGTACCTCCCATTGCCTGCATGCTTGCCTGTCACCTCTGCACTCTGCATTACTGAGGGGGAAACTGGGACCAGGAGCAGAGAAATACACCGAATATCTGCCCTGTCAGAACAATGTTGATCTGAAGGGATCCTGTCAGTGCCTGAAGGGATCCCACAGCAAGGCTGAAGAGAGACTTTCCATGAAAATGTCTAGAGATAGGACAAGGGGGAATGGTTTGAAGCTGAGGGAGAGTACGTTTCAACTGGATCTAGGGTGAACTCATTACAAAACACGCACCTTCAAATCTGAGGAGGAGGCATGCTGGTGGGCCTTCTGTCCCCAGAATCTATTCTGCATTACAAATTCTGCTGTGGCTTTAACAATATTTGGGAAAAAACCCAAACACATTTCTAGTCATCCTAACTGCAGGAGGTATTCCTGCCTGTTTTATTCTCTTACCTTTTAGGTGCTCAGCTTTTACCTCCAGTTAACTGTAGGATCCTTTAAAATAGCATGGAATTCTGTAATTTAGGCTTATTTTCTGCATAAGTGTCTGCTGCTTTATAGTTTTATAGAATAATGGCAAGGCAGTTTCTCAGAAGCTTACGGTGCTAAATTGTGGAGTTCCACAGAGGAGCTAGGACACAGTAGCCAGGTTTTGCCAAGATGTGCTGTGTGCTGTTCAGTGCAAACCTAATGCTCACTTTTGCTCACAGGTAATGAGATGGACTTGCTTTGAATCAGTCATAGAACCCCAGAATGGCCCAGGCTGCAAGGGACCTCAGAGCTCATCTACTCCTATCCCCACACCATGGGCAAGGACACCTCTCGACTGGACTCAGCTACTCAAGGCCTCATCCAGACTTCAAGACCCCTAGGCAAGAGGCAGCCACAACCTCCCTGGGCAGCCTATTCCAGAGTCTCACCACCCTCATAGTGAAGAACTTCTTCCTAAGCTCTAGTCTAACCCTGTTCTCCCTCAGCTTCAAGCCATTTCCACTTCTCCTATCCCTAGACACCCTCGTGAAAAGTCCCTCTGCAGCTTTCCTGGAGGACCACTTCAAGGATATGAGAAATTTCACGAGTAAGAGAAGTGGTGCAGTTTTGAGGAGCAGATGAGGGGAAGAAAGCTTTGCATCTTTCGTCCTCTGCCGATCTGTTTTGGTGTGTGTCTGCGCTAAGGCACACACACAGAGACACCCCTTGGGCAAAAGCAATTAAAGCTCAGAAGAGTTCTTTCTGCCATTCCAAAGTGGCTGCTCACAGTCTCAGACAAAGCTCTTCATACAAGGCTTGGCCCCACAAGGAAAAACAACTGGTGTGAAATCAGGCAACATAGAGGGCTCAGAACAGGCTGCAAAGTGTAACACATTTCTCCTACACTTCAACCAGATACTCCAGATGTCAAAAGGCTTCAGGACAATGCCTTGTGTCATGTGGAGAAACAGTGGTCACACAGCACAGGCAGCAAACTGCACCACACAAAGGAGAATTTACAACCATGCACAGCCCTACCTGGGCTGTATAGTGAATGCAAAACCTTCCCTGGATATACATTCCTGCAAGACTTAATAAGAAGAGGTCTTGAGTTTCCTAGGGTTCACGTGGGGAATCCTGTGTTGGCTGCTACATCATAATAGATAAACCGTTAATATTAATGGCACTGTAACCTGAGGAGTGTCCAAAGAGTCTTCTCTCAGCCCATGCTGTGACCTTCTGTGGGAACAGAGTAAGCCTAAGAGCCAGGGTGGAACTGAGATGTTAGCCTAGGAGCTATACTTTTTCCCTCTCACTCCCAGCTGAAACCAGCTCATAAAATCTGCCTAATATGTAAGAAAAAAAAACACTGGCAGAAATAACACAAAATTACACACCATTTCCACCTCAAACCAAATCTGCTACCCCTCCTCACACACACATGAAGATGCAGTCCATTATAAAAAGTTCACAGAATCAGTCAGGGTTGGAAAGGACCACAAGGATCAGACAGTTCCAACCCCCCTGCTATGGCCAGGGACACCCTACCCTAGACCAGGTTGGCCAGAGGCTCATCCAGCCTCGCCTTAAACATCTCCAGGGATGGGGCCTTAACCACCTCCCTCGGAAACCCATTGCAGGGTCTCACCACACTCATGCTGAACAATTTCCTCCTCATGTCCAGTCTGAACCTACCCATCTCCAGCTTTGCTCCACTCCCCCTAGTCCTGTCACTCCTTGATAGCCTAAAAAGTCCCTCCCCAGCTTTTTTGTAGGCCTCCTTCAGATACTGGAAGGCCACAAGAAGGTCACCTGGGAGCCTCCTCTTCTCCAGACTGAACAGCCTCAACTCTCTCAGTCTGTCCCCATAGGAGAGGTGCTCCAGCCCTCTGATCATCCTCATGGCCCTTCTCTGGACACACTCCAGTATGTCCACATTCCTCTTGTAACAGGGGCTCCAGAACTGGATGCAGTACTCCAGGTGGGGTCTCAGCAGAGTAGAGGGGAAGAATCACCTCCCTCGACCTGCTGGCCACACTTCTGATGCAGCCCAGGATCTGCTTGGCCTTCTGGGCTGCAAGTGCACACTGCTGGCTCTCACTGAGCTTCTTGTTCACCAGCACCCCTAAGTCTCTCTCCTCAGGGCTGCTCTCCAGCCAGTCACTGCCCAGTCTGTATTTGTGCTTGGGATTGTCTTGACCCAGATGCAGGATGCAGTTCAAGTATCAGAAAAGGAGTCAAGTAATAAAAAGGAAATGAAGAGCTCTGACAAGCATATAGAAAGGGCAGGGCAGGAAAAGCCAAAGTGCTCTGATATTGATAAGATTGTTGGTGGTACAGGTGGAGCAAAAATTGCCTAGACTGACACAAATAACTTTTTGCATATTGACAGGCCTGAAACTGGCAAATTTCCAGACAACCTCTCCTGTATCCCAGCATTTCAGTTTTGGGTTCAGAACACTTTTTCTGTGCAGCTCCAGCACAAGCATGCTGCTGCTTTCAGGGAGTTGTTGGTTTTACTAAATGCCTTAAAGAAACAAAAAAGGAGAGAGAAAATAAAAAGAAATTAATCTAGTATAAGGAAAGCATCAGATACATTCCTGTAATGTTTTGAAAGCATTAAAAAGCAGTCCTGCAATCAGTCACAAGTTATTCTTGGCTGGTAGTACAGTACTTGAGAGGAGGGGAAAAGCAAACCAGAAAACAACACAATAAAAGAGGTGTGCAGTTAAGCCAGCTAAAATTCAAGCAGAATGAAACCTACTCATGTGGGGTAAGAAGGCTCCCGACCTCCCCCAACCCTCACTCAAGCCCTTGCACCAAAACTGGAGCAGCACATGGGTATTTCATCCTGACTACTACAAATCGGTTGCTCCCATATTCAGAAGACACAAAGATAGTTGGCGTACACCAAGCAGACAGCTGCAAGTCTTCAACCAGGCTCCTGTGGCACAGCAAGCTAAAAGGATTGAATCCCAGAAAAGGACTCAGCTTCAGAAACATGAGGCAAAAAAACAAGTACAGACTGCACAAATCCGAGGGTCACTTCTAGTCCCACTCTCCAAAGACTGAGAAATCATTTACTGAAGAGGGCAGAATTCCTTGTGTGTCCTTCCACAGACTCCTCCACTCCTAGTTAAAATAAATGGCTTCAATATAATTCAATGTGGTTTCCACTCAAAGATTTGACAAATGAATCTCCAAGGGATTCAGAGACTGGTTTAAAAGAAAAATCAGTGAAAATTTGAATGGCTTTGCCCTAGAAGTATAAAACCAAGAGACTCCACAAGCTAAATACCTTTAAAAACTTAGTTGAGATTGAGTGACAGATACAGAATTATTTGTGCTTTGAATTTAAATTAGGATTAAAGGTATTTTATCTTGATTTATAGAAAATAAGGTCACACAAAAAATTACCCAGCAGGTGTTAACATCATAACAAGATTTCAAAACCCTGTTAGATCTGCAGTGCAGAACTCATGTGGGTTTACTGACCATGACCTGCTTTTATCTCCATAATCAGACCCATTTGGTAAAAATAAGGAACTCTACCTGAAAGTAGTTCAAAGTTATCATAGAACAGTTTGGGTTGGAAGGGACCTCCAAACGACATCCAGTCCAACTCCCCTGCAGTCAGCAGGGACATCCTCCACTAGAGCAGGCTGCCCAGAGCCCTGTCCAGCCTGACTTTGGATATCTGCAGGGATGGGGCTTCAATTACCTCCTCAGGCAAGCTTTTGCAGTATTCCACCACCCTCACGGTGCAAAACTTGTTCCTCACATCATATCTAAACCTCTTCTTCTCTCATTTCAAACCGCTGCCCTTGTCCTGTCACTGCAGGCATTTGCACACAGTCCCTCTGCAGTCTTCTTGGAGGCCTCTTCAAGTACTGGAAGCCTGCTCTTAGGTCTTCCTGGATCTTTCTCTTCTCCAGGCTGAACAATCCCAGCTCCCTCAGCCTGTCCTTGTAGCAGAGGCACTCCAGCCCCTGATGATTTTGGTGGCCCTCCTCTGGACCTGCTTCATCAGGTTCACGTCCTTCCCGTGTTGAGTGCTCCAGAGCTGGACGCAACACTGCAGGTAAATTACCAGAGCAGAGTGGCAAAATCCCCTCTCTCCATCTGCTGGGAATGCTGCTTTGGCTGCAGCACTGCCCAGGCTGCCATTGTCCCTCTGTGCTCACACTCTGATATAGACTACAGCACCAAGAGAATTTTATAAGACTGACTCCAATCTAAATTTTCCATCATTTTCAGATTATCTGCTTTTGTCATGATGTTTAAAATGAGAAAATTGCTATTACAAATTTAAAGGATGAAACAGACTGAGTTCTCATCACTGACAAGCTGCTTGCCAAATCCAGGCCTGACTTGGACATTGTTTTAGTCACACTGAAGGCCTATGGGTCGTTTTTTAAGGCAGTCCTGATTCCTTGGAGGCTAAGCTTACCCAGCAAATGTTTTTCCAAGCTATGACATTTTCCATTATTTTTATTTTAAAATCATCCACAACTGGAATAAAATCTCCAAAAGTGTTATGGGTCACATAACTGGGGAGAAAACAACTTAGAATATGTTGGGGTTATGTTGAACTTTGTTTTTCTTTGTTTTTTTGTTTGTTGTTTTTTTTTTTTTGTTTGTTTTTTTTTGTTTGTTTGTTTGTTTGTTTTTTGTTTGGTTTTTGTTAAAAAAGAATCATCACACAAACCCTGGAATTTAGTTCTTGAAGTAAATCAAAGCTTTCAATAAAAAGATATTCCTTAATTATTTTAACTATCAGCAGAATTAACAGTCTGTGAAAAAAAACAAAGCTAATGTATGAATGATGTAGTCCATCTTTCAGACCTTACAACACAGTTTAGAAAAGGAAAATTAAGAGGAGATGTGCTTGATTTAAAGCTGCTGTCAGTCACAATTGGAATGTGCCATGGTTTCATGAATACCATTGTGGATGAAAGTCAACCAAAAGAAAAACCACAACCACCACCCAACTCCAAACTGTTATTTATTATATGAAATTCAACCATGAAAAAAAAGGAGAATATTCTCCTTGCCTTCACTCACTGGACACAGGTACTGAGAGGAAGGATTGATCTTGTAATTAAACCTGTTTTCCCAGAGACTGACCCAGCCTTTTGACACAGACAGCTGCACTTCTGGTCAGATGAAATTGCTGCACACACTCACTGCTCTGCCATGTGTGATGGTTTGGGTGTCCCCCGCCCCCCCACACTTTTAGGAATTACCCAGACTAGACTCAGACGGCTCTGGAAATTTGAATGAAGCTTATATTTACAGCTGGCACAATTTACAAGCAGATANTAATCTTTGTTTTGCCTTTCTTCTTTACACATCCCAGCAAGACTGTGAGGGAAGTAGACCTCACCATTGTTTTCATTTTACAGCCTATCATCTAGTTCTCACCAAAACGTTCTAGCTAGGCTCAAACTAGCACACCATGGAACACAGGGGCCCATTCCATGCCAGCTGGGCAGAATCAATCAGATTAGAAAAGACCTCTAGGGTCATCAAGTCCAATCTATCACCTACCCCTAAGCCGTGGCACTAAGTGCCTCATCCAGCCTCCTTTTAAACACTTCCAGGGATGGTGACTCCACCACCTCCCTGGGCAGCCCATTCCAGTGCCAATCAGACTCTCCTTGAAAAATGTCTTCCTAATGTCCAGCCTAAACCTGCCCTGGTGCAGTTTGAGACTGTGTCCTCTTGTTCTGTCACTGGGTGCCTGGGAGAAGAGACCAACCCCTGTCTGGCTACAATCTCCTTTCAGGCAGTTGTAGACAGCAGTGAGGTCTCCCCTGAGCCTCCTCTTCTCTAAGCTGAACAACTCAGGCTCCCTCAGCTGCTCCTCATAGGGCTTGTGCTCCAGCCCCCTTCAGTGAAGCCTAAATGCTTCAGTTCCGGTTAAATCCAGGCTTGTTGTCACACAGCTCCTTCATATCTCAGGCAAGCTCTTTAATACCTTCGTATCTCAGGCTTTGAACAACATCTCTTGGTGCTCCCTTCATCCCACCCTTTGAAACCAATTCCTTTCAGACAATGTGGACCTTGATGAAAGGACTCGCTACTCTCTGCGAGCGACAGCACTGGGGCTGACAGAAGGGCACAGCACCACCTAGTGAACGTGCAGATATTTTACACAGAACCAACCTGTACATCCATTTTTTTTTTTCCAGACAGATCTGATTTGCTGTTCCTGAAGTTTCCATCCCATTTATCTTTGCCAGCGTGCAATCAGGACAGGAGTTTGGGCTGGGGTTATAAGCAGTTTGTCAGTAGACTCTTGCAAGGGGGATTCAGGGCAAACATTATTTGCTTTAGAGTGCCAGCAAAGCCATGCACTATCCCTGTTTATGAATGAGTTTAGCACTCAGTGAACTAGAAAGCAACTGTGCCGTAACGATTTGAACTAGACAGCAGGCAAATATGCTGTATGCATATCCTCTCTGTAATGCCAGGCAGGGGTTGACTGCCAATATCTCTGTTACAATGAAGTATAAAGGCTGTTTTCTTTTCTGAACTTCATAGGATTTTGATACATGCCTGCCTTTTTTTTTTTTTTCTTTTCTGCTGTGGAGTTGTTCTTTTTCAGAAGTGTTTGTAGGCAATTGGCTTTAAAAGGGCTCCAGGGGGCTTTTCCCTACTGTGTTAAGCTGTTTTGATATTCTTTTACAAGCACAGCCTTAAAGCTGTTCTCCCAGATGCATTGTCTTACCAATCAGCTTTATGAGGTTCAAGGTCACCGTTCAACATTAATTATTCATTGTATAATTCACAGCTGGTGATGATGCTTAAAAAAAAAGGGGGGAGGGTGTGCATAAAATGCATGTTCAAAAATACTCACATAAAGCACCAGCCTCAGATCAGGCTTCAGATCAGAAGAAATTAGAAGAGAAGATCTAAGGTTAGGATGGTGCTATGGAAAATGTGCTCTAAGATCAGCTCCACAAACACCTGTGGTTTTCTTGGCTTGACACAGACAGCTCCAGTTGCGTCCAAACTAACTACGACAGGAAAAAGGGCAGGTTCTGGTCACAGATACTGAAACAGTCCACATCTAAGTAAAGGCAGCCACAATAAAACCACAAACTGTTTAAAATGTGTTGTTCAAAGATGCACAAAGTCAAAATGCTTGGGAAAAAAAAATACTCTTGAATGAAAGCTGCAAGAATGGGAAGGGATATAAATACCTTACAGCTATCCTAGTCCTTGTCTGTGTTCTAAATCTGTACAGTATTAATGTCAAAAAGATTTTTCTTCTTCTTTTTTAGGACTTGTCATGCTTTGACAGTGGCAGAAATGATGTCATCAGCAAAAACCCAAGCTTTTTTAAATGGCCATTTAAATTTTGGCAAACTGGTGTGGGCAAGCTGCTATGACAGATTCTGCCTGCTCTTTCCTCTGCTGCACTCATTCCTTAACTTATTAAGGATTCAAGAACAGTTGAGCCTTTGAAACAGAGCAGAACCAGAGCCAGAAACTTCTATTATAAGTCTAATTATCCTCAGTTCCTACCATACAGATGCTAACAAACAGAGCACTTCTCTGGGTACAATATCCTCGCTTAACTGCACGGTTTGTAATGATAGTACCACGGTAAAGGCCTTCTGTTTTCTTTCCTAATGTCTTGGGTTACAGCTGAAACACTAAATGCTTGCTGCCTCCACTCCATCACACTCCTGCAATTACTCAGTGTCTCCTGATAGCACTTCAGCAATTATTTTTATCTGCAGCAGGAATGCTAGGCTTCCCTCTACCTCTGAATTGCTCGGGTTGTTTAGGCAAATACGTTAAGCTGATTCCAGAAACACAGCTCATGAAGTGCAGGTCACCGACAGATGTTACACGATAGTTTTGGGCTGATGCCTTGTGCCCAGGAAAGCAGGTCCTGTGATGATTCTCTTGTCAACATCTGTGGAGCTGACATTCACGACTCCAGATCAAGATCCAAGAAATGGATCTGATCCAACACAAATATTAAAACTGATACCTTGATTCTGGACCAAATTTTTTGCCTAGGATCTTTTCAAAGTCAGGAGACAGCTTGGTTCAGTTTTTAAACACTGTGAAACTGTTTGCACTCATGCATGTGTGTCAACAAGGATGTGTGTTTACAAAGCTGTATTCAGTTATAAAACACCTTATTCAGTTATCAAATCCTATTTTTATGAGCCTGGGGAAAGCAAGCTGAACTACACACTTTGTATCATAGAGTCACAGAATGGCTCAGGGTGGAAGGGACCTCAGATCTTCTACACCAACCTCCCCACCATGGGCAGGGACATCTCTCAACTAGACTTGGCTGCTCGAGGCCTGAACCAACTTGGCCTTCAACACACCCAGGGAGAAGGGAGCCACAATCTCCCTGGGCAGCCTATTCCAGAGTCTCACCATCCTCCTACTGAAGAACTTCTTCCCAAGTTCCAGTCTAATCCTGCTCTCCCTCAGCTTCAAACTGTTCCCCTTTGTCCTGCCTCTAGACATCCTCATGAGAAGTCCTTCTGCAGCCTTCCCTCCAGCTACTGGAAGGCAGCTCTAAGATCCTCCTGGAGTATTCTTTTCTCCAAGATGAACAACCCCAGCTCCCTCAGCCTATCCTCACAGCAGAGGTGCTCCAGCCCTTGTATCATCATTGTGTCCTCCTCTGGACCTCTCTCCATCAGCTCTGTGTCCTTCTAACGCTGGAGATATCATAGCTAGATGCAGGATTGGAGATGAGGTCTCAGCCAAGCAGAGTCAAGGGGCAGAATCCCCTCTCTTGCACTGCTGCCCACACTCCTCTGGATGCAGCACTGCACAGGGCTGCCTTCTGGGCTGCATGAAGGCATTCATGGGGAGCTTCTTATCAACCCCTACGTCCCTTTCCTAACCACCCACTGTTCTCAATACATCACCACTAGTCCCATTATATAGCATCTTATATACTTTATGCCTTAAAAGCTTTGCCTTTAAATTGATCCATTTCATTCTGTTGAGCAGAACAGAATCTCACCTGGTATTTGTTATCTTGCAGGATCTATGACAACCCCCAGCAGGCTTTTGTGTTTTGGAATTACAACAGCAGTGAGAGTAAAAATTGCTCATCTTACTGAAGAAGAGGATGTTGTGAACAGTAAGGAAGCCAAACTGACTAAATGGTAAGACAGAATCCAGTGTTCTTTTTTCCCTGCTTTGATTTGCAGTTGAAATATGGACATTTATAAATAAAACAGCAATTGTTTGGGGGAAAAATGGGGTCTTGATCAGGGGTTGCAGCCATATACTGGTAAAAAAAAAAAACTACAACAAACTTCTTCAGGACAACTTTAAATCACAGAATCAGAACAGTTTGGGTTGGAAAAGAGAGAAAACGAAGAAGAAATACGTACAGGACCTACAAAACTAAGCACCAGATGGAGTTTCCACACTGAAGTACAGTCAAGAGAGCCCAGTGCTGGTGGTTGAATGCCTGATGAAACATGGAAGCTGGAGGGATATGTACTTTAAAGAGAAGCTAACGCCGCATGTGATTTTCTGCTGACTTCTGGTTGAAGACTCATGCAAATCTCTGCTTTAAACATCAACCATCTGTGCTAAACTCCAGACGTATCAGAGCTGCACATCTTTGAGATACAGAAAGAAATGAATGATGGAACCACTTAGCAGCTCAGGGTCCTTTCTGCCTTACCAGAAACACAAGTCCCAGTTACTGGAAAGACACTGAAACTGTAACATATTGATTGCTGATACAAAGAAGGAAACAGTTTACTGCAGTCCTAGAAAATGTGAAATCATTGACAGCTACCTTTGGAAACCTGCTGTGAGAAATAGCAAGGACTCTGGTACAGTTTGGGCTTTCACAGGCATAAACAGAGCTTGTTCCTACCTATTGCTTGTTAGTCTAAAAGTTCTTCAGCTTCGAGGGCAGTTGTGGGAGAAAGAGGAATCCCAACTCTGCAAACCCTATGCACTGAAAGCAGTCCTGTGGAAAAATAAACTCATCTCTCCTGCCTCCCTGAAACCCTTTTCTGCTTTTGTTTGTTTGTTCTGGATTTTATCAGTCTCTTTTTCATGCTGGTGAATCATGTCTCTGTCACAGCTGATTCCATTTATCTATCCTGGGAGAAAACAAAAGCTAAAAATAACTGTTTTGGGGTTTCTGCTGGGTTTTGAAAGAGAAGGGACTGAACTGTTCATTCCAAGCATGTGTGTCAATGTTTTACTTTATCTCTGCCAGGGTTGATTTAACCAGAACCATGTTACAAAAAGAAGGGGGGGGGGAAGGTTGGTTAGTTTTTGGAGGGTTGGTTTTTTGTTTGTTTGGGTTTTTTTTTTCTGGGGGGGGGGGGGGGGGTGGGTGGTGGTGGTTTTGTTTTGCTAAACCTTGCACAAAATTCCAGGTTGGCTAAAATTTACCACCACCTGTGGCAAATGAAAACTTCAATATTCAAGTCAGCACTAGATGACTTCTTGGCAAATGGGAGCTTTTCTCCCCCAAGGGCTCTGACACTTCCTGTAGTGAACAATGAAATACAGAGGTTCTATCAGGCTGTGCTGAACAGGTTGAGGTATTTCTCCTACTTTGAAAGATTCTATATAGAAACAGCCAATAATGAGCCCTATAAAGTGGGAGATGTTTAGTCTGAGCTACGCTGGAAACCTTGCAGGGACATTTCTTTCTGTGCTCTCCAGTGATTCTTCCTCGCATTTGTGTTGGACACACTCGACTACCTCACCATGAAGACAGCTCCACAAGAAGCATTTTGATGTCTGTGGCTTGTTCCACATAACATAGTGGGTATTATTCCCAGTTCTGGGCACTGGGAAGGTTTTGGGCTAAGGCCTGTATGTGTGCAGCAGGAAAGGTCAGGTCAGTATAGCATTTCATTAATTTAATCCATGTAATTCTAAGCTAAGATGTTATTTGCTGGGTTACATGCCGATACAGCATCTCAGCTGAAGAACACATGGCAGTTAAACCCAAAACCAGCATTTTCCAAAATCTCACAGGATCTGGCATGACAAGGGACAAGTACTTCAAGCCCTTTTCTCTACAAGAAGTGTTCTGAAATGTTAGCTTCTTGAAGAGCCAAGCTCAGCCCCTCATAAAAACACACTTTCAAAACAAAATGCACATCATATGCACCAGGAGAGGCTGTGTTCTTCTGTTCTTCTACCACATCTTGCAAAAATCCTAGACTGGCTCAGCCTGGAAGTGATCTCAGAGCTCATCTTCTCCAACCTCCTGCCATGAGCAGAGACACCTCTCAACTAGACTCAGTTGCTCAAGGCTTCATCCAACCTGGCCTTTAACACTCACAGGAAGGAGGCAGCCACAACCTCCCTGGGCAGTTTCATCCAAAGTCTCACCACCCTCAGAATGAAGAGCTCCTTCCTCAGATCCAGTCCAACCCTGCTCTCCCTCAGCTTCAAACCATTCCCCCTTGGCCTGTCTCTAGACATCCTCAGGAAAAGTCCCTCTGCAGCCTTCCTGGAGAATCCCATCAGCTACCGGAAGGCAGCTAAAAAATGATGATGAAAGTAAAAAGAACAAAGAAGTTGCAGAACCTCTGCAGATGGTTTATGTGTGCTCATATGAGTCACTGGAGCACGCCTGAGAAGCAGAAAGTGACAGGATGAGTAATGGCACCAGGGGCACAGGCCCAGTGTTGCAGATCACAGTGCTGCAGTTCTAGTGCTGGCTGCTCACCCCAAGCACCTTTTGCACTGCCTGGGGTGGGACCAGTGGCACAGGCAGAAGAAACCTCTTCAGTTTACAGCCTGCAAACTCATCTCAGGAAAATGAGGATACTTGGGCAGACAGCTGCATTGACCTGTATGATACCACCAAAATAATTCAACTACATAGGCTTCTGCTTATTAACTCTCTCAAAACACAGTCCAAATCACAACTGTTGCCTAGCTTGCTGTGAAGGAGAGATGAGCAGTAGTGTGAGAACAAATATAACAACAGTAGTGTGTGCAAGAAATATAACAACAGCAGCAGCGCTGCATTTGAAAGCCCAATTTTCTTTTTCAAGATTAACAAGATCAGTGACACAAACAGCCACTTGCCAAAAGCAAGCAGATCATTTCTCAGGAATCCAGCAGGAAACAGAGACTGCCCAGCGCTGAAACTGTCCATAGATAAGGGGCATGCCTTCAAGGATCGTTCACAGGCAGTATTTATAAACAGAAAGTGGTTTTGAAGGTTATACACTCAGTTAGGATATTCCTGGCCTCTGTCAGATTTGCTTTTCCTCTGTTTCCAGATCTTTCAAAAAATTCAGACTGAAAGCCATAAGTAGTGGACAGGAGCAGAATAAGAACAGCAGCTCAGACCTCTGGGAAATGTACTAGGGAGGGGGAAAGAGGCAGCATTTGTAATTGCTACAACTCACACCTAGAGAGCTCTCTGTGCTAAATAAATCCAAAGACAACACCATGAAGGATGAAAGGCTCTCTGAAAACAACATTGATCAAACAACAAAATGTTACTTCTAGAAGTCACAACTACCCAATGATATCACCACATTCCAGGCTTCTGACATGAACTGAGCTGGAAAAGTTCATGAACTCCAGCCTCTCATAGCCACTCCTAGAACTAGATTCTAACTGGGGCCACACTGTGCTGTTCAAAATGTTCCCAAGCTAACCTTGAAGGGAACGTACACTTCTGGAGAAGGGATAGCTTGTTCTTCCTGCCAGCCCCCAGCAGCCTGCTCTGCACTGCACTGCACGTTGCAGTGTGTGAAGCAGCAGCTTCCTCACGTGGTTCCTTGCACTTCAATACAGCTTCACAGAGCTATGGTTGTCCAGCTGCAAGTCATCTTGTAAAAGGAAGAACAAAATGTTACCTTGGAGAGGCAGGAGTAGCAAAATACTGCTGCAATCTCTAACTTTAATCACTAATGGCAGGTCAATTGCATTTACACAGCAGGAACATTTCAAGTGCACCTATTTAACAACGCAGGAGCAACACACAATTTCTCATCCCATTTTTTCCAGACATTCATTTGGAGGATGAGGAAAAGAATTTGCTGCTGCATCACTGAATACAGTTACACTAACTATGACCTTCCCTTTCTGAATCATCTACAAGGATGACCTACAAACCTACTTTCCAAAACTTCTTAACAGTTAGTAAAACCCAGGAGTCACTCATTTTTACTGCCAAAACCCAAGGCAGAAAGGCTAATACTCGAAAGTGTTCTTTCAAAACACTCAGATATGATCTGCAAGCTCCTTGAACTCCATGAGACACACATTGTTTTGCCATTTGTCAGCAGGCATCCATGTTTGCAGACTGGGTGCAGGGTAGGTTGAGAGCAGCTCTGAATAAAGAGACTTGGAGGTGCTGGCTGCTGAGAAGCTTCTCATGAGCCAGCAGTGTCCTCATGCAGCCCAGAAGGCAGCCCTGGGCTGCATCCAGATGAGCGTGGGCAGCAGGGCAAGACACGGGATTCTGCCCCTTGGCTCTGCTCTGCTGAGACCTCACCTTCAATCCTGCATCTAGTTCTGTTGTCCCCAGCACAAGGAGGACACAGAGCTGGTGGAGTGAGTCCAGAGGAGGCTACAAAGACAATTCAAGGGCTGGAGCACCTCTGCTATGAGGACACAACCAAACCAAACTCCAGTGTTTGTCAGGTAGCCACATGCTCCTCCAGTTCACAGAGCTCACAAGTCATTTCTGTTGGCAAATCAACACAAACTTCAGCCCTTCATTCACTTGAATTTTTGCCAATGTGTGAAAACATTTTTTTCACCAAAAAAAACCAAAACACCTCACCAGCATAATTTACTACTTCCCCCAAAAATACTCACAGCACAGCATTGCCTGTGTATTTTGACAATGATGCTTTTGGAAGCCAACATTCTCTGAAGCAGTTAGACAGTAAAAGCTTTTTTGTGTCAGAGAGATACTGGTTTCAATGCCTGCTGCTGCCTAACAACAGGCAGACACACAAAAAAAAGAGCCTTCCTCAAGATAATGCAAATTTCTTCTCTGGTTAATCACAGGTACTATTTATAGGTACAAGTCTGAGGAAACCCTTAGTCATCTAAGCCTTGCAGCCCCCAGCCCCAAAATATTTCTTAATAAATCAGTGTTTAAAGTTCTCTTGATTTTGAGCTACAAATAAAACCTCTTTTTAGAACAGTGTATGGCAGTTTTCTTTCATTCTTGTCTTAAATTGATAATTCAAATTTATCCAAACCTTAACCTTGCTGCATATGTCCAATTGCCTCCCTTGATGGCAATCATCCTCAAAAGAAATGTTAAGTAAAAAAAAATGTTAAGGGTTCTATATGATTAATAGCAGGATAACTTTTCCCACCCTTTGCTGTTAAAAGCAGGAATGGCCTTTCCCTTTGCTTCATAGGTATCACACAAAATGGCATGTGCAAAAGAAGGAGGAGAGATGAGAGCTGCAGAAAATGCAAGCTGACAGAACATTACAACAAACATGGTGAACATTACATGTCTGAGCAGTGATCAAACACCGTGTTCTGTGTCTGGAATCTGAAGGAAACAAAGATAAGATCTGTTAGTTTGTTACTCAAAACTAACTAGTGGAGTTTAAGACAGGGAAGATGAAATTTGATTCCTAGAATATCTCCCTGATAGGAAACCATCTGCTCACAGATCTCTTAGGCAGTGTTTCTGAAGATGACAACATTGATACCCTCTAATGATATAAAAGAAGAAGCTACATAATCAAAAATCTGCTTCCTATTTGTGAATCAGACTTTGTGTGTTGTATTTGTACAAAAGCTGTATTTGCACAGGTTGCTGTGCAGCAGTTCCAACTCCTCTGCTGAGCAAGTTCTCTTTGAAGTAAAAGCTTTGTAGCAGATACAGGCAAAAACTCTTGGTGCCTGCATCTAGAGTATCCACAACCAGATAGCTCAGGGACTGTAGCTCACCGTCAGGCAGCACAGCTTAGGTGTAAATGCCATGGTTTACAACTCATTTCATCATTTGGGTCCAGAGCCTACACAGAGCAGTTACTCCACTGCACTTTGAGAATGACACAACCTAATTTGCTGTGTCAAGCTGCTCCTCAGATTTCTCCCTGACTCCATAGACTTTCATCCATGGTTTCAGCAGCACAGCTACAGATTTCACCTGCCAGAGAACACAGCTGGTTGCTACCCCACTGCAGGCCAACTGTGTTTAAATAAAAGAACTCCAGTGAGAGCTAGCAGTGTAAACCAAAAGCTCCAAATTGCTTCCTTCACTTTCTTACCCCACCCCCCCCACCCCCAGTAAAGCAAATGATTTAAAAACACGTAGATAAGGAGACTGTGGCTACTGTGCCCAGGAAGGTGGCTGAATCACCATCCCTGGAGATGCTTAAGTTACATGGGGATGTGGTGCACATCGTTCCGCATATTTTGTTAGTTAATGCTGGGACTCAACGATCTTAAAGCTCTTTTCCAAACAAAATTGTTTCATGATTCTGAAGACATTTCTTCAAGCCAGGGGAACACATGCACCTGAACTGGCAGACAATCCCATGCCGGTTCTTTGTTAGCAAGCAAGAAGAATGAAACCAATGAACAAGCAGAAGGTCCTTGCTCCAGGAGAGGTATAACTGTTGTCTGGCTTTGATACTTATTAACCTTGCTCAGGTAGTGCTAGAAGAAGAAATGCCACCTCGGACAAGAAACAGTGAGAGCAAAGGTATTGTCTTGAACAGCAAATTCTATAAAGAGCTCAGGACTCTGCTGTTTGTGAAAGAGATAAGGATTTGCTGAGTGAGGAACAGGCAAAGATAAGACTAAATAGCCTTGGTCACAGCTCCAGTTTTTTATTAGCTCCTGCATTAAGGAGTCACAATTCCTCTGCTCATCAGAGATTTGAGAGATGTTCATCAATGGTGCTCAAATGCTACAATGACAAAAGAAGGCTGCTGCATGACACTAGGATGATTTTTTTCCTCTCTCAGTTGCTATCATTTTATTTGTAACACTTATCTGAGCCAAAGACTGGGTAAGGTAAGGGCATAGCTTTTGGGTTTGTTAGTTGCAGTTTAGTTACTGAGGTCTGAGATACAGGCTGTGGTAAAGTCCACAACCCATGCACCCAAAATAAGACTCATGTTTTGAGTGCTAGAGGACTCAAAAAACCTTACCAATGTGCCTACGAAAATAGCAACATTCCCCCCCCCACGCCCCAAGTTTTAAATTAATCTGTGGGATTTTTCCCCCCCCTCATGTCAAATAAACCAACTAAGCCATGGCTAGGTGTTTATCTCTCGAAGGCAAAGAAAGCTGCCCTAGTGAACAAGAACTGAAATTTTATTTCCCCCTAGGCCACCCACAGTGTGTTTACTCATCACACACACAGCCTTGCTGTAAAGTAAGCAGGAGGATAATTCTGACTTAGTGCTCAGGTTTAATACTATGCATGAGCAATAAAATTAAATTTAGACTCCGAGTAAATATGCAGGGGTTCAGGCACCCAGGTTGGCTAAGAGCTTTCACAACCAGGCAAACAAACAACAAAAGGAATCTGAAAAGGTGTAACATAACATAGAAGAGAGAGAACTCTGTGAGGCAGAGTCAGAGACTTGCATAGAAATTCAAGAGCTGCTTACTTGATGACGCCTCTAACTCTGTGTTTAATCAACTACACACAGGGCTGGCTGCTCTGCGTAGCAAAGGAGTAAATCTGCAGGGAATGGGGAAACCTTGGGATCAATTACACCTGCACCTAGGGACCTGTGAGGAAGACTTCTCTCCCACTTTTCCAGATGAAAGGCATTCATCCTGGGAAAAGCTGAAGATCGAGGAATAAAACTCCAATGCTGGATCATTCAAATAGAAATCAGATAGCAATCAAGGAGAGCAAGCAAAACTAAACGTTGTTGTCCAGGGCTTTCCCCAGACATACACAACCACACTACTCTCATCTGATGTGGAAGAGAAGGGGAAACTGGAAGGATTAAGGAGACACTGTCATCCATAACCTTCTCAAAATGAGCTGAGAGGAGCCAGAGCAAGATCTAAAGTGGTCAACAAGATGTGCAAGGGAGCTCTAGGAAAGCATGAGGGTTCCTTAAATCCAGAGTGGTGATGTTCCCCTTGCTCTTTTCAGGCATGTTCACTTCACCACCGCAATCAGCCAGATCTGCACTCATCACCTAATGCAGCATCTATTTCATTCCCCATCCTCATGAACAGCCATTATTCCTTTGCCTCTGCTGTAAAAAGGGAAAACAGGAGGAGAGAGCACAGGCTCAGCCCATTCCTACTGCTGAAACAAAGTTCACGTCTCAAAGCAACTCTTCCTTGCTGACAGCAGCAGTACAGGGTGGCAGCAGAGGCAGCCAGCTTCACAAACTGTACTTCATTTAGAGCTCGCCTTAGATTTGATTTTCCACAAACAGTGAAACTCTAAGAGAAGGATGTGCAAAATTTACTGCAACCACAGCCTAGAAAGCATAAGAAATACAGGAAGGGCTCATGCACTCTTTATCTGAAATGCCTGCTGAATACTGCAAGTTCCACACATTTCGGTTTAGATGTCTCGAAAATAACAACAGTTAAGCACAGCAGCAGGTGGAAACCTCCAGCAAAGCTGTATCCAAGCAGTCAAATACCAATTACATTGTATTATTGAACTTCCATTACAGGGACAAGTCACAGAGCACATTGGAGGGGATCCTTCAAGCAGCAACGGCTGCAGTGAGAGAAATCAGCCCAAGATCAGTGTTGGTTACTCTCTGAGCTTTGTTTTCAAACATATTTTAATGTTATGTGTGTTGTAGACAGACGACTCAAAAAGGCCATCAAGATAATCCATTCTTGCCAGTCCTTGGGTGTGGGCAGCCCAGCCAACGTAAACCAGAGCAGATAAGTATCAGTAACTTACATGAAAAATGCCATTGCAGCCTGCGAGCAGCAAAAGAGCCATGAGAAACGAGAGCAACAGAGCTCAACACAGCGTGCAACGTCTGCAAGCTCCAATGCCCACAACTAAGCTTTTTGTACTGTAATGGTCTGATACTTTCATTTGGACCCAGAGACCAGAGATAAATTGTCTTAGCAATACAAACAAACAGCTAAGCAATTAGGGCAAAGTTTTTGGAGAATAGAATGATAACATCTAAAAGTATTGTTGGGTGATGGGGGGAAAACAGCCCTGGAGATAGGGGCTTGAGTCTGAAGTGAAAGAGAGAGTGTAATTGCTTCTCTGAGTGACAGTGCACTGAAAACGAAAAACAAAAGGCAGACGAAAAACTGGCACTGCTGTTTCTCTGGCATCTATTTCTGTGTATCCAACCTGAAAAGTAACTTTCCTTATCACACTTGGAGGTAATAAAGTGTTACCTCTAACAGAAAAATTTCATACCTGCAGCTGTGAAAGTGTCAGAACTGACAAATACATGAGGAATGATCAGGGTTTAAAAGAAGTAACTGCTTAAACGTTTGCAGGCACCCAAGTTAACACAGGAGTCAAATAACCAAAGCAACAAAACCTACCAGCTTTTGTTGCCTCAGCCCTCTTTAGAGGGTCAGATGCGCAACAGTTGCAACTCGCAAGCTGCAGCTGTAACAAAGTCTCCCAGACGCAGCCATAGATGTAACCGCAGTTAACCCCAATTGTGGTTTGGTTTAGCAATGAGCAATTGGTTATCGCCTCAAAACTTTGCACAAAATGTTACTCACCAGCAGACCTTACAGCAGCCTTCCAGTTACTGAAGGGGCCTGCAGAAAGCTGGAAAGGGACTTCTGGACAAGAACTTGTAGTGATAGGATGAGAGGAAATGGATCGAAGCTTGAGAATTTTTTTACAGTGAGGGTGGTGAGACACTGGAACAGGTTGTCCAGGGAAGTTCTGGATGCTCCCTCCCTGGAGGTGTTTAAAGCCAGGCTGGATGAGGCCCTGAGCAATCTGATCTAGAGGAAGCTGTCCCTGCCCATGGCAGTGAGTTGGAACTGGATGACTTCAAAAGTCCCTTCCAACCTAACCCAATTCTATGAGTCTCTGAACCTCTGACAGAGCAAGCCCACAACATACTTCTCCAAATAGGGTAGAAGTACCCTAGTAAAAAAGTCATTACCACCTATTAAATCATCTCTCCAATTACTACTCTTCTTTTTGTGGCTGTTGTGAGCACTCTTGTTGTACAAGCGGCAGTTTTATTAGATGAAGATGTCTGCTTGTTTCAAAATAAGTTTGGTTTTACTGGGGAAAAAGTGCAATAGGAGAAAAATCTACAGTGTATTTCTCCTGCAGCTGGGTTCAGCCTACTCACCCAAGGGATGAAACCAGTTTTGGATTTCAATGCCCAATGGCATGAAGATGGATACAGCAAATTTCTTTTAGTAAAAACCTTATTTTTCCTCACAAGATTTTTCTTTGAAATGTATTTCTAAAAAAGCCAATAGGACACTTCGAACTCAAACATTTATAAAAGAAGTGGGTTTGAAGTTGTTCTAAGTGATCCATAATATCGACTCCATTCCTGTATAACAGAAGCAGCTTCAATAACTCCCATCTCCAGTCTAATTCCACAGAACTACAGAATGGTAGGGGGGGAAGAAATCTCCAGAGATCATCCAGTCCAACCCCTCTACCAGAGCACGATCACCTAGGGCAGGTCACAGAGGAATACATCCAGATGGGTTTGGAAAGTCTCCATCAGAGACTCCACAACCTCTCTGGACAGCCTGCTCCAGGGCTCTGTCACCTCCACCATAAAGAAGCATCACCTCATGTTGAGGTAGAACCTCTTGTGTTCTAGCTTGTACCTGTTGTTATTTGTCCTATCACCGTAGGCACCACTACAAAGAGCCTGGAACCTGGTAGATGGGCTGCCTTACTGCCTGCCAGAGGAACAGCCCAAGGAAGCAGCTGCAGAAGAAAGGACAACCAGCACATGCCCTTCCCAATTTATGTTTTCTATTGCTTGCTCTCAAGATCCAACAGACCGTGTGGCACAGCTTGTGGACAGAGCTAGACCACATCAGCAATGACCTGTCTGCAGACAGAGTGAAGTCCTATCGCTGTACTTCTCATTTCCCTCATACTTCACATAGAGGGACACAAGGAACAGAGTGAAGTGCCTGGTACTAGCACAGGTATGTGCATAATTCAGGAACACTGAATTTAGTCTCTCATAGGAAGAATTAGAAACTTGAAATGATTGCAAAACCATAAGACCATGAAACCATAGAATGACTGAGGTTGGAATGGACCTTAAAGATGAAGGTTAAAAGAAAACATACACTGGTTTATCTTTCCCTTTGCCACGGTGAAGGACAGAGCTACACTTCTCCATGTGCTGCAGTCATGATTTTCCAACATTTTTTTTTTCCTGCAGGAAAGAGTACCAAGCTTGGCCCTCTGTTTTGGGAGTGATCTGTTAAGCAGGGCTGTAGTGTCATCTGCAGCAGAGAACATTCCTCATTGTTACACCTCTCAGACTTCCATCACTGATGCACATTAACGCATTCGTCACTATAGTTAGCTGAGATGGAGCTTGATGGAAACAGCTATGTGCATCGTAACTGCAAACCTCAGTGAGTTAATGAGGCCCAAACAAAGCCTTCATAAAATTATTGCACCCTTCACTAATTCCATCCTCATGCATACAGGCAAAATGTGCCAGTGCTGAAGACTAGGACTCCACTCTTTGCATCTTTTATCAATAACAAATAAAAGAGTTGCTTCATTTTCATTCTCATCTTGCTACTCAGTTTACGAGGGAGAGGCATGAAGTGTCCTTCACACTGCAGGCAAGATTCATTGCCTGAATTGGTAACCCTTAGTCTGAAAACCCTGCCAGCAGATGATGACAGCCTGGACTGTGCAGAAGGGATTTACCCAAAAGGGGTGAGACCAGGAGAGCCACATGTTTGCCTGAGAGACCTCACACACAGTCTGCATGGAGAGAGAGCAGGAGGACATCATCTTTGCCTGCACACCTGCAAACCTCTGTGCCAAGTCTGGAGCCCTGGGAGGACACCATCCTCCTGAGAAGGAACAAAGACCAGGCCAATGACTCTGCCAGCCCCACCACCCTGCCAGAATCTTGGGGAAACTCCAAAAGCCTCCAACGGGTATTATACCACTGACAGCTCCCTCCACGTGTTGTGAGTACTGTCTGGAATTATAATGCAGCCCTGGGAACCCAGAGATACTAATCTGTGAGTAAATATTCTAAAAAGCCTCTTTGTAATTAAAGCCTTAAGCAACCTGTTTTAGTGGGAGGTGTCCCTGCCTACAGCAGGGGGGAGGGGTTGGAACCAGATGATCTTTGAGGTTCCTTCCAACTTAAAACCATTCCATGATTTTCTTTGCTTTGGTTCTGTTTGCTCTGTACTGTGCCTTCTGCTTCAGCAGAAAGGAATTTCTCGAGTCACCCTGGAGGGCAAGAGGTAAACTGCTGCCTCAGCAGGGAGGTTGGACTCAATGATCTCTAGAGGTGCCTTCCAACCTCCTAGGTCGTTTCCTTTAAAACCCTCCCATTTTCACTTTTCTTGCTATTTGGACAAGAACAAAACCTGTTCAGAAAATGCAGTCATTCCCCTTATATCTCTGAGCAGCAAAGTGACAGGCTTGAATAGAATGCATCATTCTGCTCCATTCTAGGAGCCTGTCACATTGGAGAAAGTGCTGCTATTCTGTGATACTGAGATCAACAACTATTCCTGAGTAAAACAAGGCCAGAAATGAATCTTTACTTTGACATGAAAAGAGATGTTCTTTGTGAACCACTTCTTATGCAAGACAGATATTTGCAGCCATACATCCCAGAGGCATCTCATTCCCTTCATGAAAAACTTTAACCCTGCTCTAAAAACCTGTGAACACTGTATGGGATGCCACATGTTCACAGAAGCTCCTGTTTCCATAACAAACTTTAAATTCAGGCTCTTGCAGCAGACCTGAAGCACTGTTGCACAAAGGCTTGCATGCACTTGGTCCTACTTTGCCAGCCTTCAGAGGGCTGCTTCAGTAGCTTGTATTTCAGCAGATAAAGTACACTCACAGTACCAAGGGCTTGGGTAAGTTTCTCATTAAGCTGATGGCCTAGCACACAGGGTATTTTTTTTTCCTTTGTGTGGCAGCTTGCCAGATTAACATTGGCGAAATTCAGATGCCTATAAATTAAGTCGATAAGTTCGTTGAAATGACAAATTGGATTTGGAAGGCTTGCAAGGGGGAATTCCTGTCTCTCAGTGTGTGATGGTGCAGTGCCCTCCGCTGGCCATACGTTCTCACGTTGAAACAGAAAGCAAAACATCTGAACTGTTACACTCCAGACTCAACCTCAAGGCAAGCTCTGAAGAGCCTCAGCAGTTGTGTCAAAACCTTTCAAAAGTGTACAACAGAATAGCACCAATTTGTGCTGACATCAGCCTGGCTTTCATATTGTGTGGTAATAAAAATATCTCGGATGCTGAAAGAGATGCTTCAACAGACCTTTTCACAGAACCATTCAATGGTTTGAGTAGGAAGGGACCTCCAAAAGTCATCCAGGTCACCCCCCTTGCAGTCAGCAGGAACATGCTCCACTAGAGCAGGTTGCTCAGAGCCTTATTCAGCCTCACCTTGAAGACCTCCAGGAAGGAGGCCTCAACTACCTCTTGGAGCAACCTCTTGCAGTGTTCCAGCACCTTCACAGTACAGAATTCGTTCTGAGCACCCAATATAAATTTGCTCTTCTCTCATTTCAAACCACTGTCTCTCAGCCTGTCCCTGCAGGCATTTGGAAACAATCTCTCTGCAGCCTTCTTAAAACCCCCTTGAAGTACTTAGCAATCTTAACAGTAAATGTTATTAATGAGGTTTCAGTATACCAAACCATCCCACATAACATTTCTCTTTAAGTAGTAGATATAATGATTTTTCCTGTGATAGATTTGCTGATCAGGTGCACTGTTTCTTTAGCAGTATTAAAAGAAAGAAGCTATTAAGGAAGTGATAAATACAGAACGATAAATGGTGTTTCCACAAATACACCAAAAACAGAGTACTGAAAATATGATTTGTGTCAAGAGCTGCACATCATTCAGTTTTCCATCAGAACCGAAGAACAACAACACAACAAATATTCCTAGGTCCCTGCTAAAACCTTCACTGTCATCTGCAAGTGGAGGGAACAACTGAAAGGATGAAATAAAGCTGAAAGATCATAGAACGGTTTAGGTTGGAAGGGACCTCAAGGATCATCCAGCTCCAACCCCCTGCCATAGGCAGGGACACCTCCCACTAGAGCAGGCTGCTCAAGGCCTCATCCAGCCTGGCTTTAAACACCTCCAGGGAGGAAGCATCCACAACCTCCCTGGGCAACCCGTTCCAGTGTCTCACCACCCTCACTGTAAAGAACTTCCTCCTAATATCCAGTCTAAATCTCCCCTCTTCCATCTTAACCCCATTCCCCCTCATCCTGTCATTACCAGACCTTGTCAATAGTCCCTGCCCAGCCTTCCTGTAGGCTCCCCTCACATATNCATGTGCACACTGCCGGCTCATGTTGAGCTTTTTGTTGACGCAGACCCCCAGGTCCTTTTCCTCAGGGCTGCTCTCAGCCATTCACCACCCAGCCTGGATCTGTGCCTGGGATTGCACCGACCCAGGTGCAGGACCTTACACTTGGCCTTATTAAACGTCATGAGGTTGGCCTGGGTCCACCTTTCCAGCCTGTCCAGGTCCCTCTGGATGGCATCCCTGCCCTCCAGCAAGTCAGCTGTGCCACACAGCTTGGTGTTATCTGCAAACTTGCTGAGGGTGCACTCAATTCCTCTGTCCATATCACTGACAAAGATGTTGAAGAGCACTGGTCCCAGCACTTTAACATCTTTGTCAGATTTAACATCCTCTTTCTCAAGTAGAATAGAATCAACAATGAAGAGACCTACAGGATCATGCAGACCAATCTATCACCCAGCCCTGTCCAATCAACTAGACCATGGCACTAAGTGTCCCATCCAGGCTTTTCTTGAACATCTCCCTGGGCAGCCCATTCCAATGCCAATCACTCACTCTAGGAAGAGCTTCCTCCTAACATCCAGCCTATACCTTCCCTGGCACAACTTGAGACTGTGTCCCCTTGTTCTGCTGCTGGTTGCCTGGAAGAAGAGACAACCCCCACCTGGCTACAACCTCCCTTCAGGTAGCTGTAGGCAGCAATGAGGTCTGCCCTCAGCCTCCTCTTCTCCAGGCTGCACACCTCCAGCTTCCTCAGCCTCTCCTCACAGGGCTGTATTCCAGGCCCCTCACCAGCTTCGTTGCCCTTCTCTGGATGTATTCCAGTATCTCAACATCTCTCTTGAAATGAGGAGCCCAGAACTGGACACAGTAGTCAAGGCGTGACCTGACCAGTGCTGCTCCTGACAAGTGCATTCCAACAACAACTTCAAAAGGAACAGACAGTAGCATTTTGTTCAAGCACATCTCATGTAAGCTTTCAGATTCAACAATCATTTCACAGTTTGTTCCACTCACTCTGTACAAACTTTGTGTTAGTGGGTGGTGAATTAAACCAGTCCCATCTCATACCTGCCAAAGCCAACTACTTTCAACAGAAAAGAAAAAAAAACTGAGCACTGATCCTATCCTTGTTTTCAAGGAGGGAAGCCAAATGCCAGGATTAATGAAGAGGCATCTTCCTTTAACCATGCTTGTATGGATTCCTAGCAGCTTTTCCATTCTAGTGGGCAGCAGCTGTGTTCTCCTCCCCAGTCTCTGTAGACCCCAGTTCTGCTGCAGCGGGGAACAGCTCTGGTGATTTATTCTTCCAGGCAGCCCGAAGCAAGCACAGACACCAGCAGACCACAATCACTTCTTTGCTGCATTAAGCCTCAGGCCTCACAGGAGGTTCTATTTCTCATTGCAGTTCAATCTATGAGGCAGCAGTGATGGCACAGAGGAAGGCACTCAGTCATGCTCACTCTCAGACTCAGTTTCCCCTGTTAGAAGGGAGTGCAGGCTTTGAGTTTTTGTAGCCATGCAACCACTGCCTTACCTCCTATCTCTTCCCTCCCCTCTTGAGGGTTCTTACACAGCTTACAGTAATGAGCTACAGTCCACTTCCTTTGCTTGTGCAGTCAACACGTGCTAACATGGAGTTGTTCTGCTGATCACTTTACAGAGATGATCTCACTCCTACAATCAAAAAGCTGCTTCCCATACGATGTTTGCTGCCATGTTCAGATCTCTGTGCTCCTATGACACCACTTTAAGCCCCCAAACTGCAATAGTGAGCCATTTCCACAGCTACATGACACAGGTGAGTCCATAGGGATGCAGCAGAGGAACACAAATACTTTCTAAACACAGTTCCTTAATATGATTTTATTCTGTGGTGGAAGCACAGAAAGCAGAGCAACTGTTGGTCTTGCTCTCAGTCCATGAAGAGTCATGTAGCTGGGTTCCCTGCGGGGAACAGGTGTAGCTATCACTTCCCTAGCAGCCTGCTCCAGCTGAGGAGTTATTGCTCCAGCTGTTCAGCTGGCAGTAGTCACCACTGAGGTTGGTCACTGCATGTGGCTCTCACCTCCTAAAGGTTTCCTCCATGAGATTTGACATGAAGGCTGCTGAGCTGCAGCATGATGCTGCTCTCTGCTTAGAGATCACCTGACATTTACCTTTAGGTGACCTTGGTGAGCTCCAAAGTGCAGACTCAACCACAGTTGCCTAACCACGCTGACATACTGAATTTCTAACTTTTGCTTTTCCTCACCATGTAAAGAACTTTAAACACCACAGCTTTAAACCACAGCACTCTGAATAACAAAAACAGGAAGGCTGTCTGTGAAGCTGGTCTGTGCATGCTTTTCCTGAGCCTGTGCTCTCTGGGAGCAGGTTGGTAGAATCATTCAATACAGAATGAATATTGGCCAGAGTCTCTCTTTCCTGCTCACAGGTTAACTCTGGTGGTTACAGCACAAAACACATTCATGGTTAAGGGCTGTTGTCATCACAATCTGTGTAACAGTAGGACTAGCTGGAGATAAAAAACACATTAAGGCTCAGAGTTATGTTCAGTGGTCTCCTTTACCCTTGCAAAGCTCCAGTGAAGCCAGGAAGAATCCAGGAAGAGCCAAACACTATCTGTAGAGATGAACAAGTGGCAGTGTCATTGTTTCTTACTCTTCGAGAGTATGTTAGCACAGGCCTACAGGACTTAGAGCTGAACTGACTATTTCAGTTGGAAGGGGCCTACAACTATCAGTCCAAGTGCCTGACCACTTCAGTATTGACCATGCTAAACTATATTAAAGGCACTTGTTCTAGCTCCTCTTGAACAATGACAGGCCTATGGCATTGATCACCACTCTAGGAAGCCTGTTGCAGTGTTTGGTCCTCACAGGAAAGAAATGCTTCCTGCTGTCAATCCTAAAATCTTCCCTGACACAGCTCTGAACCACTCCCACATGTCATATCACTGGATGCCAGAAAGAAGAGATCAGCACCTCCCTCTCCACTTCATCTCCTCAGGAAGCTGTAGAAAGCAAGGAGATCACCCCTCAGCCTTCTTGTCTCAGCTTTGCTGTCCTCCTCAGGACACATTCAAGGATCTTCACATCCTTGCTTGTCAATCAAAGCACATACCCATCCACAAAGGCCATGCCACCTAACAAGAGGTAAAGCACAACTATAGCTTCTGGTCTGAGCCAGTTATTGTCCATGGCTGGCCTTAAATGCTGGGTCTGGGAAGAAGGCTCACAACCCCCAGAGGTGTATGCTTGCTCTCATGCTGATATGTATTTCTCCTTCCTTCTTCCTTCTGACACTTCCCAAATTCACGCACATTTGGAGAGGTTCTATTTTTATTTCTTAGGGAATCAGCAAGCTTAGAGCTTACTCATTTTACAGACCTCAACAGCATCAGCTCGCTTCCTCAGAGACCTTGTGACACACATGACAGGCTGCATCAGGCAAACAGCCCTGACAAGAATGGAGAGGACACAAAACTTCACCAAAACAAAGGTAAATCCCAGCCTTGTTTAAGCAGTGCCATTTGGAGCAATCTCTTGCCTCTTCCATCAGTAAATAGCTGCTATAGATAGGGGAATGTGCCACGTATTCTACTCACAAGTAGGCATCATTCAAGTCTTTTGCCTGAACATCCGTGTGCATAAAGCAGGAAATAAGGGCAAAAAAAAAAAAGAGGCTTCAAGACATAACATCATGGGGAAAGAAGCAGCATTATGCTGGATCAAACTGGATGATGAAACCATCTTCAAGTTGTTTGATTTTACATCTTCCACCTCAATATTAAAAAAGGAAACTGTGTGATACAAAGAAAATGCTAAACTCCTCAACAAAAAGCAAAGTGATAAAAATGAGTTTATGCTCCAGTTCTAGAAGTAATTCCCAATGTTTAGACCTTTCCTGCAGTGTAATTTCATTTAGATAGCTACTACATATGACATTAACCCTAGGGATCAAGCCAACATGCTTTAAGGAGACAAACATTGTCCTTATGTTCTGATGGGTTTCAAAACAGAGACAATGTTGTTTTCAGTCTCTCTGCACACTGCTGGAGAGAGCTGGAACCACTGGATGGGTAAATCAAGTAATGCAACAAGGTGGTTGAAGTATTTCTTGTTAAAAACAGAACTACTCATCAACTGACTGAAATTCACTTATTTCATCTGTCAGAACTGATTAATCTCTTAACAACATAGTTCTTACTCAGCTTTGGACACCTCAGAAGCAGTCAGCATAAAATAACAGCTCCAACCAGGGCAGCAACTGCAACAGGATTTTTAACTCTGAGAGCCAGAGATATGCAGGAAGAACTTCAGAGAGACACAAAAATCTATGTACTGAAGATGATGTTTCTTTCTGTTCCCTACCTCAGAAGACTGCCTTTGGATCTCAGATCACTGCTAGCAAACATCAACCCAAATATCCAAAGGATCCAAAGCAGCTCCATTTCTACAGCAAGCTCTCTTATGCTCTGCTTGGTTTTGAGCTTGTAAACCAAGTTTGTCATTTGGTTTTGGAATGACTGATAGCTTACACTTACTACCAAGACAGCATACCTTCTCAGCTGATGAGGATCAGAAATCCAGTGCTAGATGTATCAATCACTGGGCAGTGCTGCAGCCCACTGAACTGGCTTGCTTTCACTCCAGATGTGTTCTTAAACCATAGCACCACCAGTTCCCAATCAGCATGAGATGGGGTGTGGAGCAGCCACTCCATTTACCACACAGAAAGGAAGTTTTGAAGAGAGTATGGCCAACAGTAAAAGTTATTGTCAACGAACATCTCTCTTATCACCTGCCCAGCACAGAACATTTCAGAATCCACTGTTCATATTTACAGACTAAAACCTTCTCAAAACCCTAAAGCAGTAGACTTGACATTTCATGGTTACTCATCAACACATCAGCTTGCAAAGTTCAAACAGTGCCCAACTCCTACCTTCGAAACAAAGGTACACTGGGAAACTGATTTTGTAACTCATGGCCTTATTGAAGACAAGGAAAGTTTTGCCTTTTCGAGGCTTGACAACATCAAGCTTAACTTCACAAAGAAGTGCTCCATGTGAAGCTGTCATCATGGTAGGACACTGTCATTAACTGACACCCAAACTCCCCAACTATCACATACTAATCAACTCCTAAAGGAGATAAAACTATTTCCCATTATGTAGTTCACTCAAAAGCAGAGGATGAGGGATGGGGAATCTAACTGGTAGGGAACTCCAAAGCATGGAACAATATCTACCTGAACAAACAGATGAAGTGTTTATTCTAGCAAGGCAAACAAGTGGAATATAAGTGAAACTCATAACAAGAAAAACTAGGTAATTCCCATCACAAATTCCAAGGCACACTAGTGGGGGAAGCACAGAAGTGCAAAGCAAAAGTCATGCTAGTTTGGACAGCTCACACGCTGCAGCAAGCAGAGCGCGCATGAAGACTTACCTGCTAGTACTTCTGCTGAAAGACAACACAAAGCATGCTAAGCACATCTAGCACCCACGGATCAGTTTAGAATTTTTCATATCAGGAGAGACTTACAGCTCAGGCAGGTATAGAATCTGTAGAATTCTGAATCAATCTGTAAAACTCAATCTCAGGAGCATCAGCTGCCTCCCAAAGTGGAGCAAAGGCACCAAAACTGTGAGCCACCCATGGGACAGCAGTGTTTCTCTTTCCATACCTCCGATTACTTCCCTTCAACTTGAAACCAAATTTGCACTTTGAAGAATATTAACACACAGTTCAACAAAACCAAACTCATCACAGCTTCAAGTGCAGACACTCCAGAAGTACTACTCTGATTCAGTGACAGCTGTCCCTCACCATTAATGAGCAATTCTTAATTACAAAAGTGTTATTCCACTTACTGTGCTACGTCAGATACAGGTGGCAGTGGTGACTCTTCTGGTGCCAGGTCAACGTTATCAGCAAAGCTGTTCTCCCAGGACATTTCTTGGGTGCTCTCTTGTAAATGTCCCTTCACTGTACAAAAAAAAACACACAACCAAAAACCACAAACAAAAAGAAGTCACAAGAGGTTAGGACATGACTTACACAACCCCTTCCCCTTGCTTCAGGTATTGCACAGCATCTTAAAGCCATGGTTCCAATATCAGGCACAGATTTCTGCCAGCTTCTTAAGTCTAGTCTCGCTCTCTGCAAGTGAACTCCCAGAACTCACTTAGCTGTCTGCAGTCATAAATCAAAATTCCCAAAAAATACACACAGAAAGGGATAATATGTTTTTAATGCCAAGAAGCCATAAGTACAGAAGTAACTAATGATAATGTTTTCATTCTGAGGAAATCTGGACCCTTAAAATACATACAACACATAGCAGTGACACTTGCCAGAAGTAAAACTTGAAGTTGCAAGGTCTAGCTATGAGATACGAGACATTTTTAGCAGCTGCAGCTCAACTATCTTCCCTCTCTGTATTTATTTTAATAAGCTTGCCTTTTCCCAAACTGATTTTATGAGAACAAGTGCTTGATTTTTGCTGTTGCAGAGTAGCAAGAAAGGGAAGTAAAGAAATTAGGAAAGGGAAAGCACCGTTCCTTTGCACATTCTACTGCTCAAGAAGTTGCATTTACAGTATCACAGCATCAGAGTATCATCAGGGTTGGAAGAGACCTCGCAGATCATCAAGTCCAACCCATTACCACAGAGCTCAAGGCTAGACTATGGCACCAAGTGCCACATCCAATCCTGCTTTGAACAGCTCCAGGGATGGCGACTCCACCACCTCCCTGGGCAGCCCATTCCAGTGTCCAATGACTCTCTCAGTGAAGAACTTTCTCCTCACCTCGAGCCTAAATTTCCCCTGGCACAGCCTGAGGCTGTGGTCAGAAAACAGGGAATAGTCTCTGAGCATAAACACTTGGAAGCAATGAGCTGAAAACAGAATTTTTAACACCACACCATGTACCTACTAACAAGAATCTAAAATTCCTATCATTAGAGAGACAGGTGATACTGCACTTCTTGTACATTCTCCTTCAATTTGATTTTGCTCCCAGGAGATCTGAAACACCAGACCACAAATCAGTCAAACAGTGGCTTGATAGTAGAACAGAAAGACAAAAGCACCTGAACAGGGCAATTGACAGAACAGAATGAATTGGTACTGGCTGCTAAGTACACACCACATGTGCCATGCGCTGCTGCTGCTACACTTAGTCACAGGTTCAGCTGCAGGTGTTGTAGGTAAACTTCAACATCTGCCTTGTTGTGTATCTGATGTGAACAATCAGCACTCGACATGCACCAGTAGTGCCTTCATTTCTCACACATGCTGTTAGGAAAAGCCTGCAGGGCGACTCACATACTGAGCCGCACCCCACAGAACCCAGGCAGCAACTGCACACCCAATGGGACAACATGGAAACACAGATGAATACCAACACACAATTCAAACTCACACAGGCAGGTAGTGCTGGAAAACTCCATAAAATAGCTCAGGTTGGAAGGGACCTCAGAGCTCATCTACTCCAACCTCTTCTCCATGGGCAGGGACACCTCTCAACGAGACTTGGCTGATCAAGGCCTCATCCAGCCTGGCCTTCAACACCCCCAGGCAGGAGGCAGCCACAGCCTCCCTGGGCAGCCGGTTCCAGAGTCTCACCACCCTGTGAGAGTCTAAATCCTCTCTTGTTCATCAACAAAGATAAAGATTGCATTGTCTCTCCCTAACCAACAAAGATAAAGATTGCCTTTGTTAGCTTCAGGGACTCAGACCAGGTGCTTGGCCTAAAGCTCAGGGATGCAAATCAACAGACAATGCCTTCGAAACTCCTGGACCTCAGCCTGGCTGGAGTGCCCAGGATGCCTATCTCAGCTACCCCGAAGGGAAAAGGCCTATGTGTATTCAGGGTACAGGTACAGCCAGGGAGGGGGCAGAGGCCCTCTCCCCGGTGGCCCGGACCCCTGCGAATGCTTGAGGATACACAGGAAGACTTCCTGGGGAGCTGCAGCCAGGCACCGGGCAGAACACTGTATACAAGGCAGGAGGAATGGCTGCCAAGGGGCGGCACTCCCAGCAGACCACCAGTGGCACTACCACCGGACCACCAAGGGCGAACCACCACCAGAAGAACCTCTGACCGACTCCACAGAAGATCATCCCTGGGCCACGCACCCGCCTCTCTCTCTCTTCCCCCCGACCTGTGACTGAGGGAAATATCACAGCTCTTTTCCTTCCCTGCTTCCTCTCTCTTCTCCATCATTCTCTTCATCTTTCTCCCTCTCCTCCTCCCGTTTTGTCCAACCTTATCCTTTAATAAATAGTTTCATGGTGATCTATGGTCTCGTTTGCACCTTAATTTCACAACACACAAATCCATAAGAACAGATCTTGCTCCTCTGGACAAAGATATTGTTAATCTCTGTCCTCTGGACCTTGACACACCCTCACACAGAAGAGCTTCTCCCCAGATCCAGTCTAACTCTGCCCCCCCTCAGCTTCAAACTATTCCCCCTTGTCCTGTCTCTAGACACCCTCAGGAAAAGTCCCTCTGCAGCCTTCCTGAAGGATCCCTGCAAGTACTAGAAGGCAGCTTTAAGGTCCTCCCAGAGTCTTCTCTCCACCAAGCTGAGCAACCTCAGCTCTCTTGGCCTGTCCTCATAGCAGAGATGCTCCAGCCCCCTGGATCATCTTTTTGGCCTCACTCCACCAGCTCTATGTCCTTCTTATGCTGGGGATGCCAGACCTGGAGGAAGAATTGGAGGTGAGGTCTCAGCAGAGCAGAGTTAAGTGGTAGAATCCCCTCTCTTGCCCAACTGCCTACACAGCTCTGAATACAAAGAAAGAAAAATGAAAGACACTTCTGAATGCATTTGAAGATGCTGTTATCTACCCAATTGCCTGAACACGCTTCTAAGACCAAGCAAACAAGAAAGATGCAACATATCTACAGAAAACATAAACCAGCAACAACTAACCAACCACCAAAAATTTCCTACAGCAGCTACTCAGTAAAAAGTCCATTCAGCACAAAATCAACTCTAAAGGGAACACATTGGCTTAGAATACTGTGCTAAACAGTTTCTATGAAGTATCTTGTGGATTGAGCAAGCATCCACTGAAGCTGTGCAATGTTTGGCATTAAGTGACAGGCATGATTGTTGATAGCCTGAGAAAAGTGGCCAGGGACCAGCTGCACACTGAGCTCTAAGTACCTCCTCATGCACAGATAGGACCTGTCAGGAGAGAGCTGGAGATTAATGAAGCATAGTAGAGGAGTATGCAGGCTGGTGCCACTCGTATCTGCTCAGATAGGGAGCTGCGATTTCCTCTGCACTCAGCACAGACCCTTTCAAAAGCATCATGTTAAGGGAGGATTTTCCTTGGTCAATTCAATCTGAGCAAATTAATTATTTTTCAATGTCTGGTCATCGTGCTGTGGTAAAAGCTGTGATGAAAGGGACCTTAGAGCTGCCTTCCATCAGCTGAAGGGATCTGTCATGGGTTTGGGAACCACAGAGTTAAAAATCTTGTAGGGACTAGAGGAGTCCAGGAGGTGGGCCCAGGGAAGTGTAATATTATTATTCAATCTCATCATTCTGCTGTCTCTTCATAAGCTGGAAGACAAACTAACTCATCCTCCTTTCCTCTCCCCTCCTGCCTGCTGTCTCTGGTAGCACCTACTTATCCAGATAAACATGTAAGGAGTGGGCCTGTTCGTGGTCTCAGAGGCCTCATTTGGGCCTATGGGTGGCAGAGGCCCTGGGGCAGGAGAGGAGCTGTGGCAATTGTGGATTAGTTTTGGGTTGGGGGAAGGTTTAAGGGGGTTGCTGTGTATCCTGTAGATGCTCAATTTTTTTTTTCCTCTATCTTTCTTTTCAAATATAATTCTGTGTTCCTTTCCAATCCCTTTGAGAGCATCTTATTCTGACCAGTCTTTGAAAAACCATGGCAGGATCCTCCAGAAAGGCTGCAGAGAGAATAGAATAGAATCAACCAGGTTGGAAGAGATCTCCAAGATCATCCAGTCCAACCTAGCACCCAGCCCTATCCAGTCAACTAGACTTCTCATGAGAGTGCCTAGAGACAGGACAAAGGGAAATGGTTTGAAGCTGAGAGGGAGCGGGGTTACACTGGATCTGAGGAAGAAGTTCTGCAGTGTGAGGTTGGTGAACCTCTGGAACAGGCTGCCCAGGGAGGTTTGGGCTGCCTCCCACCCAGAGGTGTTGAAGGCCAGGTTGGATGAGGCCTTGAATAGCTGAGTCTAGTTGAGAGATGTCCCCGCCTCTGGTGGGGAGGTTGGAGTAGATGAGCTCTGATGTGTTAAAAATAGTCATTATTATTATTTTTACCCAGTGCTAGAAAAAGTTTGACAGACCTTCAGATCACAGAATCTGAACTGCAACACCTTACGAGCACAGATCCTCCTCAGAAGTAGTTATCTTCCTAGAAATGTTGCAGATCAACTGATCACATTTTACATTCCTAGGGTCTTCAGCCATGTACTTCAGAGCTGGCTCAGTATCTGCCATTATTCATCATGCTACCTTCCCACTTTCTCATCCTGCTCACTCAGGATTTACATTAGGAACTACTTTTAAAGTTCCTCTTGGATTTCTTCTCATTAGAAAGAAGATGCTGAGCTTTTGCTGCTACAAATAAGCACAACCTTAACCCCCCTTTTTTTTTTTTGAGCCTCCAAATCCTAGCTTTAGAAGACTCAGCCTAGTTAGTACTTTACACCCCTTACAGCAGCCAGCGGTTTCTAACACAAGGGAACATTTGGAACTGAGATCTAACTCTAAGCTGACACCTGCCCTCACTCAGAGGCCTCAAGCCTTATGTTACTGGTGACATCATGGAAATTCATCTGAGTATGTCCTGTAGCTCTTGAGGCATAGGGTGACCTTGATTCTCCTCTGGCAGCAGGCACGATCATGCTTGAAGAACGGCAGTGAGAGTGAGCACACTGACAGATTAACGAGAGACAGCTCGCCCTAGCATCTCAGCTTTCCCTCCTCCTGCACGCAGGTGCTTTGGTGGAGAGGGAGCTCACTCCCGAGCACACCTTGCCCTTCTCACTTAGACTGACCCACTCCACCTGTAAAATATATCTCCATGGAGAAAAAGTGTGTTCCTCTCCAACTGATGTGCAACAAAGCCCAGAAAGACAGAGGACTGAGAGATAGCTGCAGGTGCTGAGACTGCTGGATGCAAAGGTCAGTACCTTGTGATCTGGTTGTGGGAATGACAAAGGCATGGCCTATAAGGCAAATTACTTCTTTGGAGAGAATAATGTGAAGACTGTTATTGCAACCTTAAAGCATTAAGACCCAAGATCTTTAACAAAATAATTTCCTGCAAAAGCCATCACTACCTTCAAGTAGATCTGTCAGCTAAAATTGATGCCATCCATGTGACACATGACTGGGCTCTACTGTTTCATAAATGCAATTTTACCTTATTAGAAGCAGTGCTACCACAGAACTTCCAGAAATACCATTTCTCCAGCAGCAAAAAACAAAATCCCATTTAACAGTGACACTGTTATTCTAAGGCCAGCTTGCACATACTTTCTGCTTATCAGGGTGACTGAATTCATCCCTGTAAACTTCAAGCTGCTAGGTCCCTGTGTACACTAAAACCCAGTGCCTGCTTGCCCTCTCTTGTACAAGGTTACAGAAATAGCAGCCAGACCGAGCCCTTCAAATAAACAGCAAAAGAAACTTGTAGACTTCCATCTAGGGATGCCAGCACACGCTTGTTTCACGTTGGCTCACTCAGCACAAACTCATCTAGGATAGACTCAGGTCAAGCTGACTTGAAATGGATCTTAATTGAGTTAGTACAACCAGGTCTAGAGTATCCCATTTCCACGGTCTGATTCACTCCATTAAAAACAGAATGAACAAGCCACGAGCAACAAATACTGGCATTATGCTGCTCAAGACTTTTTTGCACACTGGAGTCAAGTTCTGAGAAGTCAGCACAATATAATACCAAAAAGCACACAAATGGAGCCAAGGGGGCAGATCACAGTGGCACTTTACAGCCCTGGGAGGCTGATTCAGGACCAGGTTGTGTGCAAGCTGGAACTGCTGGGATAAGCTGTTGGAATTGTATTACAGATGCTCTCCCCATAGTTCACCTTATTCAAATATGAAAAATAAAATATTTTCCTTTTACAGAGGAGTTTTTCTAAGCCTATGCCAGCTACACACAATTCTCCTGGTGGTGAGACCATGTGTTACAGACCACAGCAAGAACAGAAAAAGGAGAAAACTCAGGAGTTCTTTGTTTGTTTGGTTGTTGGTTTTTTTTTTCTTGATAGTGAATTGTGGGCTACTGGAAGATGCTTAGTACAAATACACCAAAATAACAACATATTTTAGAAACCCACCAGTGTTCCTTTCTATTTCCAAGTTAGGTATTTTCCTGCTGTGTGGGGCAGCACTGCTTACATCTCTATTGTTTCATAATAAAAGACAGAAGAGTGCCATAGAGGAGTCTCACCCGTATCAACAGGGAAGGAAATGCAGAACTCCCCGAGAGAGGGCACAACAGGAAAGGAGGGATGTCCACAGCAATTCACCAACCTCCACCTCCTCGCCCCACAGGAATTCCCATAGAAAGTATTGCCAAGAGACTACAACTTTCTCTGCAGCGCACTGAGAAGGAAGAGCTTTTCCTACAGGCATATATCCTCACTTAGGGTTTCCAAAGGGGTTCATTTAAATAGAGATGTTCTCTTGCAAGTGCACAGGGTTCACGCTGAAAAAGAAGAGATATTCCAGTTCTGCCACCTTCCCTTGTAAAGAAATGAGGTACCGGTCACACCAAACATTGTTTAAATGCAGCAGCTTTTTGTCCATCTCTCTCCCACTGAGTGGCTTTTTAACAGTGGTTAGCAGTTTATTCACTATCCCTGTCCAGTGATATCTTTATTCAACAGAACAGGCAACTGGAAAACCAGTATCAGTAGCTCACTATAAAAGTCCAACATCCCAATTCTGCACAAAATATTAAGAATTTCAGGGAAAATAAAAAAAAAATAACTGTCAAGGTCAAACTTTCCTCAGTTGTAGTCAGGCAAAATCAGAGAGTTCAGAATTTGAGCCAGTTTTAGCCAATCTCACAGTATCACAGTATCACCAAGGTTGGAAGAGACCTCACAGATCATCAAGTCCAACCCTTCACCACAGAGCTCAAGGCTAGACCATGGCACCAAGTGCCACGTCCAACCTTGCCTTGAACAGCTCCAGGGACGGCGACTCCACCACCTCCCTGGGCAGCCCATTCCAGTGTCCAATGACTCTCTCAGTGAAGAACTTTCTCCTCACCTCGAGCCTAAACTTCCCCCGGCGCAGCCTGAGGCTGTGCCCTCTCGTTCTGGCGCTGGCCACCTGAGAGAAGAGAGCAACCTCCTCCTGGCCACAACCACCCCTCAGGTAGTTGTAGACAGCAATAAGGTCACCCCTGAGCCTCCTCTTCTCCAGGCTAAACAATCCCAGCTCCCTCAGCCTCTCCTCGTAGGGCTGTGCTCGAGGCCTCTCACCAGCCTCGTCGCCCTTCTCTGGACACGCTCAAGCATCTCGATGTCCCTTCTAAACTGGGGGGCTCAGAACTGAACACAGTACTCAAGGTGTGGTCTAACCAGTGCAGAGTACAGGGACAGAATGACCTCCCTGCTCCTGCTGACCACACTATTCCTGATGCAGGCCAGGAAGTCTTTTCACTTGGAAATATATTGACCCTGATCAATAGATTTCATACAACAGCTACACAAAATCAGCCTATACAGAACACTGCAAATGTTTGCTCCCGAGGACATAACTGCCACTTCCTCTTTTCTTCCCAAAAGATTAACAACATTGCAGAAGGTTGTTGAGCCAAGTATTTTAATGTCAAAGGTGCACCAGTTAGATGCACACATCACATTACTAAACACTTCACACCAAAAGGGAATCAGTCCCAGATGTTTTCCACTGATTGAATTCAGCCCAAACAAGGTTAAGCAAATGACAAGCTGCTACTTCTCTTTCTTTTGCAGTAGTTACAAAGCATCCTCTTGGAGTTCTCACTACCTCTAACAGGCAGACAAACAGTGCAGCAACTACTTCCCTAGCTTATCATAATGTGGACAGCCTTTGGACCAACTAATTCTTTTCACCTCCAGTCTGTCAGATCTGATACAGATCAAAACTAACAGGAAGAGGCTCAAGAACTAATAAAACCCCAAAGTTTAAAAAAAAGAGGCAATCTCTTTGAAATGCCTCAGTTAGGTACATCCCCAAGGCACAAGCACCTTCATTGCATGCACTGCTTTCTACTGGAGTATATAGAATTAAACCAGGAAAATACTAGAAGTGTCACCAGACCAGATGGCAACTCAAGCCAATTCTGGCATCACTCTAATAATCCATCACTCCTTTACTAAGAGGACTGCTTTCCTTTCAGGTTCTCCACAGACAATCTTACTCAAAGACAGACTTAGTCAGCAATAGATGCAGCAGCTAGAAACCCAGAATTCTTCAAGTGTGAAGATTCACAACATAACAGAGAGAGGATTACTCTGCTCTGCTGAGACTCTATCCTGAATACTGCATACACTTCTGGTGTCCCCATCATAAGGATGACACAGAGCTGTTGGAGTGAGTCCAGGGGAGGCCACAAAGATGATCCAAGATCTGGGACAGCTCTGCTATGAGGATAGGCTGAGGGAGGCCACAGGCAGAAACACCTCTCAACTAAACTAAACACCTCCTTCGGGCCCAGGAGCAATGCGTCCCCAAAAAGAGAAAGGTAGGCAGGAATGCCAGGAAGCCTGCATGGATTAATAGGGAGCTCCTGGACACACTTAGGCGCAAAAGGAAAGCCTACCAAGAGCGGAAGCAGGGACAGGGAACCTGGGATGAATACAGAGAAATTGTCCGTACAGCCAGAGCTCAGGTTAGGAAAGCTAAAGCACAGCTGGAACTGAATCTGGCTAGGGACATCAAGGGGAACAAGAAGAACTTTTTCAGGTATATCAGTGAGAAAAGGAGGACCAGGGATAATGTGGGACCCTTCCAGATGGGAAAGGGAGAGCTG